>CM031241.1:113255782-113538282 GCA_018340775.1 Taxus wallichiana var. yunnanensis | reverse complement strand
AAAATTGTAAGTTTTGATAAAGTGTTGTATCTCTTGGAAATTATTTATCTTGTAAACTCCTTTAAAAAGTGTGGATTGAGAAAATTTACAATTTCAAATGTATTAGTTTGGGAAAAGAAATTATCAAGTTTTACTTTGTCTTGGTGAAAGGAAAATTTGATTAGAGTTGAAATGGAGGTGCCTTTCTTTTTAAATTAAGTATTTTCCATTGTTTCTCAAATGTGATATACTTCCACCTCTAAGAATCTTGTAAAGTTTGATAGGCTTCATTTTAAAAGAAATGAGTGTCTTGTTGGTTTGCATTTGCCTTGTGAGATGGATGGTTATTTTGTTTCCTTTAAAAGAATGTAAGTGGAAGTATATTTTAACTATGGATGTTATACTAAATTAGTTGAAGGGAGATAGTTGTCAAAATCCTTAGATTAAATAAAGACATTTTTTTACTATCATTATGTAAAATGAGTTGTGTATGGAATCATCTTAAATTTCTCAACTTAGCCTTAGATGTAATATACAAAGGAAACACATATGTACATTTCCACTTAAATATGACTATGGTTAAGTGAATTTCATAGGACTACTCCTCAAATTCCTTGGTTTTATATTAATCTAACTAGTGGTTTCCATCTAAAAAAAAAAAGATACAAATAGGTTTGGCTATCTCACTATTAGTAATATCTTAATATAATTGATATATTAATATACTAGTATTGTTTCTATTTAATAAAATCTTAGCAAAATTGATATGTTACTAATCTTACATATATATAATTATACAATTATAGTTATTGCTATTATTATTATTATAATTATTAAATTATTAATAGTGAATATTATTAATAATAATAAAGATTATTATTATTAATAATAAAAATATTATTATTGTTAATATTATAATTATTAATAGTAAATATTATTATTAATAAAAACAAATGTTAGTGTTAATAAATTTATAATATAAAATTTGAAAACAAGGTGAAGTTTCATTGTGGAGAGGTCACGACATGTACCTTGGTGAGTTTAAAATTGAAATGGGGTGGGGGGTGGGGTCGTCATTCTATATGGGATGGGGGTGGGGTCACCGACCCTCCCCACCCCTTAAACCTTTAATACTATAGCTGGTGGGAGCCGAGCCCCCACCAAATTTATTAAAAAAACTCACTTACTCTCGTGGCAAATAAACTTATTCCTCCATTGTCGGGGTCCATGTGAGATTTTTCCAAACCACACTTGTCTATCTCACTCAATATATATATATATATTCAGGTTTTAATATTTTAGTTGTATTTTTATACGGGGTTTATATTCATGTATAGATCCTAAAAACAAAAAAAAAGAATAATAATAATAGAAGTAAAAGAATGTAAATAATGCAAACAAACAACTAGATCTATTGGGCAAATGGAAAATACCAAAATGGGTATTCTATTAAATCAATATCCTATGATAAAATGAATTTTTCTTCTTCCACAACCCTTGAATAGGGTGAATTTAGAAGGACAAGCAAGATGTAAAATAAATAAACAAGGTTGAGGGATGTGTGAATCCATCCCAAGCTTTCCCCTCCTCTCTCATGGCTTCTTCCTCTTCCTTCTTCCCTTAACATGCAAAAAAAAAAAAAGAAATAAATGAAATGAGCTCAAGAAATGAACAAAATCCTTCCTTCAGATTTTACAATTGATTTGAAATTCTTGTTAGGAAATAAGGGATAAAATATGTAGAATAATACCTCTTTAATCACAATAAAGAGAAACTAATATGCAGTAAAATATTATAGATCTCAAATAAAATTACGTAATAAAATAACACAATAGAAAGAGACAATATTTAACGTGGTTCACCCAATTTGGGCTACGGCCCACCAAGAATCGGGCTTGCTCAAATTTTATTACAAGCCACCGCTCTCAACACAATACCTAGATCTAATTGGAGCTATGCTCAACAAACTCTACAAATTCACACCTAAATTCAAATTTGTTTACATTATATCTACCATATGCACAAAACCACATAAATAGACAATTTCTCAAGCGTTTTAAAAATCGTGGGTATAAAAACCATGGGCCAAAACCATCCCATAAACCTATGGGTCAAAATCCCACCCACATGAGAAAAACACGTTTCCTGGTATATCAAGCACGTTTTAAGGCCAAACCAATTAATGTATAGTGGAAAGTATATTGTACTCTTAGTGTACAGTCTTTAACACTTTCACACATGAAAACAGGCTCCATAACCTAACAATATCCCACTTAGAGACTAGTTTTCCTCTCGAGCAAGCTTCTCAACCCTTCACTAGTTTTCCTAGAAGACCAACCGAAGCTAAACACAGCCTTCGCTTTTCCCTGTGACCACCTTGGTCATCATGTCATAGGATTCTTACCGGGTATGAATCTTCTCTAGCTTGAAATTCTCTTCCTCCAAAGTCATCCTGATGAAATGGTACCTTAACTATATATGCTTCATCCTAGAGTGGAAAGCGAGTTCTTAGCTAGGTGTATAGCACTGACAATCACTATGCAACTTTCCTCCTCCCGCTTATGCCCCAACTCCTCAAGCAATTTTTTAACCAAATAATTTTTTTGCTCTCCCTGTGGCAATAACATACTCAAACCTCTATGGTTGAAAAAATCCACCAGCTTTTTTAGTCATGAAATCTAGCTCACTGTTTTCCCACCTACAGTGTAAACATAACCTGTCATGCTCCTCATGTTGTCTACATCTCCAGCCATATCTAAATCTACATAACCACACAAAGTGGTTTCTAATCCATCTGTAGCACAAAATTGTCCCCATGGTCCCTCTCAAATACCAAAGGATCCACTTTAGTGCCTACAAGTGATCTCTGCCTAGATCACTCATAAATCTACTCACCGCTTCCACTACATGGCCAATATCAAGATTGGTGCACACCATGGCATACATCAAACCGTTAACTACTAATGAGTAAGGTACCTGGACATCTCGGTTTCTCTTGCTCTCCGTCTTGGGACACTACTACTTTGATAACTTGAAATGGCATGCCAAAGGAGTCCTAACCGGTTTAGCATCTTGCATATTAAACCTCTCCAAGAATTTCTTAATGTACTCTTCCTGAGATAAAATCAACTTCCATTCCTTCCTATCTTGAGATATCCTCATACCAAGGATTTGTTTGGCTGCCCCCAAATCCTTCATAGAAAAGGATTCACTTAGCTTCTTCTTGAGTACTTTTATTTCCTGCATGTTTTTACCTACAACCAACATGTCATCCACATACGTGATAAAGGATAATATAACTACCATCCTCAAATTTCTTTGTATACAAACAATGGTGAGAATGACATCTAATATAATCTTACTCCATCATGAAGCTATCAAATTTCTTATACCATTGATGTGGAGCTTCTTTCAATCCATACAAGCTCTTCTTTAGTTTTCACACCATCTCCTCTTTACCTTTGACCTTATATCCCTCTCGGCTACTACATATATAGTTCCTCCTCCAAATCACCATGGTAAAATGCAGTCTTTTCATCAATTTTTTCTAAGTGCAAGTCTTCTGCTTGCACAACTAATCCTAGAACAGTTCTATTATAAGTCATTTTTACTACAAGGAGAAAAAATATCATCAAAATCTATACCTTTTTTCCGTGCAAATCCCTTGACCACCAACCGGGCCTCTTATCTTTTCTTTCCTCCTTCCTCCTTGACCTTAAACACCCACTTGTTTCGTAATGCTCTTTTTCCTTCGGTAGCTTCAATAAATCCCATGTCTAGTTCTCCATGAGAGCTTGATGGTCCTCATCCATGGCTTGCTCCCACTTCTTCTGGCATCTACCGCATTGCTTCATCAAGGCTCTCAAGCTTTCCACTATTAGTGAGTAATAAATAATAAAGAGAAGGAGAAAAATGTTTAGGTTCTCTTCTTACCCTAGAAGACCTCCTCAATATAGGAGTTTGGGGTTCCTGTTGAGGGGGTTCCTGAACTAATTCATGTGTCACTTTCCCATCTAGAAGATCCTCTACCGCTGCATATTATTTCTTGGATTCTTCCCTGTTTTCCTACAACTACTGCTTATACATGACTTTCTCATTAAAGACCACATCCCTAGATCAAATGATTTTCTTGTCCTTAATACTCCAACATTTATATCCAAATTCATAACCACCATAACCAATGAAAGTACATTTTTTTATTTTTCCTCTAGCTTGGTCCTATCATCCTTGTCTATATGGACAAACACCTCACATCCAAAGACTCTAAGAAATGAATAATCAACTTTCTTACCATACCAAGCCTTCTCAAGTATTCATCCATCTAAGGCACTTAAGGGTCCTCTGTTTATCAAGTACACAACTCGCTTACCACTTCCACCCAAAAAGAAAGAGGCAGATCTACATGTAAACTCATGCTCCTAGCACGTTCCATTATTGTTTTGTTCATCCTTTTTGACACCCCATTCTGCTGCAGAGTTCCTGGAACTGTCTTTTTCCTACGGATTCCATTATTAGAATAGTAATCATCAAATTCATTGCTGCAATACTCCCCTCCATTATCTCGATATAAGACATTTTAGCTTAAGACGGTTTCATTCTCTACCAAGGCTTTCCATTTAACAAAAGCTTCAAATACATCATATTTGTTTCTAATACAATGAGCCCAAAATTTCCTTGTTACATCATCGATAAAAGTAACATATTAACTTGAACCCCAAGAGATGTTACCCGATTCGGCCCCAACACATCGAATGCACCGACTAACTTAACTCTCTCTGTCTTTGTACGTCCAACCTTGAGAAACCTTACTCACTTTTGTTTCCATATATGTAGTCCTCACAAAACTCCAAACCTATTTATGTATATCCAGGGAAAATCCTTCTTTATGTTCTTCAAGCCCTTATGGCTCATATGACCGAGCCTATAGTGCCACAATGTTGTATCTACTTCTAAAGCCACATGATTACAAACATTAGTGCTATAAGTTGTTAAATACAAGGTTTCAACCTTCTTACCTCTTGCCACCACAAGAGCACCCTTGGTAACCTTCCAAGAGTCCACTTTGTAAATATCACAAGACAACCATCACTTACCAACCGCCCGCCGATATCAAATTTCATCTTAATGTAGGCACATGTCTGACATCCTTCAATAACCAAGTATTCTCATTCGCATCTTAACTTGAACAAAACCTTTTCCAACTATATTACAAGGCTCATCATCACCAAGAAAACATGCCCAAAATCTCCTTAAACATAATCAAAAAAATAATGCCTATGTGGAGTAGCATGAAAAGAAGCCCCGAATCTAAAACCAAGATTCAAGAATATTATGCAAGGAAATAATCAAAGCATCCAGACATACATTACCCGTTGCTACATTTACCTACTTGTTTTCTTCCTGTTGTTTCTTCTTATCCCAAAGCTCCTAAAAGTCCTTCTTTGCATGCCCGAGAATTTTCACAGGCCAACATACTATCTCGCTTTTAGATTTTGACCTTGCTCGATCCTTTGATTTTCCATGGCTTCCTCTATTCTTCTCTCCCTCTAGTTTCCACTATCAAAGCATTCCCTGAAGTAGAAGATTCACCAAATATTTTTCTTCACATTTCCTCACTTAGAATCACCCCTACAACATCCTCAAACTTCAACTTTGAGTTAGTTGGAACCGATTTGCTTACCACCATTACCAAGTTATTCCAACTCTCAGGTAAAGAGCACATAACTAATAAATCCCTAACTTCTTCATCAAATTCTATTATAACCAAAGCTAGCATATTTACAACCATATTAAAATCATTTAAATGATCTACTACTGAACCATTCTTAGACATCTTCATATTAAACAAATTTTTCATTAAAAATATCTTATTTGAGGCAGAGGGTTTTTCATAAAACCTCCTAATGCATACATCCTTTATTTTGTAGTCTTTTCATATGTCATGCTCAAGGGTTTTTTCACCTTCTCGACAATGTAATATAAAGATCCTTCGATAAATTCAATCTACATCCTCCAAAGACTAAAATTATGCCTTGAATTTATCGACCCTAGATCTTCCATCATCTACCATAGCTCCCACTCAAGATAAAACTTTCCCTATAATTCAACACTTCAGAAACCAAACCAAGCTCTAATACCAATTGTTAGGAAATAAGGGATAAAATATGCGGAATAATCCCTCACAGAATTGTAATAGTAGAAACTAATATGTAGAAAATATTACAGATGTCAAATAAAAGCGTAGACTAAATTAACACAATGAAAGAGACAATATTTAACGTGGTTCACCCAATTTGAGCTATGTCCACCAAGAATCACTCGCTCAAATTTTATTACAAGCCACCACTCTCTCAATAAAATACCCCAGATCTATTTGGAACTATGTTCAACAAACTCTACATAATTCACACCCGAATTCAAAGCACATCTGCAATGATTACACTATATCTACTATATGCACAAAACCACATAAATAGACAATTTCTCAAGTGGTTTTACAAAACCACGGGTATCAAAACCATGGGTGAAAATTTTTCGAAAAACATATGGGTCAAAATCCTACCATATGAGAAAAAAAGTTTCCCTTTATATTGGGCATGTTTTTAGGCCCAAATTGTTTTATAGTACTCTGGAAAGACAACGTGGAAAAGTGTACAAGTACTTTTAGTGTACAGTCTTCAACACTTTCACACACGAAGATAGACTCCACAACCTAACAATCCTCTCATCCAATGGTCCATATTGGTTTCATCTAAGGGCCAAGATTGTCCCCTACAATAGTTAGGTGGGGGTAGGTGAGGTGATCATTTGGTCACATGGGTCTTCTTTTGAATGGGGCCACTTGTGTGGGTTGAAGGTTAAATGACTTATTGCTTTTGTTTTGTTCTATTTTTTTAAATAAAATCCCTTCCTTAATAATTTAGACCCACCTTTATTTTAGAGAATTAAATATTTGACTTTGTGTAAATGGAAGGATTGTTTTAGAGTTGGACTTTAATTATTTAATTTTTGCTTGACCTAGGAAACTCTATATTAAATTTATTTGCGATTATTGGAATCAATTTTGTTATTTAAATATTATTATTTATTAATTTTGGGATGATCATTTATTAACCTAGGGATTAGCTTGACATTTCATTCATCCTTTAACCCAAAAAATTATTCCATAATTTTTCTAGTATAACCTATGTTGTTGTTGGGTTTTGTGTGTGAATTTCTATGAGTGTTATAGAATTATTCTTCCTCATTGGCCCCCGAGCCTCAACAATGAAGCAATAAGGGGTATAAGACAACCAAGGCAACTTTACATGGATTCCACAATCAACATTCAAACAAACTTCAAAACAATAAGCACAATACCAAAATCACAACAAACATGTAGAGTTTCCTAAGAATAAAGGCTCAATACTCAAGCCAAAAGAGATAAAATAAACATTGGAATTCTCTTATTCCTTCCAAAGGGTTTGTGTTCCCACATTAAAGCCTCCTAGAAACTCAATAACATACCGAAAATACTCTCATGCCTCCCTTAAATAACAACTCTTATGTATCTCTCGGCTCTTATGCCTCCCTCAATAAAACATGCAAGATAAGCACAACTTTCATTTATCTACAAAGGTGGACACCGTAAAATATTTCCCTCCCAAGATACACAATTCATTTTTCTCATACACAACCTAAGGCCATTCTACTTCCCAAAATCACAAACATACAACAATAATCCATTCACAATAATTTTAACAACAAATAGCAAAAATACATGGGTAAAGTCCCTACCTTGCCATTTCAAGAGTATTCAATCCACAAGAACAAGATCGAATATTTTCCAAGTCCCAAGCAAGCACAAGCCAAATTCAAAGCCTCAAACAAGCACTCTAAAAGAAACCTCCTCCAAAAATGCAAGAGTCCAAATAAAACATGCAACCCTAAAAACTTGAATAAATAGAGAAGAGAGGAGAGAGAGAGGTGACAATAAAACAAAAAGGGAATTAATCTACAAACATTAAAAATCCCCCTTGGTCATGTCTCAAATTATACTAATTAATCAAGTTTAATGAATTCGAATGGATCATTTTAACTAACAATAATAAATATGACTCACAATACTAAATTAAATCAAATACTCATAAAATAAATAAAATAAAAGGGGAAACAAAAAAATTTACCCAAGGGCACATTTGAGGCACCCCCCAATGGGAACATCCTAACAATCTAACAACAACAACCAACATACAAATACACAAGTTGCCAAGATAACCTATCGCTAATACTCCTAAATTCTTTCACTCTTGGTCTCCTATCCTCTTGTGTTTATTGTGTTACAATTTCCTACAAAATCAAAACAATACCTTTTCGACATCTTGGCCATATTAACGACATCGAGATAACAAAACCCACATATACATATCAATTCACATCGTGAAATATCTTTAAAAATACATCACTAAAATTAAATAATTCACCAATTGTTCATAATTTCAAATATTTTGATTTTTCAATTCATCAATTAGAAATCAGATCACAAAGCTATCTAAATCATCTAAAAAAATATGTATACAGTAAATCAATGAGTCAAAGATATACATAGAAACTCAATATCATCACCAAATACCGATATATCAATCCATGCATGTAATCCATCAAATAAGTCACGTTATGTCAAAATTCTAAAACATCCATACCGTCATCAAATAGGATAATCAAATATAGTAATGTCCATTTATCGTTGTCTAAAGATTAAATATGATAACAATGAATATGGCTCCAATCTAAACTAAGAAACATCATAGTAAGATCAATGTCGAAGAGGAGTGGTCACTACGTCTTCAATTAACTTTCAACATTTGGATTGTTTTCCTAATGAAAATTTTTCTTTGTTGATTCACTTACCACACTAGTATCAAGTACACGACGCGTGACATTAATATCAATTTGGCATATCTTAACACTAATAGTGTTATATGCATCATGTGGTTTCAGATAATTACGAGAGGTTTGAACACGTATATTAGATATTGTCAATGTTGAGGTGTTTAATGTAGGTATCATTTTATTCAATTTCATAAAATCGATAAACAAATGACATCTTTGGGAATCATTTAAAATTTCAAAATTACTATCCTAAATTTAAGTGGATTTTCTTTTGCTTTTCTATTCAATTTTTTTTTTTAGAAATTGGTTTCAAAATTTTATCATCAATTTCATGAAAATAATTAGGTCTCTTTCCTAAAATCCTAGGAGGTGTTTTTTTACCAAATATTGGTTATCTAGATTTTCAAAATGAATTTCTTAATTCACATTTTGATTGTCTCCTTCAATTTCAACATCAATTACATCACGAGTATTTAATTCATCTTCATCACAATTATTTAACTCATCTTCAACATTGAAATTAAAAACATTACCTCTTTTTGAATCATGAAGTATTTGCATTTGCTTTAAATATTTCAATATTTTTACAACTAATTCCTCAGGTGTTTTTTAATTATTGATTTTCTTTTTGAACTCCATTTAATTTATCCCATGAGGTTTTAATCAAAGTGTAGGATGACTTCAAATTATGTAGGGAAAATTAAAAATAGTAAAGAAATAACTCCAATGATAAGAAAAAAGTGCAAAAGGTGGAAAATTTTTGTAGATATTCATACAACTAGGTGAGATGATAAAATAACATGGTGAATTTGATGTTGGGATTTGTGTAAATATAATTTAAGAAACACATTCACAATTTATAAATTGTGATCAAAGTTCTTTGCCAATAGATCTATTTAGAACATGCAATTGTGATCCTCATCGTATCATTAAATATGACTCTCAAGGCTCAGAAAATATTTCTGTTACCCGAAATTGAGCTTTGGGAGGTCATTATGATGTGTGAAAGGCCAAAAACATCAAATTATCTCTTCTGTGAACTTGAACCATGACGAAAAATTGAAAACCTATCGAAAAATGGTACCATCGTGTAGGGGAAACTGTTATCTTCATTGAAATATTGATATAAAAGGGAATAGAATATGGTAAATATAATTTTATAAATTTTGACTAATAATAGGTCTTTAAGAAAAATTTTCCCATGAATTTTCATGTCTACGTTTAAGACTACATCTTTTTTGACTTGTCAAAATGTGATAAAATAAAATTATTATATTTCGATTTTTTTCTATAATGTTATGGTAGGCAAAGCAGAAATAGCTCCATTTTCTTTATTTTTTCATAAAAATTTCATAGAAAAAAACATAAAAAATATTGCTAGAAAAAATACAAAATAAATTGTATCCCAAGATAGAAAGCGGCATCTAACTTTTCCCTAAAGGAAAAAAAAATCATGTTTTCGTCATCCAAAACTTGGGAAAGCAAACTTCAATGTTATAGGATTGTTTTTTTTTAAATATGAAGTCATTGAATTGTGAGTGTTTAATATAGCTAAAATTGTCTATTTTTTAAAAAAATATAGTTTAGAAACTAGATTCCGGGTGCTCAATTCATATTTATATAATTTTTTTCAGATTTTGAGTGCACACATTGCTAATAATCCCTACAAGTTGATATTTTTCTATTGTTTGCAATATGACATCCACTTATGATCCCATTCTATCCCCCCTCGCTTTTTCACTTACCCAAAAACCATTCTACAAACCATAGATCTCATGAATGATTCAAATGTTCACAAAAAAAAAACATGTATTCTATACACAAGTAATTAAACATGAAATGAAACACAATTATACACCACAAAAGCTTCTTCGTGGATGATTAATGATATATACAAGCTTTAGATCCTTAAGCCTCCACTACAAAAACATTCCACTCAAAGATTTCCTTCCAAACACTCCAACAACCTCTCCTTCAAATTCATCATTCTCTTTAATAAATAAAAGTTGTTAGGTTTTATTTTCTTAACTCAAACCACGATTCAACCCTAACTATAGTGATTTTATAACTATGTATGGTCAAAAGAGGATGTTCAAGGCATGAACATATTATTTTACTAACATTATCTATATCTAACCCTCAAGATGTCTAACCTACTAACCCCTAAGTCTACTATGTAATACATAGCTTATTTAAAAATTTGAAAGTTATTTTTTGAGGGAAACATTTAAAGTACCACCTATTACATCATTTTGTGTACAAGTAGATTAAATAGGACCCAAAAGCATCCTAATAATTCCTTAGAACCTATCTAAACAAAAATTGAAGTATATACATGATGCTCATGCATCAAGGTGTCGTAAATAATATGAGGGAGTCACATAGTATATAAAGATTTTTGTAGAACAACCTTATAAGGTGGGTGCATTTGAATTAAGTCATGTAAGGAGATTCGAGGAATTTTAGGAGCCATGAAATAATATTTGATAGAATAGAAGAAATAAGTATCAATGTGTTTTGATCAGAGTGGTCTTCACAAAATGATTTAATGAAAATAGAATTAAATATTAATTTCATAGTTATTACTATAGTGTATGATATACAAGTGATGAAATATAGTAAACTTACGAGAAATATGAATGTAATAATATGAAAGCTTAAGCAAGAGATAAAGAGAGAGAGAGAGAGAGAGAGATAAGATGATATTTGATTTTGTGCAACCTTGGGTTTTTTTTTGGGAAGGTGAATAGATGAAAAATATATACATAGTTCTTTCAAGTCTCACTCGATGTTGTGAGAGCTAGAAATTTGTAGGGGAAAAAGCGCTCATAGGAAGATAGGATCGCCCAAGTGCAAGATAAAGATCTGGGCTATAGTGTACATTTAGATGCTTAGGTTCTATTATTTTTCATGTAGGAGGAGATTCATAGTTATTTTCCTTTTGTTGTTCTAATTTTGTTCCAATGTCTCTTATTATACCTATATATACAAAAAAACGTTCTACTTACAAATTTCAACAAATCACATAAACTCTAATAAAAAATATGCATAATGTGGAGTCAAACTGACCTCGGCGGTCACCTGGAGGAGTGAACTTAGTACCGTGTATTGTACTACATTTCCAGACTCCATGTAGTTTTTTGTAAAAGTGTGTATAATGATGTCCTAGGATTCCCTAATGTAAGTTGCACATTGTTGTCATGCTATATCTAGAATGCTGCAAGTATCGAAATGTGTGATATGGAATAAAATGAACTTCCCCTTATATGTTGTTTATACAGAGTTATGCAACACTTGTCCATTTTGTGGATGTGCTAGATGGATGCTTTGTAAATGTGTGTGTCTTTGGATGCAAGCTTAGGTGATAGTATATAATGCTAATATCATTCCTATTATTTGAGAGCAATAGCTAAGTATATATATGATTCCCATATTTGAATTTTGTAATTGAAAACTTAAAGGCTGACCCACAATGTTAAAAGATACCCAAGAAGTAAAAGAGGCTCAAAAGGGTGAGAAAAGGATAGAGATGGTCAAGCACCCAACAAGGACTCGAGCGCTTGGGTGCTTGTGTCCTAAATAAGCACTAGTATTTGAGGCCATAAAATATAAATAATTCAAGTTACAACAGGTTGTAAGATGTGTAAAACAAGAAGGAAGAAAAGGGATAAAAATAAAAGGCCAAAATGACTTGTGAACCACTAGTTTTCTTATTTAAGAATAATGTATATATTAGTATGTGTAGGACCTAGAAATGTATCCAAGTGCATAGTTTTTGTGTCTACAAAAACATCATCTATATTGGTTGGTTATTTAAACATTACTTATTTTCCATTTGAAGATAAAAACAAAAACACGACACAATAGTTTTTCTTCTTATATGTTGAGTTATCTATCGACTCGGAAGGAAAGACAAGAAAAATATACATTCATTTTGATTACTCAATTCATTGTAATAATTAATGTAATAACTATACAAATATATTGTAATATTAATTCCCTAAATTTTTATATTTTCTATTTTTTATAAATATGTAAGAGGTTTATATTATGATGATGTAGTTAGTTATAGAAACATTGATGACTATATACCTTCTAAAAATAATTGAATGAACATTTCATTATACTTGCAAATGATTAATAGAAATTGTATTTATATAGAAATTGTATTTATATAGTAATTTTTTTATTAGAAAGGGAAAAAATAGGGAAAGAGGCTCCTAGAAGTCGTATAACGAAAGATGCATCATGAAAACAACCAAAAAGGAAAAAAGGAGGAACAAGACCATGAGAAGGATTAAACCAACTTAACCAAGGGAAACAAGTCCAAAAACAAGGCGAAAAAGTCTCACTGCAGTTACGCTTAGTACATCCACTTATTTCTTTTGGAATGCGCGATGTGCCATCCATCATCATAATTAGTCCCAACCCCAAATGTCTTACAAATTTATATATTTACTACTTGTAGTGCCCACTTCCCTTCGACACCTTTTGATATTGATTATGACACTCGTTGATTATATTTATGGATAGTATTGTAGCTTTTCGGCTTTGTATGGTGTTAGATGTTAGAGATCATGGATTGTTGGTGATTTATATTCATATATGATGCGTGTGGATAATTACAAACATTTTATACTAAGGTTTTTATGATGTTGATATGGTTATATATAAAAATACACACACACACACACACACACACACATACATACATATACTGTGTGTGTGTGTGTGTGTGTGTGTGTGTGTGTGTCTATGTCTGTGTGTTGTTGGACATGTGTTATTTTGTCATATTGAGTAGACCTAGAAAATTGAATTAAGCTTGTGATCTTATGATTATCGATGAAATTGTAAATGACGCTCATTACTTTCTCAATGATGTTTTGGTTTATATATAGATGAATTTGGAGTTATACTGTATATTTATTTTGGATGATTTGATGCAAATACAAGGCCAAAGG
Organism: Taxus wallichiana var. yunnanensis; assembly: GCA_018340775.1. Classification (NCBI taxonomy): domain Eukaryota; kingdom Viridiplantae; phylum Streptophyta; class Pinopsida; order Cupressales; family Taxaceae; genus Taxus; species Taxus wallichiana. The sequence continues at coordinate 113,524,471 of CM031241.1, read as the reverse complement.
AGGTATTTGTGTTTGCAGGTAAACATGTCACAAAGAAACATTAGGGATTGGAGACCAACAACATTGAAATTCTAAATGAATTCAAAAGGATCACCATGGAAACATGTATTTGTTATGTGTGTGTGTTTGAATTATTGTTAGGGGTTCCCAAGGGGGAATCAGCTTCGAATGTGACCAAGTGGTTAGGTGTATTCTTTGATTTAGTTTATTTTGTTTAATCTTGGTATGTGATTTTAGTGATGTATTTCCCTCTCGTTATTTATTTCATTTCTGTCTAGATTAGTGAGAAATCATGTTGTTAAAAAATTAAATGGGTCAAAAGAATCCATTGATTAGAGTTGTTAGCTCTTGATTTATGTGTTGTAAGTGATGTGTAAGTAACTGTACATACCCAAAATTGTAAGGTACTGTACTACCAGAAAAACGTGAAAAGTTCCCCAATGATGATACAGGTCTCCTCGCAAGGTTTTCGGGATCCAGAAAAGCCCTCGAAGTATGCGTTAACATCCCGCATGCCCCTTTTAGCCCCGCGTCCTTTGTTTTCCCCTCTTTCCTCTTTTCTTGCCCCGTTTGATCTTCGGTGATCGAAACGCTGCCCCTACGGCTGCATCTATGCGGTCCCGTAACCGCTGCCTCGCTCGAGTGGCGATCCTGCACACACATTTTCCAGAAAGCATTTTGATGTGACTCACATAAAAGATCAACGTTTCACCAGCTTTCCTTGCCGACTTGGGCATGCATTTATGTTTTTGGTCCCCTGGAATAGTGTTTGGCCATTGTTTATGGTTTTTAGAGTTCAGTTTGGTTTTGATCTTTGGGTGAATGAAAGCTATAAATAAATGGTTTGTGCACAAGCAAATGGTCTGCCCCTCATTCACTTTCAAGCTCTCATTTTCATAGTTCAGTCTTTTGTTCTATTTAGAGCCATAGTTTTAATTCTTTGCATGCTTATTTAGCATTATCCAGCTGTTGGTAAGCCACATATCCAGCTTGTGCAAACAGTGTTGTTGTTTTATCCATTCCATTGAAGTAGAATAGCTTAGGAAGCCATTAAAGTTGCAGGTTTTTCTCTTCAAACAGGGTAGTTTCAGGTTCTGGTCGCTTTATGTTGCATGACTCGCAGTAAAATCCCGCTAGGAATTGCATAAGCCAAGCTCTGTACTCTTGCGCTATCCCTCTCCTACTCACATTTTCAGTCTGCATTCTGAGCTATCCTTGTCCCAATATCTATTTCTGTCGATGCTGGCATTACACGCTTTTCTGGATCCACGTGAACATGAAAGAACAAGGAGATCACACTGAGGGGACAAGATCACATACACCATCGGATTCGCCCGCTCGTCCTGCTGGAATCTAGGTTCTAGCTTTCAAAGTTCTAGTTAGAATCATATCAAATAGAATAGTTAATTGCTTTATTTCAGTAAAATTTCTATTCTCGATATTGCCAGGGAAGCTGTGAGGATTGATAGTTTCTGAGAAACTATGATTCACTCCTCACTTCTGAGGTAGGATCGAGAATCTTGCAAGTAGATTAGGAAAGTTATTGCATTATTTAGAATAAATCTACAAATCGCACAGACAAATAACTACACTCGGTTATCTTGTTTGTTTTAAATTGTTATTTAGTTGTTATTTCTAGATACGTTTAAATAGCTACTTTCCTTAAATTCTTAAAAAGTTTCTCAGAAAAATAGAAGTTATATATGTTTTAGATTTATTCCACGTAGTTAGAATTTGCTTTGTTTTACAGTTTATTTTGTATGACAATCACGGGACCTCGGGAGCCTAGGGAATACATATTTAAGCCAATGATGCCTCAACCAAACCTCATCATAGCAATAGTTGACATAGACCAAAACCTCGTGATACAAGTATTCCAAACGACAATGCATTTACAATCGATCGGTTCTCGGTTGAGAGGGTTAAACATAGAAGGTGACCAAGCATACATGTTTTGGTCAAATCAACTGAATTACAGATTACCCTAGATAAACATTCATATGATTGTAGAAGGGTTCAAAAGAGAACAAACCTTTGGTTGTGATCCTTTGGTCCCACATCCAGCGGGAGACACTCTCACAGGACATAGATACTAGTCTAAGGATCAGCTCTTACACGAACACACGTGAGATATTTCGAGAAAATCACGCAATTGTTCATCCTAAACATAGAATCGAGAAAGCATATGATTACTAGATACTAGGAATCGGGACTTGATTTCATATATGACCATAATAGTAAATGCAACAACCAAGAGTTTACAACAGGACCCACAAGTCCCATGCCCCAACGAATCCATAAGTCAATCAGAGATATAAACATTGGCCTATGCACACTAGTATTCCAATCCACTCCACTTCCACCCATCATTATCAAACAATTGTCCTTATTAGATATAGTGGCTAACGAAGCTAGAGAATTCTGGACTAGGCCAGAGAATCGTCCGTAAAGTCAATTGTTTCCACCATCCACCATATGACCTTGTCTGGGGACATACACGAAACTATCCCAGGTCATTTTCCACGTATCCCACAACCCATAGATCGAATCACGCCAGAGCTTGATATTGATTGGAGCCTTCGAGAAGTCATCCTTACATCGATCAATCTATCACACCACCCAAGTTAGAAGGGCTTTCTTCGCCTTAGATTCACAAATTCCATTAGTGCGTGTCGAAGACATTAGACTGCCTAACTAGTTTTTCTGCATCCCACGCATATTCCATCCCCACCGGCTATCTCGGCACGACCTCGGGAGGTCGGGTACGTGGAAGAGTTACTTGTAGATTCCCATGCTCGCTTGTCGCTTTTCTAGCGTACAAAATTGGTGAACCCGACGTGAAGCAAACAAAATTAGTGAAGCTGACGTAAACTTCCTACTTTCTCATTCGGAGTCATAGTATCACGTGTTCTTTCACAAATCACCTTCGCTCCTTCCCATTATTCTGCGGGTATTCATATACCCCCCGAATATGTCGGGATTCGATGCATATGGCAGACCCCTCTTGGGTCTCGAGGCATACTATGCCCAACAGAACAGACAATCATCACCCTCACTCTCAGTATGGGGCGACAACTATTCAACTAATCAGTTGTCAACACAAACCCCAAGAAACAGATATAACTCGTCTTTTCAAACGGGGAGTTAGATCAACCCCCTCGAACGCAACAAACAGAGCCTTCAGGCTCAAACAATATGACGTTTACCGGAGAATCTGGTTCGTCTCCTCAGATGCTACTTAGACCACAAATTAGTAGACAATCTGACCCATACCTGGTCTTAGATGATGAACAGTCAATACGTTATCCTAGAAGTGAACAACGCTCCTGGTATGTACCCCTCATAGGAGGTTTACAAATACAACCCGAGGTCTCTTTTCAAGAAAATACCTCTATGCCACTACGTATAGGAAATACTCGAGAGAAACTTGGTAAGATAGCGATCAGTTTATAACAGGATATCACATGCCTATACAACACCAGGGTATACAACAAACGCCACTAAGGCAAAGCACCGTGACTTCACCAAATGAAGTCATTTCAACATTAGTAGAAAAAGTGAGAGGGTTAGAACTTGCTCAAGCAAGTCAAAATTCTCAGTTCATGCAAGCAAGAAGTTCCAATCCTCCATGCCACCCTGGCGTGGTAGATCTCCTCATAGGAGTAGGCACGTTAGGCATGCCTCCTCGGTATCCATAGTAAACACCAACAAGGCCTACCATCTCTAACACCTTTCCTCCCGCCTAGTATCAAACAATCCATTACTAGACAATATCCCGTCATACTTAAACATGTACTCCAAATCACCACAGGAGATATGTTCTCCTCTCCCGCCCCTTTTTCTCAAACGCAGTAGGACTTCCCTATGCCCTTGCTAATACATACGCTCGCGTCGTATCAACAACCCATCCCACCACCACTCCCTCAAAGAACCACCATCAATGGTCGAAACCTATGCGATAGGGACTTATTCGTAATATCTCGAAAGAGCCCTTATACTTCACCATACGAAGCATCATGCTTCCAAGACCTCTTCGTGATTTACCCAAGTACAAAGGCGAGGGAGATCCAAATGCGTATATCAAAGGTTACGCTATGACCATATGCGAACTACTCCCTTGGGATGGGGTTATTCTTAAAATATTCCCAAAACCTTGGAAGGCATCACTCTTGATTGGTATTATAGAATACCCGAGGCTTCCATCCATTCATCTAAATAACTCCTATCGAGTTCATCAAGGCCTTCGACATGAACAAACTATTAAGAACAGGAATCGGGAGTTCCTACACATCAAACAAGAACACAAACGAATCTATCGCCCATTTCATCCAGAGGTGGCGTACATTTCTTTATTCATCAGCCAAGTGCTCCAAACATGGATCGATGGAACTATGTGATTTATTCCTTCATTCTCTCAAAGAAAGAGGTGAAGGAAGAAGTCCAAGTTCCCACTAAGAACTTACGATGAAGTACTTGAGAGCACTCTTCGAATAGACCAAGAAAGCGATAGAAGTGGCAGTAAACGTATGGTGCAAATGGGAGGTTAATCACCCCAATTAGAACACTACAAATTATCCCACTACCACAAACATTAATCAAGGACCCAAAATCCTTAACAAAAATCGGGTGTAATAACGGATGGAGTAACCGACCAAAGCCCAAGAAGGTAAATGTTGTCAATACTCCATCACAAACAAATAACCAACTAACAACAACTTTACCCCGATTAATCAATACAAATTGGATTTTAACCATCCACAACAACAACAACAACAACGGTGAAATCCTATACAAGGACCGGGACAAAACTCATTCGGTTATCAAAACCAAAGCTTGAGGAAACAACAAATGCAAAATTTTAATCCTAAAAGGCAATAGTTTGATCAGAATTTTAGGCCACAATATACACCAAACCAACAAAACAGAACTCCAATCCCAATTCTTATTGTGGTTTCCACAAAATTGGGGTCATGATACTAGAACGTGCCATGACTACAATAAATTCATGCAATGTTTACCAGAAGAACAAAGACAGTTCTTCACAGATTTGTTTTTGGCAGATCCCATGTCATCACCACTAAACACGCTAGCTAAAGAGTAGTTTCCTCGAATGCTCCCCTCAAGATCTTTAATGATCCACTTCCAAATCATGATAATAACATAAGTAAATCCAACTAGGGACGAACAAGGGTGCAATACCGGGAAACAATTATCACGAAGCCTCGACTTCACTAAATCCATCAGTTGCGCCACATTTGGGAAGACAACCGAGACCTAAGATAGTCAATTTGGTAGAGCTTGACGCGAGCTACCTATCGAAGCTTATAACAAGAACACGAGAGTATTTCTCTCAACCAAGCCCAAGTCATCTACTAGAAAGTAGATAAGAGTCGGCAGATAGTAGAAAAACCCATCGGTGCTATGATTTAATTAGTGACCTAACAAAGACCTTCTCGCACATTTCATTTTTAGATTTACTAAAGAACTCTCCACCTCACAAGAGCTTCTCTTTTAGAAGCATTAGGTCTAGGTCATCTAATTAACATCACTCCACCTCCGAAACACAAGTAAATCACGTAGATTTTGATATCCACCCTCAGGGGCAGGCTGGACAAGGATGTCGAATTCATATTCGAAATAAGTAAAATGCCCACAGATGCTGAGATTGCATGCCGAGGTGATCCAGCCTTACACTTACAAGTATGGATTTATAATAACTATGTAAAACAGGGAATGGTTGACGATGGGGCCGCAGTTAACATAGTTCCCTTCTCTTTCCTCCAAAAACTAGGATATGGGGAAACAAACTATTCCACCACTCGAAATACATTGAGAGGCTATGATAGCCTTAAAGCCACTTTGATAGGAACTATAATATTGCCAGTCACCTTAGGACCCAAAACAATCCTGACTGAGTTTTATATTATAGATCGGGAAACTAATTATAATATGATACTCGTACCGACCACGGATACACCGAATGAAGGAAATTCCTTCTACGTTATTTCAAGAAGTAAGATTTTTACATCTAGGAAAGGTATTTGTAGCCAAGAGGCGATCGAAACCGTTCGATTTTCACCTAGCTGATTTAAAGAAAAGACCAGTGTACACTCGTGAATTTGAACTTCCAACAAACCAACTTAATAAACCCATTGACCCAAAACTAGAGGAGAAGTTGGTACCTACAACGGATCTTGAAACTATCAGCATAGCCAAAACAACCCCAACCCCTAACGATAAAGCTAAAGAAACGGTATCATTAGGGACTACTGCAAACATCATTGAGTTAATAGAACAAGATTCACCAATGTTCTTACCATTTGATTCAGTAGGCATAGGATATTCCCTAGGTGTTGGTTCCTTCAAAGAAAGGACCTCGTATGGTAGAAGTAGAGCGCGCAAACGTAGCAGATGCCCCAACATCTATACTCTCGACTAAGTATTGGACTCTCCATTTTGATGGAGCTAAATGTCGTTATGGAGCGGGGGCAAGTATAATTCTTACTTCACCCGAGGAGAAAGTCCTCCCATTCACCTTTAAGTTAAACTTTGAATGCACAAACAACGGCGCTGAGTATGAAGCCCTCCTCCTTGGCCTCACTTTAGCCAAGAGAATTGGTGTTGATAACATCAAAGTCTTAGGAGACTCGCAATTAGTGGCAAACCAAGTTTCTGAGGTATATGAAACCAAAGCCGAACACTTGCAGCTTTACAAAAATGTTGTATTAAATTTAAGCAAGGCATTTAACTTCATATCCATTGAAACAATCCCGCGAGAGAAAAATCTTCTCGCCGATTCAATAGCAACTTCAACATCACGTTTTACTCCAAGAATGAGTTAGAAGATACCAGTTCACGGTGTCCATTCGTAATGAACCATTGATAAAAATAATGACAAATTCCCTTTCAAGCTTAAAGTAAATCTACCATCCTAGACCTGTATTGATAGTGATGTGGCTACCTTGGATTACTTAAACACCTACTCGGCATTACATCTCTCCTATCATATGCTAGAGTTGTCCTTAATTCCACATTCGTCTTCCTATTTCGGAAATCCCATGATGGATCTCCCTCACAAATGGAACCTAGCATATACGTAGTAGAAAATGGGGATGATTTGGATTTACCTCCAGCACCACCTGAGTTCAAAGAGGGTAACGCCTCTTTGATCGAAGAGACAATCGATGTCAACATCGGGACAGATGACGAACCAAAAATCTTGAAATTAGGATCATCCTTAACCCCAGAAGAAGTGGAAATACATACGCGGATCCTCAAAGAACATCAGAAGGTGTTTGCATTTAATTATAAGGAAATGACAGGAGTCGCACCCCACATTGCGGTGCACAACCTCGTCACTAAATCAGATGCAAAGCCAGTTAAGCAAAAATCAAGACCTATGAAACCCAAAGTAGCTCTCATGGTAAAGGAGGAGGTAATAAAACTCCTTCAGGTAGGATTCATCAAGCCAGTCGACTACTCCCAATGGGTATCTAACATCGTTCCCGTTCTCAAGAAGAATGGAAAGATACGTATCTGCATAGATTTTCGAGACATCAACAAAGCATGTCCTAAGGATGACTTCCCATTGCCATCTATTGATGTCATTGTTGATGCAACAACTGGGTTTGAGCTTTTGTCTCTCATGGATGGATTCTTGGGATACAATCAAATCAGAATATCCGAGCAAGATCAAGCTAAAACCACGTTTATAACTCCTTGGGGAACCTATTGCTACGTTGTTATGCCATTCGGTCTCAAGAACGTTGGTGCTACGTACCAACGAGCTATGACATACATATTTCACGATCTAATTCATAAAATCGTGGAATCTTACGTAGATGACTTATTGGCTAAAGCCAAGAAGCGTTGTGACCATCCCGAAGTACTCTGCATCATTCTTTCATGTCTAATAGAATACAGAGTCACACTAAACCCAGAGAAATGCGTCTTTGGTGTAACGGGAGGGAAGCTCCTAGGTTATATCATATCGTCATGAGGGATAGATGTCGACCCGACCAAAATCCGGGCTGTCCTCGAAATGGTTCCACCTTCAAATGAATCTGGAGTCAGGTCATTCCTCGGAAAGCTGGGTGCAATCCGAAGATTCATCCCAGACTTAAGCTTCGTTGTTCATCCAATCAACAATTTACTCAAGAAAGACTATAGCATTGATTGGACCAAAGACTGTAATGAAGCCTTTGAAGCAGTTAAGTGTTTCCTATTATCACCACCTACGCTAATGCCACCTAAGCTAGATCACCCGTTGATTCTATATTCATGAGCTACTAATGTCTCGCTGGCCTGTATGTTGGCCCAAGAAGACGATAACAAGAGAGAACGCGCGATTTATTTCATCAGCCGAACGCTGCTCGACTATGAAACATGCTATACACAGGTAGAACGAGAATGCCTTGCCATAGTCTTTGCTACTAAATGCCTAAGACATTATATGCTGAATCAAGAAACAAGGGTCATGGTAAAAATGGACCATTTACGGACTTTCCTCACACAAGGGTCATTGTCTAAAAAGGTTGGATGTTTTATAACCTTAATGGGAGAATTCGAATTAACGTTTGTAAATCAGAAGTCAGTTAAGGGACAAGTCATCGCGGATTGGTTAGCTGACAACCCATTAGACGGAGGTGATTTAGTAGATTTAGACTTTCCAGATGAGTGCGTATACTACATCGAAGCCCGACCCTCTATCTCTGAGTGTCTTTGGTACACTAATATCATTAATTATATCATGGACCATACATACCCAGAAGGAGTTACACCACAACAAAGAAGGCGGTTACGCATAATCGTAGCTAAATACGTCATTATAGAGTAGGTGCTCTATCAAAAAGCATTCGATGGAATGCTCCTAAGATGTGTCGACATGGAGGAATCCAAGAAGATTCTCCATGAATCTCACAATGAATATGTGGAGGCCACTTCGTGGCCACACCACTACTCAAAAAATACACCGAATGGGCTATTTCTGGCCCACTCTAGAACATGACGCGATAGAGTTTGTACGCAGGTGTCATAAGTGCCAAGAATTCTCCCATGAGATCCACATGCCAGCACAAGCTCTACAACCAATCGCTACTCCATGGCCCTTTTCTACATGGGGTCTAGACTTAATAGGGAAATTCTCTCCCTCATCCATAGATGGCCATAATTTTATAATCATGGCCACTGAATATTTTACCAAATGGGTGGAGGCCATGCCTCTTACTACTGTACCTGGTTCTGTGATCGCCAAGTTCATTTTGAACCAAATCATTTGCAGGTACGGTATCCCACAAATCATTATCTCCGATAATGGAACTTCTTTTAAAAATGAAGAGGTTCACGAACTATGCAATAAATTTAAGATAAGCCATCATACGGCTTCCTTGTATTATCCCCAAGCCAATGGACAGGCTGAAGCGACAAACAAGACACTGAAAGCCATTCTCCTTAAAACGGTGAAAGAAAACAAATGAGATTGGCATTTGAAGTTATATCCGGCCTTGTGGGCCCACCGAACCTCAATAAGAACACCAACGGGAGAAACTCCTTTCTCGCTGGTATTTGGGGCAGAAGCAGTTCTCCCGCTTGAGGTCGAAATACCCAGTCTCCGCATTTCACTACAAGGGATTCTGGATGAAGACGCTTACAGAGAAGCACGTCTTTCCCAACTAGAAAGCCTAGATGAAACTAGGTTAGATGGTCAATGAAGCAGACGTGAGCTTATGCTTGACCGAATGTGTGCATAGTGATAATAAGAAGGTCTATGAACGCGACATATACGAAGGTGACCTAGTTCTAAGGCTAGACAACCTGGATCGACAAGAAGATCGGGCGAAGGAAGGAAATTCCGCCCAAATGGTTAGGACCGTAATGAGTCATGAAGGACTACGGAAATGGTGCTTACCTCTTATGTACACTAGAAGGTGAGGTATTTGGTGAAATAAATCAATTCCGCACCTCAAGCCAGCTTCTACGCATAAACAACTAGCACTACTTGTATAATTATGTACATTGCATCTTCATACAAAGATTAAGATCATTTTGTCCACTTGTTTCTTACATAAATTGTGATCAAGGAATCTATTCTCAAAGCAATTCACTACAAACTCATGATGTTGTTGGCATAAAGCTCTCTAATCATACCTCTCCATCTTCATATATCATCGAATCATCTCGGAATCTTTTTCAAATAGGAAAAAGTCTTAACGGTAACCATACCAAGACCTGCAAGTTTATTCTTACTTTGATTTCTTCTTAGGATAGGTGTCTTTCCAGGGTCCTGTTCTAGAAGCTTCATGGTGTCACATCTATCCCATATATGCATCTCTTTGGAAATATGCACATACTAACATTTTACTCAAGAAAACAAGTCAACAAGAGATTAAACAACAAAATTTAATTTTACACATTTCCTTCCCCACCAACCTTCGGTGATGAGCAAGCGTCTCTTACTAGTGACTTAGGGTTGGGAAAGGATGTAAATTCCCTTACTCACCTATGCCTTGCCCGCGGTGATAAACCCACGCTTCTTACTTGTAGCATGGGGCAAGGTGTAGGGGTCTTCTTGACAAGTAAGTACAAACAATCATACACAAACAATTCAAACTCGAAACTTTGAGTCAAAAACAAATGAATCAGGTCATGCAAAATCCCAAAAGAATCAAAATCCTAAAAACCCGGATCTTGTCTACTATGTGGCCATCTACGGGTCTAATTTGGATAAACCGAAGCAAGTGCACTCTAAACTATGAAGACATTCGAGTGTAGAGTAAGCTTGTAGCTTCCAATTTGGTTCCGCCAAAGCTTTGTCTATCTTTCATCACTATCGTTTCACCACATTTCACTAACTTGCGTCCTTCTTGACTCTCGGTGATGAGCTCGCATATTACTAGTTGCGTGGAGTTAGGAATGGGGCAAATTAATCTGTTCATCATACTGGTTATATTCATCACTCTGCAGAAACAAACATGAGGTATCCAAATTGCTCACAAGAAGTTAAGATTCAAAATCACAATATATCTACATTATCGTATATCAAAGCATCATGAAACACAAAAAGAAGGCAAACATTCGCATCATCTGCTTTTCCATTTGCATACATTCTAAAAAGCATATAAACATACATCGTAGTATACACAAGGAAACAAGAAATAGAAAGGAAAACATGAGTGACAAGCTTTTAATCCAAAATGAATGCATATATATAAATAAACAATGTTTATACAATGCCATCATGCTCTAAGCATGGTCAAAATGCTCAAAAGAGCCCATGAGATACAAAGAATATATAATACAAAATACACGAGAGCCAAATGGCTTCTCAATCCCTGCGAGACCCCTCCGAAGGTGCACGCCCATGCCTAGGACTCTGGCTACGCCGGCGCTCAATGAATGTCTGGAGGGCTCGGTGGTCTCGAGGGGAAGCCGCGGTCTCACCCCGAGAATGGCTTCTCATGAGGCGCTCAACCATCCCGTAGCTCCGCTAACTATGTGTGGAGGGTTGACACCATCCTGGCCACATGCCAAATGGGAGCGAAGACATCGGTATGTCTACCGGCTTGAGGGCTCCCCGGCATCTACGGATAGCTCCGCGCGGGTCCTATCCATGGGGATCATCAGGGAATCAGTACATACCTTGCGGATCAAATCTCGCCACTCGTCAATAGTCTCTACAAACAAAGGAGAAAAATGAATTAGAAACCAAGCAAGAGGCTAAAAGATACAACAATAGCAACTAAGGAGAGCCTACATATAAACATTAAAAGGGAGAAAGGGTAACTTACTCGAGATCACCAGGCCTCCAAGATGGGTCGCTGGGACCAGCACCCACCGCGGATGCCACTGCCGACTGAGGGATTACTCCTATAGCAGGAGCAACGTGTCACCCTGCAATGGACTCATCCTCTCCACCATGGCCCTGGGAGAGTGGCTCCTCTGAAACTAGAGTCACCCTCTCTGTGCTCTGCTCATCCCTCTCTACCTGCATAATGTCCTGAGTGTCATGCCACTTAGGATCACTGTCATCAGTCTCCTCCTCTGACCCTCCCTCTGTGAGCTCCTCAGAGTCAGAGTCAATATCTATGGGGTCATCGCTACTATGAGCAGGACCCACAGCAATCTGAAGCAAAGGTGCCCGAGGCACACCGGCTCTCCCTCTAGCGCGAACTATCCTCCTGGCTACAATGGGAATGCCAGGAGTAATCAATGTCCAACCTCGGCCTCTAGGCCCCCTACAAGCCTCGCGAACCGATATGTAACCGGCGCCACTGGGGAAGCATGCCCGTATATGGAAGGCCAAATGTTGAGGAACCGGCCGAAAGGATGTACCTCCACTCGCCCCACTCGATCGATAAGCTGCCTGTGGTGGAGCAGAGATCAGTGGTAAGAGTCTCCTCGCCCCATATGTCGGCCATAATGTGTTCGGTACGGTGTCGCCTCCATGTCTCTGCAGTAGTAAGGGAGGCAATCGGGCCGATGAGGTGCTCGAGCACCGACATTTTGTCCATTTGGCTGCCCTCACACGCCCCGTGATCTTCCACCTCCACACCGCCATAAGGGATAAAATGCTCATACACCCAACTCATGACTAGAGTTGGGTGGCTCAATGATTGTCCCCGTAAATGCAGACCACCCTATATAGATCATGGTAGGTGGTCCCTGTAATATCTGCACCCCTGTGCGTATATCCGGCCATGCCCTCTATCTCGTGCAATGATGGGAGCCTGTGAATATAACAATGTGTCCCCTCCCTTGTCCCCGATCAATCTCGAGGCAAGGATCCCCATGATGGCCTGTCAAAATACGGGGATAGGCAAAGAAGGAATGGATCGAACTCTCACCCCCTTCTTCGACCCCGTGGAGATGGCTGCATCTCCCATATAAGCTACCCACCGTGCAACTACGTGCCCGTGAGCCTTCCGTCTCTAGCATAAGTCGCCTCCCGATGATCGGGACCCTAATGTGATAGACATCCTCTAATGTGATGGTCCACTCACCACGGATCCCTCGGGCAAGCCGAAAGGTGTTCCGATTTGCATCCCAGTAAGAAAATAGGTCACAAAGGATGTGACTAGATGGTGCAACGTGGGGCACGCGTGATATGCGCAATATGTCGGCCCTCTGTAGTGTGTCCTCCTCGTCTTGTGAGAGGGCATCCAAGCACCCTCAAAGCCAATCACACTCTCTCTCTCTGCTCCATCTAATGTACTCTCTCTCTACGTATACACCCAAAAACACACAAAACAGAGCAGGTTAATATCCGAACAACACTGGGAGAGTCATAAAAACACGTAGAAAGGCTATAAATATAAGTGCAACCTCAAATATTAGTTCCTTTTGCAATCATGGTAAAACCGCCACCCCGAGCAGGAGGCGGTTTATGTAACCGCCACCCGAACAGATGGCGGCGGTCGTGGTCCGAAAACCCACGCGGGTTTTTAATCTAAAAAGGCCTAAAACAAGCAAAAAATGACCATTTAACCTAAAAATGGAGCCTACCCAGTAGGCGCCCCCCCTAGATGGACCTTTTAACACTAGCATTTTCAAAAATGACCCCCCCATTACAACAAATTTAGCATTTCAAATTTAAGGGGGAAAAACACAAAATTAAAGAAAACCAACCTGTGATCTAGTGGGGTGGTGTTCCGCACGTGGAGGCATGATCACGATCTCGCTGCAGAATTTTTGACTCTACTCACCCAAGAAATCACACCGTGGGTCCTGTGATCTCAAAACAATCAAATCAACTCGCGCAAATGAATAGGAAAATGGGCCCACTTTCATATATATAGCGCCCTGATTCATTTTAAAAGACTTTTTCGCAGGTTTGGAGCACTGATGGAGGTAAGTTCCTATCCCCGCACGAATGGTACGTTCTCATTCCCTATTATTTTAGCGTTTATTTTCCAAATTATTGTATCTATCTGCACTTGAGTTCTCTTTTCATTTTGCAGATAGCGGGAATTTTGGAAGGTGTCACTTCAACACACCTGACGTGTAAGGTATAACTTCTAAACTTCCCATTTCAGACTACCATACTCGGACCCACCATTTTACGCCTCTTCATGGCTAAAGTGCTTCTCGAGGGGGCAATATGTACGTACCCAAAATTGTAAGGTACTGTACTACCAGAACAACGTGACAAGTTCCCCAATGATGATACAGGTCTCCTCGCAAGGTGTTCGGGATCCGTAGAAAAGCCCTCGGAGTATGCGTTAACATCCCGCATGCCCCACTTAGCCCCCGCATCCTTTGTTTTCCCCTCTTTCCCTCTTTTCTTGCCCTTTGATCTTCAATGATTAAACCGCCGCCACCGCAGTGGCGGCGGTCTCGTGACCGCCGCCCTGATCAGGGCGGCGGTCCTGTAACCGCCGCCCTGCTCAGAGCGGCGGTCCTGCACGCGTTTTCCAGAAAGCGTTTTGACGTGACTCACGTAAAATATCAATGTTTCACCAGCTTTCCTTGCCGACTTGGGCATGCATTTATGTTTTTGGTCCCCTGGAATAGTGTTTGGCCATTGTTTATGGTTTTTAGAGTTCAGTTTGGTTTTGATCTTTGGGTGAATGAAAGCTATAAATAAATGGTTTGTGCACAAGCAAATGGTCTGCCCCTCATTCACTTTCAAGCTCTCATTTTCATAGTTCAGTCTTTTGTTCTGTTTAGAGCCATAGTTTTAATTCTTTGCATGCTTATTTAGCATTATCCAGCTATTGGTAAGCCACATATCTAGCTTGTCAGGCAAACAGTGTTGTTGTTTTATCCATTCCATTGAAGTAGAATAGCTTAGGAAGCCATTAAAGTTGCAGGTTTTCTCTTCAAACAGGTAGTTTCAGGTTCTGGTCGCTTTATGTTGCATGACTCGCAAGTAAAATCCCGCTAGGAATTGCATAAGCCAAGCTCTGTACTCTTGCGCTATCCCTCTCCTACTCACATTTTTAGTCTGCATTTTGAGCTATCCTTGTCCCAATATCTATTTTGTCGATGCTAGCATTACACCCTTTTCTTGGATCCACGTGAACATGAAAGAACAAGGAGATCACACTGAGGGGACAAGATCACACACACCATCGGATTCGCCAGCATGCTCATGGAATCTAGGTTCTAGCTTTCAAAGTTCTAGTTAGAATCATATCAAATAGAATAGTTAATTGCTTTATTTGGTAAAATTTCCATTCTTGATATCACAGTGTGAAGTCATCAGATTGATAGTTTCTAAGAAACTATGATTCACTCCTCACTTCTGAGGTAGGATCGAGAATCTTGCAAGTAGATTAGGAAAGTTATTGCATTATTTAGAATAAATCTACAAATCACACAGACAAATAACTACACTCGGTTATCTTGTTTGTTTTAAATTGTTATTTAGTTGTTATTTATAGATACGTTTAAATAGCTACTTTCCTTAAATTCTTAAAAGGTTTCTGAAAAATAGAAGTTATATATGTTTTAGATTTATTCCACGTAGTTAGAATTTGCTTTATTTTACAAGTTTATTTTGTATGACAATCACGGGACCTCGGGAGCCTAGGAATACATATTTGAGCCAATCGTGCCTTAACCAAAACCTCGTCACAGCAATAGTTGACATAGACCAAAACCTAAGGATACAAGTATTCCAAATGACAACAGATTTACAACTGATCGGGCTTCTCGGTTGAGAGGGTTAAACATAGAAGACGACCAAGCATACACGTTTTGGTCAAATCAACCGAATTACAGATTACCCTAGATAAACATTCATATGACTGTAGAAGGGTTCAAAAGAGAACAAACCTTTGGTTGTGATCGTTTGGTCCCACTTCCAGGTGCAGGAGACACTCTCACAGATATAGATACTAGTCTAAGGATCAGTTGCACGAACACCGTGAGATATTCCAGTTAAAGGGCTTTCTTTTAGTCCCACACCTCTTAAATTGTTAACCCAACCCTATTCCATATGGGTTGGAGGGTCAAAATTAGCCCTTATTATGTGTTTTGAGAAGACAAATCATAGGTTTTATTGATCCACCTTCTTGCATAAAATTAATTTTGGTCATTGGGGTGTGGACTTGGATTGTGTGTGTAAGTAAAAGGGTCATTTTATTCACCCACTTATTAATTATGCCTTGGAGTTGAAGTTGACTTGTGAGGTGGAGTTGAGGATGAGTGATGTGGCATCCTACATGGATCCACCTCATCCTCCTCTCTCCCTTTTCTATTTATTCGAATTCTTTTGCTGTTTTGGGGGTTACTTCATGGGGGTTACTTCATGTTGGTCTGGTGCTCTTGAAATTGGAGAGAGTTAGAGGATTTTGAATGCTTGTGGAATTGTTGGTACTTTGAGACTTTTGGATTTGAAGAAGATTATGGTTAGCTTTTGGATCAAGCTCTATCATGGAGAGGTAGGAGCTTGACTCTTGTAAAAATATTTTTCTTTTTGTATTGTGCTTATGTGAATGTTTTTGAATGTTTGGTATGTTTGTTGGTTGGTTGGGTAGATTGCCTATGTGTGTAGGAGTAGAAGACTATGGGGATATTTTTGGGAGGGATAAGAGTTATGGGGAGGCATAAGAGTTATTCGTGGAGGGAGTTTGGGTTGGGTGTTCCACCTTGGATAAGAAATAGCTTGCATTTCTTACTTTTAGGGGAGGCATAAGAGGTACTTAGGGGAGGCATAAGAGTATGTAGGGGTTTGAGATGAATATTTTGTAGGTTTTTAAGGTGGTCACCCATTCCCCATTGGGAGGTATAAGCATCTTCCCCCATAGATCTTGCTCTTTTGGCCTTTGTGTGATGAGGCCTTGTATATTTTGTTACTACCCTTCTTGTGACTGTAACTACATTTTATTTTGGATTGTGATATGATTGTGAAATTTGTTTTGTGTTGTGGAAGCTTGTCTTATTTCCATGAGTTGAATCCATTTCCTATTGTAATGTGGTTGGGGCTTGGGGCCAATGAGGAGGAAAATTTCTCCTCTTCATTATGGAGTTATTGGTGGTGGAGAGCGTTGCCTCTCCCCTTTTCTTTGTTGTGACCAAATGAGATTTGGTGGATCTCTCTTGTTGTTATTTCTTAGAGTTGTGTATGAAGAAAAATCTTGCAGTTCTCCTTGGGTTCCCTTATTGTAAAATTTCCACTCTAAGTGGATGAATTTGTAATAATATTTGTAGTGAAAAGTTGCTCTATTTTAGATATGAAAGTTGTATTTGTATGTGAAAAAGGAATGAGAAAGATTTATTAGCATATTTTGGCAAACAGAAAAGAAGTGTAAAAGGAATTATTTCATTTAATTGAATGTTGATTCACCTTTCATCAAATGGTGTTACTCTTGTTTAAAAATTGTTGTTGTATGTATATTGTAAACTCTCTGTTGAAGGCTTGAAATGCTTGTGTTAAAATTATTACATTCCTCTGTATGATTTGAAGGGCACATTTTGAAAATAGAATTACATTATTACTTTTCACATATTGATTGAAGGAAAGTTGAACATTGTAAATTTAGAATGAAATGAACTTAAATGTTTAAAGTATGGCAAATGAAATAGATAAATTTCTAGTTTGAAATACGTAGATCTCTATTAGATTGTTTCAAACCTGTAATAAATGTCATAAAAATATACAAAGTACCTGTAACTATGAAAAAAATGAAAACTTAAAATGAACTAAGGATGATCAAAACACATCCCAAAATAGTTTGTATTGCTCAATAAATTTACTTAGAACTTTATTAATCGAGCTAGAGGAAGAAAAATACCTTTACGAGAAAGAGAAAGGAAATAAATCCATTTTGAAATCCCAACCATAATCAATTAATCATTGAAAATCCATCTAATTTATATCAAGTGTGATCCTCCATGTTTGTTTGGCATGTTGAAGAAGAAAGAATGGTGGATCGAATCAAGTCTGGTAGTTGAAAAGTTTAATTCACGTTTTAATGGCAGGAAAGACATTTTTGTCAAATTCACCCACTTAAGTTTTGTTCAAAATGAATTTTAATATTTCCTATGCAAAGAGGAGTTTAGATCCCTTTCCAAAAAGTCCTCATTTTCTCAAATCCAAGCTTCCAGTCGAAAGTTATGGCCTTCTTGAAGTTTTGACATCATTTGGTTCAAAAAAAAAAAAACTATCAAAAATGAAATTTTTGTAAATCGGATCTGCAGGCTGAAAATTACTTAGGGAAATTTTTGCAAAAAGGAAAAAGTCACAAGTTCTCCCACGGATTTGCAAGCTCGAATTTTCCCTTTGGAAAAAAAAAAACTTCCGTGGGTTCGGGCCCGCACCTTCAAACTTTTCTTTTGAAAAAAAAATGGTGAAAATTTTTAAGTCTCCCTGAAGGCCGGCCATCCTCCAACCAATGAGGGTATGCGACATGGATTATTTATACATCAGAAGGGACACAATTTTTTTATACCTTATCACTTTTGGAAAAATATTGGTAAAAAATGCTAAGTTTCCCATCGCCCGCCTTCCCGTAGGTCACTATTGGACTGACATGTGGCTTCACTTGGCGTTGGCGAGGCGTGGGTTGTTTTTAACCTTTTCATGATTTTTAACACAAAAGCCAACATTTCTAAGTTTTCCCGATGGTCCACTTCCCGCTTGTAGCTTTTGGGCCTGACACGTGGCACCCCTAGGCGTCGGTGGAGGTGTGGATGATTTTTAAACCTTTTTTCCCTTTAAAAAAAAAGAGTTAAAATCCAAAATTACCTCCGGTGAACCACCTTTCTACGTTGGCTCAAAATTTTGGACACGTGTCCCTTGCGGCTTGGGGAAAATTTTCTTCCCTTGCATGAAGCCCCACTTAGGGCTCGGGGGTGTGCAAATGAAAATTGTGCTTTTTAGCTAAAAGCGCAAAGTGCCAAATGTCTCCCCAGGTCCACCAGCCTAAAACCTTTCCTGGGTGAAAAGTTATCCCTGGAGCTGTAAGACCGCCTTTGGGAAAAATATCTTCTCCAGTCCCGCAAGCCCGCCTTTGGGAAAAATTTCTTCCCCGCCCCGCAGCTTGTTTTGGGAAAAATTTCCTCCCCAGGCCCACCGGCCTGTAACTTAAGAAATATGAGGAGTTAGGAGGACTTCTTTATATCATTGGAAAGGGAAGAAATTTCCTATCTAATGGAAATATTTTTAGGAAACCTTAAGTGTGTTAATTATGTGAAAAATCAGGTTGAAGTGCAAAGATGAGTCTGAGAGTGGGTAAGTGGGAAATTACCCCTTTTTAACTTAAATGTTTAACTCTAAAGCATGGGTTGATTTTTAAGGGGTCACATGTTATGGGATAAGAGAATTTTTTCTATCCCATGTAAATAAGAACCTTGGTTATTTTTTAGACCTAGTGAAATTAAAAACCTTGGGCATTTAATTGCTTTGGCCCCTTTGACCCTCTAAAATTAATTAAGGAATATTTAACTATAGTGTTAATTTAATTATTTATTAAATTAACACCTAAGAGAAATTTAACTATATTTGGATTAATTATACTCATTAATTTTGTAATGTGGATCTAATGTTTGTTACAACGGGAAAATTTCATTTATTAAATTATAATTGACTTTGAATCTTTGTTGTGACAACTGTTGCTTGAAGCCTGGTAGTGGTCATGCTTTTCAAAAAAAATATTCCATAATTTTTCTATCTAAACCTAGGTTGTTCTTGGGTCTCGAGTGGTCATTTTTTTTAGCGGGCATTACACTTGGTATCAGATCCGTGGGTTCAAAGCTTGGACCCTTGGGCACACTAGAAAACTTGAGACATGAACACTAAACCTAGTGCAATATTAAACCTAACACACTTTTAAATCTAGAAAACAACTTTGTTTGAAAATTACATATTTTAGTAAACATGGAAAACTGAATAAAACCTAGAATAATGAACTAACTCTCACCTTGGTCTATGCAGGAGGCATGGACAAGATGAGGGGTCCTTTCACATAGACCTAGACTTGCCACCTCCAGATCATATACTATGTAGCAGCCATCCTACCTCATTTTATAGATGCTTTAGGATGTTAATGCCGCTTTACGAGGGTCCGTAGGAGGATGGTCAACCATAACATGATAGGGAGCCATCCATTGAGGCTCATGCATCTCCTCGACACAGAGGAGCATAGAGGAGAGAACTCCCATGTGGAGTCAGGAAGAGTAGAGTCACCACGAGAGGGACATGGAGACAGATTTCTAGACACAGGGATAGGTCTCGGAGCCCTAGGCTTAGAGATGAGCATAGAGAGGCCTAGGGGTCACTAGACTATAGTTGCAGACCATATCAGGGAGATCCTGAAGCTACGACCATCTCATTATTTTGGTGACACAGGTGGATTTTAGGTAGAGGCCTGGTTGGTGAGCTTGAGTGGGTGCTTCAAGCTCTTCCCTTGTTCTAGCAACATGAAAGCTTGTGTTGTGATCCATCTTCTAAGGGATGGAGCAAGTGTTTGGTGGAGGACCAAGGAGCAAAAGCTCCATGTTGATTCAGAGATGGTTACCTGGGAGATCTTTGAGGAGTGGTCAGAGAAGGTACTTATCATGGAGGTTCATACAACAGAGGATAGATGAGTTTCATGACCTCTAACAGGCATCTTTGACAGTAGCTGAGTATGAGATTCGATTTCTGGATCTACTCTAGTATGTCGACTACATGTAAGATGAGTAGGTATGGATCCACAGATTTATCGGGGCTTGAATGTAGATTTGGGTGGTGTGGTGTGTATCCATTGTCCACAGACATTAGTTGAGGCCATTGAGAAGGCCTATATAACAGAGGAGACTCGAGGGAAAAACACACATCAAGCTAGAGATAAGTGTGGAGTGCATCAGAAAGATGCGGGACAATAGGTCGAGGGGGTCAACTCCTCCTCCTCGTGGTGGGAAGGGTTCAACACAGTCATCTTTTAGGCCAGCAACACATCAGCAGAGACCCACCCACCATACAAGCCTCCATAGAGATTCGATGCACAGAGGGGGTGGAGTATGGGGCCTCCTCCTAGGGGTCCCATTAGGACACAAAGGGTGCACCGAGAGCTCAGTCAGTAGGATCTGTTAGAAGAGACCTCAATATTCCATAGCTGGATCATGGGATCCACAACATAGACCTCTAGAGTACCGGCTAGAGCTACTACTCATGGGAGAGGACCGAGGAAGTTGTTATGGTTGTGGTGTTGTTGGACATTTTTGGAGAGAGTTCCCATATAAACCCTAGTAACAAGGGTAAGACAGATCTCAGAGCCTATTGGTGACATGGGGGGTCATCGGATCTATGTAGTGGTCGAGAATTTTAGGATGAGCACCAGAGTACCGTGATTGAGATGATAGGTAGCATTGGTGGTGTTCCTACCTCCATTCTATTTGATTCTAGTTCTTTTGATTCTTTTATTGCACCATCTTTGGTAGAGTGATGTAGGCTGGTGGTAGTTAGGTAGGGTCTTAGTTGGGACATTGAGATGGCTTATGGAGCCAAAATCTCTGTAGACTCCTTAGTTAAGGAGTGTGTAGTGGATTTGGGACCCTTCACCACTACCTCGGATCTTCGTATCCTTCCGTTGGGTTTGTATGGAGTCATCTTGGGCATGGACTGGTTGTCTGCACATAGAGCCAAAGTGGATTGTTACCATAAGATTATATCATGTACAGATGATCTAGGAGTTGAGTCAGTGATAGTAGGGGTTAGGAGACCCATTTCCATTCACACCATCTCACCATGCAAGCTTAAGTGGTGTGTGCGATGGGGTTTTCAAATGTATGTTGTCATAGTTAGTGACCGATCGGAGGATGAGTCTAGTGGACCATCGCTTGATGACCATCCCATCTTGAGAGAGTTTTTTGATGTCTTTCTAGGGGAGCTACTATGGGGTTACCACCCCACGTGAGATAGATTTTCACATAGATCTGGTTCCAGGGAGTAGAGCCTATCTCATGAGCACCTTATCGGATGACTACCCCTGAGCTCTACGAGCTCAAGTTATAGCTAGAGGGCCTTTTGGAGAAAGGCCTAATCCATCCTAGTGTATCCCCTTGGGGTGCACCAGTGATATTTGTAAAGAAAAAGGATGGATCTTTGTGGTTGTGTATTGATTACCACTAAGTTGAACAAAGTAACGATCAAGAATCGTTACCCCTTCCATGCATTGATGATTTATTTGATCAGATGAAGGGGCCATAGTTTTCTCCAAGATAGACCTTAAGTCAAGGTTATCATCAGTTGAGGATTATGGAGGTAGACATTCATAAGACCACCTTCCATACGAGATATGGCCACTATGAGTTCACCGTGGTGCCTTTTGGTTTGATGAATGCCCCCGTAGTGTTTATGAGCTTGATGAATGGGGTGTTCAGGAAATTCTTGGATCACTTGTGCTCATCTTCCTTGATGAAATTTTGATTTACTCATGTACACATGAGGAGCATGAGGGGCACCTTCACTAGGTTCTTAGTGTCTTCGTGAGCAACAACTTTATGGGAACCGGAGAAGTGTGCATTCTTTCTAGACAGAGGTGCAGTATTTGGGCCACATCATTTTTGGGGAAGGTATCACAGTGATCCTTCCAAGATTCGAGCTATTATGGATTGGCCAGCACCCACTAGTGTGATAGAGTGTGCATAACTTCATGGGCTTGGCAGGATATTATAGGAGATTTGTTCAGGACTTCTCTCGGGTTGCACACCCCATCACTTCCCTTCAAGTGGAAAGGGAAGAAGTTTGTTTGGTTAGACAGATGTGAGCAGGCCTTTAGGAAATTGAAGGAATGCCTCATGAAATCTCCTATTCTTGTAGTACCAGATCCCAAGAGGTGAGTTTTTGTATGCACGGATGCTTCTTTGGCAGGAGTTGGAGGTGTGTTGATGTAGGAGGGAAGAGTAGTTGACTTTTGAGTCTCACAAACTCAAATATTATGAGCTCAATTATCGACTCATGATCTTGAGCTTGTGGTAGTTGTGACATGCCTTGGTTTGATGGAGACACTTCCTTCTTGGTTCAAAGATTCACACTCAAGGACTGATCACTTGAGTCTTCGCCACCTCTTCACATAGCCCAATCTCAACGCTCGTCAGTGGTGTTGGATGGAGTTTCTTTGTGAGTATGATATGGAGATAGAGCATGTGAAGGGAAGGAGAATGTGGTTGTAGATGCTCTTAGTAGAGGAGACATGTGGTTATGGCCCACTTAGTGAGCACAGATTTATGGAGCAGGATTCTACAACAACTTCCTCATGACAGCTTCTACATTGCAGCTAGAGTAGAGATCGAGTCTCAGAGACCCCTTGAGGGGAAGTTTGATGGGTTTTCATTAGAGGAAGATGGCCTTCTTAGGCATAGAGGCTGGATTTATGTTCCTAGAGATGGAGGCTTGAGGTAGGACATCTTGATAGAGGCACATCATGCACCCTATTCAGCCCATCCCGGGGTGAAGAAGATGCACGCCACTTTGAGACAATTATATCACTTGGAGGGGACTTCGTAGAGACATGGCTCAGTTTGTGTCACATTATTTAGAGTGTTAGAAAGTGAAGGCCGAGCATCAACATCCATTGGCCTTCTCTTTCCTCATGTTATATTGGAATGGAAATGGGACACCATTTCCATGGACTTTATTGTTGGGCTACCGATGTCGAGATACCACCACGATGCCATCATGGTCATGGTGGATAAATTAATGAAAGTGGCTCATTTTTCTCTCGGTGAAGACCACCTATACAGCTAGTGTAGTGGCATGGGTATATCTAGATGAGATTTTCAGATTACATGGGATTCGTGGAAGATTATTTGTGACCCATGATCCTCTGTATACTTCCCACTTTTGGACTACCATGTAAGCATGCCCTCGAACGAAGATCAATTTCAGCATGATGTATCACCCTGAGATAGATGGAAAGACTGAGTGGGTGAATCAGATCTTAGAGGACATGCTTAGGATGTATGTTATGGATCACCAGTCGAGATGGGAGGAGTATTTGTACTTGGTGGAGTTTTCCTACAATAATAGTTTTCAGAGTTTGATAGGCATGGCTCCTTTCAGAGCACTTTGTATGGTAGAGAGTGCATGACACCTCTTAGTTGGGATAGGTTAGAGGACATGGTTTCTCTTGGGCCAACTTTATTATAGGACATGGAGTAGTAGGTGGTTATGATCAAACAGAGATAGGAGGCACATGAAATAAAAAGAAGTATGCAGATCAGCATAGGACCGATTGTAGTTTTGATGTGGGCATGAAGGTTTTCTTTGTGTTAGGCCACATAAGAGCCCTATCCATTATGGAAAAGGTTCTAAGTTAGCTCCTAGATTTGTGGGCCCCTTTGAGATCTTGGAGCGTATCGGTCCTTTGGCCTACCATGTCTAGTGTTGCCACCTAGCTTGTCTCGCATCCATGATGTGTTTCATGTTTTATACTTAGGAGATATATTGCAGATCCTTCTCATGTGCTAGATTGGACCTCTTTGTAGGTGTAGGATCAGGGGAAGGTGATGGTGGAGCCCATCTCACATTATAGAGCACAGGACCCTGGGCCTTTGAGGAGTAGAAATATTGACTAGGTTCGAGTGTAGTGGGACAGATATGATGAGACTGTGGCTACATGGGAGGATGCTACTTTGCTATGAGTTCAGTTTCCACACCTATTCAGTGACTTCAGGAGGAAGTCGAGTCTAAGGGGAGGGGGATGTAGTGCCCACTTCCCTTCGACACCTTTTGATATTGATTATGACACTATTGACTATATTTATGGACATTATTGTAGCTTTTGAGTTGGTATGATGTTAGATGTTAGAGATCATGGACTATTGTTGATTTTGATTCATATATGATGCATGTGGATAATTGGAGACATTTTATATTGATTTTGTTATGATGTTGACATGGTTATGTGTGTGTGTGTGTGTGTGTGTGTGTGTGTGTGTGTGTGTGTGTGTGTGACATGTGTTATGACATGT
Organism: Taxus wallichiana var. yunnanensis; assembly: GCA_018340775.1. NCBI lineage: Eukaryota > Viridiplantae > Streptophyta > Pinopsida > Cupressales > Taxaceae > Taxus > Taxus wallichiana. Next base: position 113,499,574 of record CM031241.1, on the reverse strand, counting down.
CATATTTCATATTGAGTAGACCTAGAAAATTGAATTAATCTTGTGATCTTATGATTATGGATGAAATTGTAAATGATGTCGTTACTTGCTTGATGATGTTTTGATTTATATATAGATGATTTGGAGTTATATTGTATATTTATTTTGGATGATTTGATGTGGCCACAAGGCCGAAGGAGGTATTTGTGTTTTGCAGGTAAACATGTCACAACAAACATGGGGGATTGGAGACCAACCACATTGGAATTCTAGATGAATTCAACAAGGGTCACCATGGCAACGTGTATTTGTTATTTGTGTGTGTTTGAATTGTTGTTAGGGGTTCCCATGGGGGATCACCTTGAATGTGACCAAGGGGTTAGGTGTATTCTTTTATTTAGTTTCTTTTGTTTAATTTTGGTATGTGATTTTAGTGATGTATTTCCCTTTATTATTTATTTCATTTGTGTCTAGATTAGTGAGTAATCATGTTGTTAAATAAATTAAATGGGTCAAAAGAATGCATTTATTAGAGTTGTTGGCTCTTGGTTTATGTGTTGTAAGTGATGTGTAAGTAACCTTGGGTGTGAAACACTCCACCTTCCTTTTGAAATTCGGATCTGTCCTTAGGGACTGATTTTGGAGGCTTGTGGGACAAGTTAAACTTGTCCCACACCTCTTAAATTGTTACACCAACCCTACCTATGGGTTGGAGGGTAAAAATTATCCCTTATTATGTATTTTGAGAAGACAAATCATAGGTTTTTATTGCACCTTCTTGCATAAAATTAATTTTGGTCCTTGGGGTGTGGACTTGGATTGTGTGTGTAAGTAAAAGGGTCATTTATTCACCCACTTATTAATTATGCCTTGGAGTTTGAAGTTGACTTGTGAGGTGGAGTTGAGGATGAGTGATGTGGCATCCTACATGGAGCCACCTCATCCTCCTCTCTCCCTTTTCTATTTATTTGAATTCTTTTGTTTTTTTGGGGTTACTTCATGGGGGTTACTTCATGTTGGTTGGTGCTCTTGAAATTGGAGAGAGTTAGAGGATTTTGAATGCTTGTGGAATTTGTTGGTGCTTTGGGACTGTTTGGATTTGAAGAAGCTTGTTGTTGAACTTTGGATCAAGCTCTATCATGGAGAGGTAGGATCTTGACTCTTGTAAAAAGGTTTTCTTTCGTATTGTGCTTATGTGAATGTTTTTGAATGTTTGGTATGTTTGTTGGTTGGTTGGGTAGATTTCCTAGGTGTGGTGTAGGAGAAGACTATGGGGATATTTTGTGGGGAGGCATAAGAGTTGTGGGGAGGCATAAGAGTTATTTATGGAGGGATTTTGGGTTGGGTGTTCCACCTTGGACAAGAAATAGCTTGCATTTCTTACTTTTGGGGGAGGCATAAGAGAATGGGGAGGCATAAGAGGTACTTGGGGAGGCATAAGAGTATGTAGGGGTTTGAGATGAATATTTTGGTGGGTTTTTAAGGTGGTCACCCATTCCCCATTGGGAGGTATAAGAAGCTTCCCCATAGATCTTTGCTCTTTTGGCCTTTGTGTGATGAGGCCTTGTATATTTTTTGTTACTGTCCTTCTTGTGACTGTAACTACATTTTTTTTGGATTGTGATATGATTGTGAAATTTTTTTGTGTTGTGGAAGCTTGTCTTGTTGCCATGAGTTGAATCCATTTCCTATTATAATGTGGTTGGGGCTCGGGGGCCAATGAGGAGGATGACTTCTCCTCTTCATTGGAATTATTGGTTGGGTGGAGAGCATTGCCTCTCCCCCTTTTCTTTGTTGTGACCAAATGAGATCTGGTGGATCTCTCTTGTTGTTTTTCTTGGAGCTGTGTATGAAGAAAAATCTTGTAGTTCTCCTTGGGTTCCCTTATTGTAAAATTTCCCACTCTAAGTGGATGACTTTGTAATAATATTTGTAGTGAAAAGCTGCTCTGTTTTTGGATATGAAAGTTGTATTTGTATGTGAAAAAGGAATGAGAAATATTTATTTGGCATATTTTGGAAAACAAAAAAGAAGTGTAAAAGGAATTATTTCATTTAATTGAATGTTGATTCACCTTTCATCAAATGGTGTTACTCTTGTTTAAAACTTGTTGTTGTATGTATATTGTAAACTCTCTGTTGAAGGATGGAAATGCCTATGTTAAAATTATTACATTCCTCTATATTATTTGAAGGGCATGTTTTGAAAATAGAATTACATTCTTTCTTTTCACATATTGATTGAAGGAAAGTTGAACATTGTAAATTTAGAATGGAATGAACTTAAATGTTTAAAGCATGGAAAATGAAATAGATAAATATCTAGTTTGAAATACGTGGATCTCTATTAGATTGTTTCAAACCTGCAATAAATGTCAGAAAAATATACAGAGTACCCTGTAACTATGAAAGACAAAATGAAAACTTAAAATGAACTAAGGATGATCAAAACGCATCCCAAAATAGTTTGTATTGCTCAAGAAATTTACTTAGAACTTTATTAATCGAGCTAGAGGCAGAAAAATGCCTTTACCGAGAAAAGAGAAAGGAAATAAATCCATTTTGAAATCCCAACCATAATCAATTAATCCTTACAAAATCCTTCCAATTTCTATCAAGTGTGATCCTCCATGTTTTTGGCATGTTGAAGAAGAAAGAATGGTGGATCGAATCAAGTCTGGTAGTTGAAAAAGTTTAATTCACATTTTAATGGCAGGAAAGACGTTTTTGTCAAATTCACCCACTTAAGTTTGTCAAAAATAAATTTTTATGTTTCCTATGCAAAGAGGAGTTTGATCCCTTTCCAAAAAGTCCTCATTTTCTCAAATCCTGAGCTTCAGTCGAAAGTTATGGCCTTTTGAAGTTTTTACATCATTTGGTTAAAAAAAAAAAAAAAACTTAAAAAAAGGAAATTTTTGTAAATCGGATCCATGGGCCCAAAAATTACTTAGGAACTTTTTGCAAAAAGGAAAAAGTCACAAGTTCTCCCATGGCTCCCATAAGCCCGACTTTTCCATTTGAGAAAAAAAAATACTTCCGCGAGTTTACTGGCCCACACCTTCAAACTTTCTTTTTGAAAAAAAATGGCAAAAATTTCTAAGTCTCCCGATGGCCCGCCACCCTATGCCAATGAGGGTCTACCACGTGGCTTCTTTAGGCATCGGTAGAGAGGCACAGATTGTTTTAGACCTTATCACTTTTGGAAAAAGATTGGCAAAAATTCCTAAGTTTTCCCCATGGCCCGCCTTCCATAGTCACTTTATTGGGTGACACGTGGCTTTGCTTGGCATCGATGGAGGCGCGGGTTGTTTTTAACCTTCATGATTTTTAACACAAAAGCCAACATTTCTAAGTTTTCCCCGATGGTCCACTTCCCTGCTTGAAATTTTGGGCATGACACGTGGCACCCTAGGCGTCGGCGGAGGCGCGAATGTTTTTAAACCTTTTTGCCCTTTCAACAAAAAGAGTTAAAATCCAAAATTACCTCGTGACCCACCTTTCCACGTTGGCTCAAAATTTTGGACATGTCCCTTGCGGCTTGGGGAAATTTTCTTCCCTGGCGCATGAAGCCCCCGATGTGGGCTCGTAGGCGCGAAAATGAATGAAAATTGTGCCTTTTTAGCTAAAAGCGCAAAGCACCAAATGTCTCCCCAGGTCCACCAGCCCGAAACCTTTCCCAGGTGAAAAATTCTTCCCTAGACCCACAGGCCCACCTTTGGGAAAAATTTTTCCCCGAGGCCCAGCTTTTGGGAAAAATTTCCTCCCAGAGCCCCCTAGTTCGACATGTAACTTAAGAAATATGAGGAGTTAGGAGGACTTCTTTATATCATTGGAAAGGGAAGAAATTTCTATCTAATGGAAATGTTTTCAGGAAACCTTAAGTGTGTTAATTATGTGAAAAATTAGGTTGAAGTGCAAAGATGAGTCTGAGAGTGGGTAAGTGGGAAATTACCCCTTTTTAACTTAAATGTTTAACTCTAAAGCATGGGTTGACCTTTTTAAGGGGTCACGTTATGGGATAAGAGAATGTTTTTCTATCCCATGTAAATAAGAACCTTGGTTATTGTTTAGACCTAGTGAAATTAAAAACCTTGGGCATTTAATTACTTTTGGCCCCTTTGACCCTCTAAAATTAATTAAGGAATATTTAACTATAGTGTTAATTTAATTATTTATTAAATTAACACCTAAAAAAATTTAACTATATTTGGATTAATTATACTCATTAATTTTGTAATGTGGATCTAATGTTTGTTATAACAAGGGAAAATTTCATTTATTAAATTATAACCATGCGATCTATTGATGTTGGTCTTATCGCAGGAGCTATGGAAAATGGCACCAAACGAGTGAGGAAGTTTGTCCCGAGAAGGTATTCTGACGAGGTAAGGATATTGATAATCCTTCCTCGGATATTGTTCTTGATTTACCTGACTTTTGATGATGCTAGGATTTGACAAAGGTGGTAATCTTGGGTGGCGGGTGCAGACCAATCAAAGTTTTCATGGCTTTCTTTGGCTATCTCGGCCTCCCGGCGAGGAACGAGGAGGAGGAACATCATACCGATGGTTGGGAGCCACCGATGATACCCCATCACTATGCTTGGTGGTTGGGGTGACCGCCCAAAGAGCCCCCTCGCCACCGCCACCATTTTCTGTTTTTTTTTTGGGCTGCCTGCCAGCTCCGTATGAGTTTTCTCCGGTTCTCTACACTTTTGTGTTAAAATGTTTTTGATTGATAATGCTACTTTTGATATGACACCTTGTTACTCATAGTCTCTTTATGGCTACTTTGATCCTACTTATGAGGTGTGATCTTTTCCACCGATTTTGTATGATTGGCATTGTACCTCTCTTGTCATCTTTAATATACGAGTATGCTTTTCAATACAAAAAAAAGTCGAGGATATTATTGATACAAAATAATAAAATAATAATAAAACTTTGATGTATGAAATGATTAGAGATCATTCTTTAAGCATCAATATATTTATTAAAATTTATGTGGTTTTGACTAAATTACAAGGAAATTATAACCTTTGCGATTTAAAGAAAAGACATAAACACACATCAAATACAAGTACAAAGGGTTTTAATAATGTGTAGCATTTGTATTGAGTTTAAATATTTAAGTGCCGAAAGATTCGTTTCAATGTTCGGGTGACATGGCTTTAAATCATCTCTTTATTGTCAAATAATTATGGTGACTATAATTATAATGTCCATTAATTCTCTCTATCATATTGTTTTTAGCATGTACCAAAAATGAAAACTATTATTAAGATGTTTATTTATGAAATCATTTGCCATACTCTAAGGAACTAAGTTATGAATTCGTAATTACTTTTTCTTTGAAATGATTGTTGTTATCATTCTTAATAATCAATGTTGAATTACAATATAAATACAATTTTCACTATCATTCTTAATAATCAAGGTTGAATAACAATATAAATAAAATTTTCATAAGATTGAATTACAATATAAACAAGAATTTTGATACTATATTTGTTGAGATTAATAATAATCAAACTCGATTACATTAGATAAAGAGTCTGTAAAGTAGAAGTGACCATTTCTATTATATGTTTTGTATGATAGTTGATTTTTTTAAAACTTATTATAAATTTTTGCAATATCACTATAAATAAATTCTAAAATTTATTATAATAATATTGACAAACAAGTACATAATTGAGTTCTAGAAAATGTAAAATTTTGTCGAGAAAAAGCCAATTTAACTCTATTAATTTCAAAGGTTGGAAAAAAAAAAATCATCCGAAACTTCATCTTATGACTACATTATTAATATCCACCAAAGTACACTATATTGCATTCATGTATATTGAGAGAATGCTACCTCGGGTTCCGTTTGATTACCAATGAAATTTTTAAAACTTCTCAATACTGATCTTGTGACTAGAATATTAATATCCTCCAATAAACTATATTGCCTTAATGTACATGGAATGAATGCACTACGAAAAGTTCCATTTAATTAGCAACTAAATTGTTAAAACAATGGCATACTAAATAAGATTTATGGAGTTGGATAAGATTTGAACTAAGAGAAAGGTTTTCTTTACTTCTATTCAAATAATTTCCGGGATATATATATCCCCACTCCCAATCATTTTGTTATCTATGTAGAAGATAGTTCAAATGCAAAAAATGGGTTCACTAGTTGGGTTTCAAACCACCTCATTTTACCTAACCCTCATGCACATTTGCGGGGGTTGATTTAGTCACGGTGAGGTCAAAACATTGTTAAAACAATGTTGCAATGCAATGGTGGGGCACATGGTTTGTCAACTTGGAGGTCATGAGTTTTAATTTTTCCTATCTCCTCTACTAACATGCGTGAGGGATAAGTTCTTCCAAACCACACAAACATAAATCAATGAAATGCTTTTTTAACAAACTTATCTTCCATATCCCACAACCGTGGCATTCTTTAATGTTGGCTAAATCTATTTGAAATAAATAAAATACTATATTTTTAAATAGAAATATAGATAATCCACAAATTTCCCTCGTGTAAAATAGTATATGATTTCAATAAATAATCATGACGTAAAAACAAAGATAGTCCACAAATCACCCTCATTCATTTAGTTAACATTTTATGGCATGTGTCCGATCCATATAACGTCATAGAATGTGTAGCGGTAAAAATGAAGAATATGTGTTCTTCATGTCGGAACCACATAATCTTCATTATCAATTTAAGACAAGATTATTTTTCCCGTTAATGTTAGTGTAGGTTTTTTTTTATTGTGTGATTTTTTTAAGGGTGTGTTTGGTTTTCTTATGTTTTATTGGGATAGATGGGAGTTACATAATTTTATATTTTTAGTTTATTGTTACACCTCTCAAAATTTTATTTATGTATATATTTTTAGTTATTTTCTCATATTTTGAAATCATATTTTTTTATCTCATGTTTCATTTTTCTCTCACAAAACATATTTTTACTATGCTTGATTTTGACCCACATTTTCACATTGTATCATAATGCATTTTGGTAATCGAATTTCATTGTTTTGTTCTATTTATTTTTTTGGAATATAGATTTTATTTAGATTGTATTTTAAATAATTATGCCGAAAGGTGTGCTATAATTTAAACCGAGTCTCCTCGATCGACATGCTCGAGAGTTATCACACGCCGCAAAATGGAGGGAAGGGGATGTTGACATAACATGGATTCCATGACCTTGTCCACATGGTGTGATTGACGAGTGAAATGTCATGAAATGTTTCGATGGTGTGTTTGGAAGGTTGCAAAAAAATGTTCATAGTTATTTTGACTCCACAATACCCACATACATACCATAATGAGAGGCATGTTCTCTATGGTTTTGGGTTCTTACCATTATATTTATAGAACCGTGAAGGGAGGATCTCTTCGATTCTCGCCTTGCTATTTACAAATCTGTTGGGTCAGATTATGCATCGATTCCGATTTTTCTTATTGCCTTCGATGATGTCTCCTAAGAAGACATAAAGAAAATTTTGATTACAATGAGACATCAAGGTCATGAATTTTCAAATATGGAGTAAACATTGGTTATTTCCATGCATTTAGTAAGGGAATCCTTGTTTCAAGTTTGGCTAGTGATTTGTTGCGAGAAACCATTGGTGATGCGACTCCATGGATTTTCATGGTGGGCCTCCTCCATTAACAAAAGCTTCAACACTAACATTCTTTTGGGAAACAACATGACATTAAATGTAAATAAAATTAGCTTCCTCACCAAGTACATTTAAGTATATATGATTTGAAATCCAAATGGGTCTTGATAAATGTGTAATATTCGATTTGGACTACACATTGCAGGGAGAAGCCCTAAATCATTTCAAACAAAATGATATCGTTGGCCTTGTAGTGGGGAGTATCTCGGGCGCCCTTGGAGTTTCTCACACAAATGCAAGGTAATATAACTTATGTAAATATTACCAGTTGTTTCACATTAATTATCAATATTTATGGGTAATAGATATAATCATTTTGAGGTTAATTTTCATGTACTATTAATTTTAAGTAGTTTTTTCAAGAAAACATGTTGGAACCTACAAAAATAAAGGGAACACTCATGGTATGCTTCATGTTTGATACGACATATTCTAAATTTCTAAAGAATTTTTATCGTGAAATAATGAGGTGGTGGCAACATTATAATGGTCGATCCCATGGGAGAAAATTTTGTAAGCGAATTTCTCATACCTATGATAGTCATCGGAGAAAAGAAGTGTCAAACCATATGGAATACTTGGTCTCACAAAATTTAGTAATTCTATTCAATTCAATATGTAATAATAAAGGATCTAAGTATTCTAGGTTTATATTTGAAAATCTTTATTTGACTTGATTGCGATAACTAAAAACCTCTCTACATAAATAGAAATGACAGTGATGGTTTTACAAGTAAATGGACAACTTGAGATGAGTGTGTTTACATCTTTGGTTCTTAACATTATATTTATAGATATCATCAAGGTCATCACGTGTCATTCCTATTCACAATCACATTCACATTCTCTCTTAATTAGGGTAACTAAAGTATCTCGAGATTTCCTCTACAACATGAGACCACCTTTGGAAAAAAATAGAGTCCACAAAACAAGCAACCATCTCTCCGGCCCTAAAAGCGATGGGTATTTGAGGAGTATTTTAGATACAAGCTTTACCACTTTAATTTGTGGATTTTTTAAAGGGCTTTTGGGTGTTCGTTTTCACTAATTTTTGGGGTCATCTGCAAATTTTACAAATCGTGGATTGCGTATTTTTTTCAAGGTTGTGTGCAGAATCTAGGGCATAGATTTAGGGAAAGAAGACTTAAATGTTTGTTGAACACACCGGTTGGTTTTAAACTACCTTTTCATTTTTTACATAGATCATGTTTTCTTCAATGAGCATGATTTGCAGAGTAGGATTTTATAGCAGCTTCCTCACGACATCTTCCACATTGCAGCTAGAGTAGAGATCGAGTCTCAAAGACCCCTTGAAGGAAATTATCATGGGTTTTCATTAGAGGTAGATGGCCTTCTCGAGGCACACATGATGGATTTAGGTTCCCATAGATGAAGGCTTGAGGTAGGACATTCTTGCAGAGTCACATCGTGCACCCTATTCAGCCCATCCTGAGGTGAAGAATATGCACGCCACTTTGAGACAATTGTATCACTTTGGACGGGACCTTGTATAGACATGGATCAGTTTGTGTCACATTTCTTAGAGTGTTAGAAAGTGAAGGCTGAGCATCAACATCCAGTGGCCTTCTCTTTCCTCATCTTTATAATGAAATGGAAATGGGAAACCATTTCCATGGACATTATTGTTTGGCATCGATGTCAAGATACGACCACGACGCCATTATGCTCATGGTGGACAAATTGACGAAAGTGGCTCACTTTCTCTCGTGAAGACCACCTATACAACTAGTGTAGTGGCACGGGTATATCTAGATGATATTATTAGATTGCATGGGATTCTGTGAAAGATTATATGTGACTATAATCCTCTCTATATTTCCCACTTGTGGACTACCATGTAGCATGCCTTTGGAACGAAAATCAATTTCATCATGGCATATCACCTTGAGACAAATGGACAGATCGAGTAGGTAAATTAGATCTTAGAGGACATGCTTAGGATGTATGTTATTTATCACTAGTCGAGATGGGATGAGTATTTGTACTTGGTGGAGTTTTCTTACAATAATAGTTTTCGAGTTTAATAGGCATGGCTCCTTTCCAGAACTTTATGGCAAGAGAGAGTGCAGGATGCCTCTTAGTTGGGATAGGTTAGAGGACAAGGTATCTCTTTCACCAAACTTTATTGCGGGACATGGAGAAGTAGGTTTTATGATCGAGATAGAGACCTGCAGGAGGCACGGGGACGGGGGAAGAAGTATGCGAGATCAACATAAGACCGACCATTTTGTATTTTGAGGTGGGCATGAAGGTTTTCCTTCGTGTTAGGATACATAAGATCCCCATCCATTACGGAAAATTTTCTAAGTTAGCTCCTAGATTCGTTGTCCTCTTTGAGATCTTGGAGTGTATCGATCCTTTGGCCTACTGTCTAGCGTTGCCACCTAGCTTGTCTCACATCCATGATGTGTTTCATGTTTTTGTACTTAGGAGATGTATTGCAAATTCTTCTCATGTTCGGATTAGATCTCTTTGCGGGTGTAGGATCGGGGGCGGTGATGGTGGATCTTGTCTATGCATTATAGATCAAGGGACCCCGGGCCTTTAAGGTAGAAAATTTGACCAGGTTCGAATGCAAAGTGGGAAAGATATGCCGAGACTACGGCTACATGGGAGGATGTAACTTTATTATGATTTCAGTTCCCACACCTATTCCAAAGTGACTTCTAGGTGGAACTTGAGTCTAAGGGGAGGGGATGTAGTTCCCACTTTCCTTCGACACCTTTTCATATTGATTATGACATTGTTGACTATATTTAGGAACATTATTGTAGCTTTTGAGTTTGTATGATGTTAGATGTTAGATATAATGAAATGTTATTGATTTTGATTCATATATGATGCATGTGGATAATTAGAGACATTTTATACCGAGGTTATTATGATGTTGACATGGTTATATATATATATATATATATATATATATATATATATATATATTTGTGTTTGTGTGTGTGTGTTGTTGAACATGTGTTATTTTTCGTGTTGAGTAGACCTAGAAAATTGAATTAATCTTATGATCTTATGATTATGGATGAAATTGTAAATGATGTCATTACTTTCTTGATGATGTTTTGATTTATATATAGATGACTTTGGAGTTATATTTTATATTTATTTTGGATGATTTGATGGGGCCACAAGGCCGAAGGAGGTATTTGTGTTTTGGAGGTAAACATGTCACAAAAAAATTAGGGATTGGAGACCAACCACAATGGAATTCTAGATGAATTCAAAAGGGTCACCATGGCAAGGTGTATTTGTTATGTGTGTGTGTGTTTGAATTATTGTTAGTGGTTCCCATGGGGATCTCCGTTGAATGTGACCAAGGGTTAGGTGTATTCTTTTATTTATTTTCTTTTGTTTAATCTTGGTATGTGATTTTAGTGATGTGTTTCCCTTTATTATTTATTTCATTTGTGTCAGATTAGTGAGTAATCATGTTTTTAAATAAATTAAATGGGTCAAAATAATGTATTTATTAGAGGTTTTGGCTCTTGATTTTTGTGTTTTAAGTGATGTGTAAGTAACCTTGGGTGTGAAACACTCCACCTTCCTTTTGAAATTCAGATCTATCCTTAGGGACTCATATTGGGGCTTGTGGGACAAGTTAAATTTTTCCCACACCGCTTAAATTGTTACACCAACTTTTCCTCCGGGTTGGAGGGTAAAAATTAGCCTTTATTATGTATTTTGAGAAGACAAATCATAGGTTTTTATCACACCTTCTTGCATAAAATTAATTTTGGTCCTTGGGGTGTGGACTTTGATTGTGTGTATAAGTAAAAGGGTCATTTTTTCACCCACTTATTAATTATGCCTTGGAGTTGAAGTTGATCTTTTAGGTCTAGTTGAGGATGAGTGATGTGGCATCCTACATGGAGCAACCTCATCCTCATCTCTCACTTTTCTATTTATTTGAATTATTTTGCTATTTTTGGGGTTACTTCATGTTGGTCTAGTGCTCTTTAAATTTGAGAGAGTTAGAGGATTTTGAATGCTTGTGGAATTATTGGTGCTTTGGGACTATTTGGATTTGAAGAATCTTGTGGTTGAACTTTTGGATCAATCTCAATCGTGGAGAGGTAAGAGCTTGACTCTTGTAAAAAGGTTTTCTTCTCGTATTGTGCTTATGTGAATGTTTGGTATGTTTGTTGGTTGGTTAGGTAGATTTCCTAGCTTTGGTGTAGGAGAAGACTAAGGGATCTTTTGTGAGGAGTCATAAAAGTTGTGGGGAGGCATAAGAGTTATTTGTGGAGGGATTTTGGGTTGGGTGTTCCACCTTAGACAAGAAATATCTTGCATTTCTTACTTTTGGTTGAAGCATAAGAGACTGGAGAGGCATAAGAGGTACTTGGGAGCCAGGAAGAGTATGTAGGCATTTGAGCTAAATTCAAAAAATGCCTTTACCAAGAAAAGAGAAACGAAATAAATCCATTTAGAAATCCCAACCATAGTTAATTAATCCTTGCAAATCCATCCAATTTCTATCAAGTGAGATCTTCCATATTTGTTTGGCATGTTGATGAAGAAAGAATGGCATATTGAATCAAGTCCGGTAGTTGAAAAAGTTTAATTCACGTTTTAATGGAAGGAAAGATATTTTGGTCAAATTCACCCACTTAAGTTTGTCAAAAATAATTTTTTTATGTTTTCTTTACAAAGTAGAGTTCAAGCCCTTTCCATATAGTCCTCATTTGCTCAAATCCGTGCTTGGAGTCGAACATTATGGCCTTCTCAAGTTTTGACATTGTTTGGTTCACAAAAACTAATCTAATTGTCACTAAGGAATTTTTGTAAATCAGATCTGCGGGCCCAAAAATTACTTAGGGAACTTTTTACAAAAAGGCAAAATTCACAATTTCTCTCGTGGCTCCACAAGCCTAAATTTTCCATTTGGAAAACAAAATATACTTCTGCGGGTTCGCGGGCCCGCACCTTCAAACTTTCTTTTTGAAAAAAAATGGCAAAAATTTCTAAGTCTCCCCGACGGCCCGCCACCCCGCAGCCAATGAGGGTCTTCCACATGGCTTCTTTAGGCATCGACGGAGGCGTGGATTGTTTTAGACCTTATCGCTTTTGGAAAAAAATTGGTGAAAATTCCTAAGTTTCCCATGAACCCGCCTTCCTCTAGGTCATTGTGGACTCGACACGTGGCTTCACTTGGCGTCAGCAGAGGCGCGAGTTATTTTTAACCTTTGCACTTTTTAACACAAAAGCCAACGTTTCTAAGTTTTCCCCGATGGTCCACTTGTCGATTGTAGATTTTGTCCGTAAACATAGCACCCTAGGCATTGGCGGATGCATGATGTTTTAAAACCTTTTTACCCTTTCAACGAAAAGAGTGAAAATCTAAAATTATCTCCGGTGACCCACCTTTCTGCGTTGGCTCACAATTTTTGACACGTGTCCTCAGCACTTGAGGCAAATTTTCTTACCTCGGCGCAAGCCCCACTCCGTGCTCACGGGCGTGCAAATAAAAATTGTGTTTTTAGCTAAAATTGTAAAGCTCCAAATGTATCCCTAATTCCACTCTGCCTGAAACCTTTCCTGTGCCAAAAGTCATCCCTAGACCCACAGGCCCACCTTGGGAAAAATTTCCTCCCTGAAAGGCCCGGCCTATAGCTTAAGAAATATGAGGAGTTCGAGAGGACTTCTTTATATCATTGGAAAGGGGAAGAAATTTCCTATCTAATGGAAATTTTTCATGAAACCTTAAGTGCCTTAACTATGTGAAAAATCATATTGAAGTGCAAAGATGAGTCTCGAGAGTTGGTAAGTGAGAAATTACCCCTTTTTAACTTAAATGTTTAATCGTAAAGCATGGGTTGAATTTTTAAAGTGGTCACGTAATAGAATAATAATGTTTTCTATCCCATGTAAATAAGAACATTGGTTATTGTTTAGACCTAGTGAAATTAAACACCTTGGGCATTTAATTGCTTTGGCCCCTTTGACCCTCGAAAAACAATTATGGAATATTTAACTATAGTGTTAATTTATTTATTTGGTGAATTAAAACCTAAAATAAATTTAACTATATTTGGATTAATTATACTCATTAATTTTGTAATGTGGATCTAATGTTTTTCTATAACAGAAAATTTCATTTCTAAAATTATAATTGACTTTGAATCTTTGTTGTGACAAGTGTTGCTTAAAGCCTAGTAATGGTGGTCACACTTTTCAAAAAAAATATTCCATGCTTTTTATATCGAAACCAAGGTTGTTCTTGGGTCTTTGCGTGGTCATTTTTATTAGCGAAGTTACATTACTATGGTCTTAAATATTTATTTATCAATTTTTTTCTATCACTAAGTAAATAAACCTCTTAGTAAAAGTGTCTATCAACCATTCGAAACACCTTTAAGTATTGATTATAATTTATAAATATAATATTCGATTTATGAATATATAGATTTAAATATATAAGACATGGACCATAAATATGAAATAAAAGTCGTAGGATATGATAAAATCTCTGCTTAGGGTTTAGGCTCAACGAGTTTTTTTCGGAATGAATGCTCGGCCTTGCCGTATGTCACCAACATGTCACACCACCGATTATCGATCCGGGTAGAATTATCTCGCATTAATTTTGTATCGATCGTTAGTCCGCCCCTTGGGCGGTGGCTTATAAAATGACCACCTCCTCGGACCATGCATCTATTGATGTTGGTCTTATTGCATGAGCTCACGGACAATAAGACCAAACGAAGCGAGGAAGTTTGTCCGAAGGTATTCGGCAAGGTAAGGATAATCGATAATCCTTCCTCGGATATTGTTCTTGATTTACCATCTTTTGATGTTGGGCTTTTGCAATGGTGGTTCTAGGTGGTATGTGCCCCACCAATCAAAGTTTTCACAGCTTTCTTTGCCTATCTCGCCTCCCGGTGAGGAAACGAGGAGGAGCAAAGAGATGGGCGGCGGTTGGGAGCCACCCGATGACACCCCCATCACTACACTTGGTGGTTGGGGTGACCGATCCAAAGAGCCCTCCGCCACCGCCACCATCTTCCATGTTTGTTGCCGCCGCCTAGCTCCATGTCTGGAGTTTTCTCGGTTTTCTCGCACTTTTTGTTAAAATGTTTTGATTGATAATGTTACTTTTGATATGAGACTGTTACTCGTAGCCTCTTTTGGCTACTTTGATCCCGCTTATGAGGTGTGATCTTTTCCACCCGATTTTATATGATTAGCATTGTATCTCTCTTGTCATTTTTAATATATGAGTATGCTTTTTCAATAAAAAAAAAAGACGAAGGATATTATTGATATAAAATAATAAAATAATAATAAAACTTTGAAGAATGAAACACTTAGAGCTCATTCTTTAAGCATCAATATATTTATTAAAATTTATGTGGTTTTGACTAAATTACAAGGAAATTATAATCTTTGCGATTTAAAGAAAAGACATAAACACAAATAAAATACAAGTACAAATAATTATGGTGACTATAACTATTATGTCCATTAATTCTCTCTATCATTTTGTTTTTAGCATGTACCAGAAATGAAAACTATTTTAAAGATGTTTATTTATGCATTCATTCGTCATACTCTTAAGGAACTAAATTATGAATTCCTAATTACTTTTTCTTCGAAATGATTGTTATTATCATTCTTAATAATCAAGGTTGAATTACAATATAAATACGATTTTCACTATCATCCTTAATAATCAAGGTTGAATAACAATATAAATAAAATTTCGGTAAGATTGAATTACAATATAAACAAGAATTTTAATACTATATTTGTTGAGATTAATAATAATCAAACTCTGATTACATTACATAAAGAGTTTCAAAGCGGAAGTGACCATTTCTATTATATGTTTTATATGATAGTTGGTTTTTTTAAATTTATTATAAATTTTTACAATATCATTATAAATAAATTCTAAAATTTATTATAATAATATTGACAAACAAGTACGTAATTGAATTATAGAAAATGTAAAATTTTGTCGGGAAAAAGCCAATTTAAGTATATTAATTGCAAAGGTTGGAAAAAAAATCATCCGAAACTTCATCTTATGACTACATTATTAATATCCACCAGTACACTATATTGCATTCATGTATATTGAGAGAATGCTACCTCAAGTTCCGTTTGATTACCAATGAAATTTTAAAACTTCTCAATACTGATCTTGTGACTAGAATATTAATATCCTCCAGTGCACTATATTGCATTAATGTACATGGATTGAATGCACTGCGACAAGTTCCATTTAATTAGCAACTAAATTGTTAAAACAATGGCATACTAAATAAGATTTTTGGAGTTGGATAAGATTTGAACCAAAAGAAAGGTTTTCTTTACTTCTATTCAAATAATTTCCAGGATATATATATCCCTGCTCCCAATCATTTTTCTGTCTATGTAGCAGATAGTTCGGATGCAAAAATGGGTTCAATAGTTGGGTTTCAAACCACCTCATTTTACCTAACCCTCATGCACATTTGCGGGGGTCGATTTAGTCAGTTGAAGTCAAAACATTGTTAAAACAATGTTGCAATGCAATGGTGGGGGACATGGTTGTCAACTTGGAGGTCATGAGTTTGAATTTTGCCTATCTCCTCTGCTAACATGCGTGAGGGATAACTTCTTCCAAACCACACAAACAGAAATCAATGAAATGCATTTTTGACAAACTTATCTTCCATATCCCACAACCGTGGCATTCTTTAATGTTGGCTAAATCTATTTGAAATAAAACAAATACTATATTTTAAAATAGAAATAGAGACGCTCGACAAATTGCCCTCATGAAAAATAATATATGATTTCAATATATAATCATGACAGAAACAGAAACAGTGCACAAATCGCCCTCATTCGTTCAGTTAACATTTTATGGCATTTGTCCGAGCCATATAATGTCATAGGATGTGTAGTAGGTAAAAATGAAGAATATGTGTTCTTCATGTCAGAACCACATATTCTTCATTATTAATTTAAGACGAGATTATTTTTCCTAGTTAATGTTAGTGTAGGTTTTTTTATTGTGTGATTTTATTAAGGGTGTATTTGGTTTTCTTAAGTTTTATTGGGATAGATGGGAGTTATATAATTTTATATTTATAGTTTTGTGTTACACCTTTAAAATTTTTATTTATGTATATATTTTTGAGTTATTTTCTCATATTTTGAAATCATATTTTTTTTATCTCGTGTTTCGTTTCTCTTGCAAAAAATATTTTTACTAATGCTTGATTTTGACCTATATTTTCACATTGTATCATAATGCATTTTGGTAATCGAATTTCATTGTTTTGTTCTTTTATTTTTTTGGAATATAGATTTTATTCAGATTGTATTTTAAATAATTACGCCAAAAAGTGTGCTATAAGTTAAACTGAGTCTCCTCAATCGACATGCTGGGTTATCGCACAACCCGAAATGGAGGGAAGGGGATGTTGACGACGATGGGTTCTACACCATCCACATGGTGTGATTGATGGGAAATGCCATGAAATGTTTCGATGGCATGTTTGGAAGGTAGAAGAAAAAAAGTTCATAGTTTTTTTGACTCCACAATACCCATAGACATTCCATAATGAGAGGCATGTTCTTTATGGTTTTGGGGTCCGACCATTATAAATAGAATCTGAAGGAGGATCTCTTCGAGTGCTCGCCTTCTATTTACAAATCTCGTTGGGTAGGATTATGCATCGATCCCTATTTTTCTTATTGCCTTCGATGATGTCGCCTAAGAAGACATCAAGAAAATTTTGATTACAATGAGACATCAAGGTCATGAATTTTCAAAGATGGAGTAAACATTGGTTCTTTCCATGCATTCACTAAGGGAATCCTTGTTTCAGGTTTGGCTAGTGATTTGTTGCGAAAAACCATTGGTGATGCGACTCCATGGATTTTCATGGCTGGGGCCTCCTCCATCGACAAAAGCTTCAACGCTAACATATTTTTGGGAAACAACATGACGTTGAAGGTAAATAAAAGTAGCTTCCTCACCAAGTATATTTAAGTATATATGAATGAAATCCAAATGGGTCTTGATAAATGTGTAATATTTGATTTGGATTGCACATTGCAGGGAGAAGCCCTAAATCCTTTCATATAGAATAATATCGTTGGCCTCAGTAGTGGGGAGTATCTTAATCACCCTTGGAGTTTCTCACACAAATGCAAGGTAATATAAATTAATTTAAATATTACCAGTAGTTTCACATTAATTATCAATATTTAGGGTTGATAGATATAATAATTGTGAGGTTCATTTTCATGTACTGTTAAGTTTAAGTAGTTTCTGTCAAGACAACACGCTGGATCCTACGAAAATAAAGGGAACGCTCATGGTGTGCTTGATATTTGATTCAACATATTCTAAATTTCTAAAGAATTTTTTTCGTGAAACAATGAGGTGGTGGCAACATTATAGTGGTCGATCCCACGGGAGCAGATGTTGTAACCCAATTTCTCATACCTGCTACAGTCATCGGAGAAAAAGAAGCGGCAAACCTTATGGCATACTTGGTCTCAGAAAAGTTAGTAATTCTATTAAATTCAATAAGTACTAATCAAGGCTCTAATTATTGCTAGGTTCATATTTTAAAATCTCTATTTGACTTGATTGCGATAAATAAAAACCTCACCGCATTAATAGAAATGACCGTGATGGTTTTACAAGTAAAAGGACAACTTGAGATGAGTGTGTTTGCATCTTTGGTTCTTAACGTTATATTTATAGATATCATCAAGGTCATCACGTGTCATTCATATTCACATTCACATTCACATTATCTCTTAATTAGGGTAACTTAAGTTCTGAGATTTCCTCTATAACATGAGAGCACCTTTGGAAAAAAATAGAGTCCACGAAACAAGCAACTATCTCAGGCCCCAAAAACTGATGGGTATTTGAGGAGTATTTTAGATACAAGATTTACCACTTTAATTTGTGGATTTTTTTAATGGTTTTTGGGTGTCCATTTTCACTAATGTTTGGGGTCGTCTACAAGTTTTGCAGTCGAGGATTGCATGGTTTTTCCAAGGTTGTGTGCATGGAATCCGGGGCGTAGATTTAGGGAAAGAAGACTTAAATATTTGTTGAACACACTAGTTTTTAAACTACCTTTTCCTTTTTACATAGATCATGTTTTCTTCGATGATATTTTTCTGACTTGCTGAATAGAAGTATTTCGGCTTACCAGGTGGAGTCCTCCGGTAAATAAATTATTGTTTAAATGGTATAGGCTTATTGAAACTTATTACAATACCACTTATATTTTTAGGGAATGTTTTCTTCCTTGTAAATATCTTCCATCGTCTCTTCATTGACTTGTTTACCATTAAATATGGTAGTTATTGATTTAGACAAAAATTAAAAATTTTATTTGTATGACATTATATTATGTAAATCTTCACATTTTTGTTCGACCATCGCTCAAGAATCTTTGTACGATTTTCCAATATTTGCAAGTATTGATTTATAATATCCAATATATCTTTGATAAAGAACAGAGGGGAGACTACTTAGGCAAGACTGCATACATACAAAAACTACAACCTATAGTGAAATAGAGATATTATCTTGTTTTCACTAAAGCTATCCCCTATATACCATACATGGCAGATGAATTTTGTCCAGTTATATATTTTTACTTTAATTCTGATCGTAGAGTATAAATTGTACATGTTTTTATGTAGGTAATTCCACATATTGTAGATGTCAATCAAGATTGAATGAAACTTGTAGCTAAAACTCCTGTGGACTAGAAAGACATTCAAGCTAATGTTTCCGTCGTTGAGCTAGGAGGAACAATGGGTAATGATTAATTTATCACGAGTATTGAAAATGATATTCTATTACTGTAATCGTAAATCTCAAAGTGCAGCTAATAGTCATTTTTCTTACAATTGACAATAGTAATGGGGTAATTTGAAATTTGTTTAATTATTTATGTTAGAAGGATTTATTTATTTATTTTTCTTCACTGTTTTTTTTTTGTAAATGGTGAATATTTATTGAAAACTTTAAATTCGTACCCATCACTATATTGTAGAGATGAAACCATTTGTATTCATATGATAGTGAATCAATGCTATTTATTGATTCTTTGTGAGAAATTTCATATTCTGTTGGTAAGTTGTTTTATTTTCATTTTAACGATAATTTTGTTAAATTTGGACGTTTTAGAATCTAGATTAAATACTAAAATCATTTATATTGCTTTTCTTATACCAAATATTGGAATTTTATTTGATTATTATTGGAATCCAAAAAGGGGATTTTTGGAATTTGATTTGGCTAGTATTGGAATCCAAAAGGGGATTTTTGGAATTATATATCATGTATGAGGGATTTCCATTTTAGGGGTTTACAATTTTTAGTACGAATAGGAAATTCTTATTAGAATAATTAATATATTTATAGCTTTACAAAGCATAGAAAATACTTATATTGTCCATTCTCATACAAACAAACATTTTTTTATCTTCTATTTGGGCATATGCCAATTCTCATATAAGAATCATAGAAGAAAAATAGAGGTAATATTTAATTTGTTTTAGAATGGACAGTTGCCCATTCTCACATCCTTTATAGTGATATAAAAATGATTAAGTTCATTATTACTTCAATGAGGTATAATGGTTAGAATAGGCATATGCCCATTCTCATACAAATAAAGAGTTTTATTATTGTGATGAGAATTTTTATCATTGTGATGAGAATCAACATATGCCATTTCTCATACTAACAAATATTTTTATCATTGTGATGAGAATGGGCATATGCCCATTCTCATAAGCTTAATATAGAAAGAAAGAAAAATTGGATGTGATTTATTTTAACTATGGGGTCATCCGTATTTGCATGTTGTATATTTTAAATGTTTTTATCATATATATTTGTGTTAATTATTGCTTCTAATTTATGATATCGATAAAAATTTGAAAAATGTTTGACTATAATGTGGATTTATTTTCTTTGAATGAAGGTTTGAAATGTGTTGTTATGAAATACATACAACATTAAATGATGGTAGTAAAGGAATTCTTAAGAGATAGTCTACAAAAATAAACAAATGTTTATATATTTTTATGAGATAGACTATAAAACAAACCAACGTTTTTATATTTATTAATCAACACAATAGTAACACGTAAAATCAATCAAGCTCAAGTATTTGTGGAATTTTTTTTTATGATGAAACTACAAGTCACAATTCTTTTTTTATAAAATGATGATAACAAATCCATTGCTACGAAATAGACTAAGAAAACAAATGTGATTGATTTTTATGAGAAATACTACAAAAAAACTAAAATTATATATATTAATCAACATAATAGTATCAAATACACTTAATGAATCTCAATAATTGTTTTTTAAATATTTCCAAAGACCGATGTAAATTTAGGTATGGACCCACATGATTTATCCATGTACATAAAAGTGTGAAAAAATTACTATCAAAATGCATTGTGCCATCAAGTTTCTAGCTAGAAGGAAATCAAAATAAAATTACCTTAGTTCTCTCATGAACAAAACATTTTATTTCACGTATGATCAATATGTTTTTGGCTCCAAATATTTAGTTGCACTTGTCGAGAACCTTTTGCATATTTCTTTTGTAAATTGGCACAATATTCCCCTTCTTCGATCTTAAAAACTTGTTGCTAATTTCACACTCCTAAATGCCCCGTAAAGAAAAAAAAAAAAATTTATTAGCTAATCAAATTTTTGAATGAAGGCATGTCATTCTCTTGAATGTAGGTATGTAAACCACAATCCAATATCAAAATATTTTCATGTTATCCTTAACAATTCAGGGCTAAAAGTATGATTGAAGTATTGGTAGCATGCATATGTAAATTTTGGTTATATGGTCAGTGATCTAAATTCAAAAGCCCTAGAAATCCAAAGAGAAATTCTTCTACCCCCAAAACTAATAACTTCTTTCCATGGAAAATGAGATCTGAAAAACCAACCAATAACAAAACTCTTTTTTAATAAATTAAATCATAGATTATATTATTTGATTTTATTTATAATTAATTTATTTTTGTATAATCCTATCAAATCTAGTTTTGAGCATTAAAAGGTAAACTATCAATAACATCCTAATTTATCATTATCTACTAATCACATCATTTGGATGAAATGTGAACAAAAACTAAAAAAATTGTAATAAACACATTTTGAGCATTACATACTAATAACCATCAAATTATTAAAGATTATATAATAATCACTTCAAATAGAAAATGGGAAAAGGAACAACAAAATGTAATAAAAACTATATATATATATATAGTTTTTATTACATTTTTGTTGTTCCTTTTCCCATTTTCTATTGAAGAATAACATCATAATATATCATTATCTATTAATCACATCATTTGGATGAAATGTGAACAAAAACTAAAAAAATTGTAATAAACATTTTTAAGCATTACATACTAACAACCATCAAATTATTAAAGATTATATAATAATCACTTCAAATAGAAAATGGGAAAAGGAACAACAAAACTCGTAATAAAAACTATATATATATATATATATATTTGTTCCACTTTAATTTGAAATAGAGCACATCCCTTTAAGATGACTCTTACATCATCTACAACCCATACCACGGATAGTTGAGAAAATAATTCAGACATAAGCCACCTATTCTTTTTAAAGTCCTTGTTAGAAACCTTTGGAGACACCAAAAATTTAGTTCAGGAACCGCTTTGTTGTCTACTTTAACTGCAACCATAGTTTCATAGTTGTATGGAAATTCTAGTGTCTTCCAAATTGTTTCCAATTTTTTAATAAATTATTCTTTCTCTTTTTGGTAATGCTCCATACCCAAACAAAACAATGGTCATAAGTACACTTTAGCTGAGAGTATCAATTTTTTTGCTAGTTTTTCTACACTAGCATTTGTATTTGATGAATTTTTGTAAACACAAAAGTTAGAAATTGGGAAATAGATATTCGTGGTAGGATGTGCTCATTGTTCAATTGAAATGTATTTTCCTTTTTAGAAGTACACTTTTGAACTAACAATTCTTCTAATTCAAGAACAAGCAAATGTTTCTTTGGAGGCACTGCAAAAATAATATTAAACTTCATTATTAACTTGTATGTATTTCAAATATGATAATAATATTTCACAAAATATTTTTACCTATTTCTTTACATCTATTTGTTTATTGTAGATTTTTTAGGTTTTTTTCAGTTGTATCTTCACATAAAAATTGAAATTAGGATATATTTATCAAATTGATTCCAACTAATATTAGCAAATAAAAAGATTAATATTTTAAACTATTTCTTTACATATATTTGTTGAATTCTCTCCAGCTGCATTTGCACATAAAAAGTGGAAATTATGATATATTTATCAAATTAAATCAAAATAATATAGATAATAAAAAAATTATATTAAATTTTAAATAATACTTGATACTTATTCATGAACAACTAGTCATAATTGATGGCGAAGGGTTTAATATAGCTTCAGTATCAATCACCATCAGTTGTGTGTTTTATGTCTTTTATTGGGTAAATTTGTTTTCTTGGAGGGCATCGTTCTATTGTTAGGAATACTATATTTTTCTTATTTGGATGACATTGTGCTATTATTAGGAATAATATCTTCCTGTAATGGATTAACCTCATGGATTGCGCTTTTTCTCCACTCATGATCATGTTATTACTAGGAATAATGTCTTCTTGTAATTGATTAACCTCATGGATTTTACTTTTTCTCCCCTCATGATCGTTTGCAAGGGCTCAATAGTTGCTGCCAATGAACATAAATACTTAGAATATAAAGTAACAATTGTAAACAATGAACTGTTGTCCATTCTCACTTAATTATTGTAATACCTGATCTATCTTGTATTCATCAAGTAGATACATATTCACTGTAATACTTGTTCAATCTTGTATTCACTTGGGAAATACTTATTCTACATTAGGAATTATAGAAGAAGAATATAACTTTTAATAAAAAAATTGTTTGTATGAAAGAGATGTTACATAATTTGGTTGTCTGATGCAGAGCCTAAATCACTTGTAATCTATCACCAAGGTTAGAATGACCCAAGACTTTAAAGAATACCTTTTACTTGGCCAGTAAATACTTTTCTATAGGTATCCACTCTTCAAAACTTGTAATTTTTTCCTTATGATAATTATTCATAATTGTCTTATATTGGTTGGACTATTCTTGACAGAGCTCGAGTGCTTTGCAAAGTATATACCATAGATGAGCGGGATCAATCATTATGTAATTTTCCCCTTTTATAAGGTATAGCCACCATTCCCCATGATTTCTAATATACTTTATAGACATATTAAAAATTATTAAGTTCAATCATTGTATTGAATGTGCGTATGTTTGTTCTTCTATAGGAATCATTGAGGAAGAATATATGATTGATATATGAGAATGGACATATGCCCATTCAATACATGCAATATTGAACTTGATTATTATAAAACCTTTATAAAGGAAGTTGTTTAAAAATAAAATATTTCTAACTCTAATATAAAATGTTCACAGGAATGATTATTTCTAACTCAACCCATGATTCAGATTATCATCTAGTTTCCTTTCCCATTCAGGGAAGAAAATTTCCCATTAAAAAAATTATACTTTTAACTCTGTCGAGTGTTGCACTACATACCATCGATGAGAGGGATCAAGCCTTATGTAGTTTTCCTCTTTTATAAGGTAGAGGGGCCATTCCCAAGGCGTTCGAAGTGGAAAATTTCCCATTTTTAAAAAAATTATACTTTAAACTCTTCATTAGTTCTCATTTTTTAAAAGGTATAAAGACCATACCCTATGATTTCTAACATAATTTATAGAGGTATTAAAATGATTAAGTTCAATCATTGTATTGAATGTATGAATGCATGTTATTCTCTAGGTATCATCGAAGAAGAATATATGATTGATATATTAGAATGGACATATGCCCAATCAATACCTGTAATATTGAACTTAATCATTATAAAATTGTTGACATTTTGGCACCCATCACGCAAAAGGTCAACTCGAACTTTTCTTCTAGATGGAAGGCATTGATGTGATGTACCTAACTAGAAAGAAAAAGGAAGTAAATTATCGATGTTCTAGTTTTAGAATGTCTACCTCCTACCTAAGGTGTCTTTCCAATCACATCCTAGTCATGATCGTGCATCAGCTCCCTCGGAGACACCAATACAAGACCCTAACATAGATGGGAAAGAAAGATGAGATTGAAGGTGAATAGCTAGAACTAGAAATCGACTATTCACTTCGGGATGAAGTAGGTTTCAACTTATCTTTATTCACTTTTTAGTTGTTATCAGTTATCTTGAGTTCATTAATTATGATTAAATGAAAGGTTCCTAGTGTGTATGAGTTGTACATAATTCATTTTACATCATGTAAATGAAAGAATAATACAAAATGGGATTTTCAATTTCACCATCTCATTTTGAAGCCCTACTTCCCCAACTTTAATCCAGTTTCTGAAACCTTTACTGTTAGACCTGTTTGGGTAAGGTTGCCTTATTTACCCTTACACTTTTGGGGTGATGAGTGCTTCAGTTCTATGGGAAATGCTCTGGGTAAATTTCTTGGGGTTGATCCTAGGACTGAATCTTATGATCATACCACATATGCCCGTATTCTGGTGGACATGGATATGATGACTGATTTTCGGCCACCATGGAACTCAAAGTCAGAGACTTAACCTGGATTCAGAATCTAGATTATGAAGGACTTCCTTTCCGTTGTCGAACCTATTTTTCCCTTGGTTATCTTGCCTCGGATTGCCATATCATCAAGAAGTAGTTTAAAGGGTGGATTTCATGGTGGAAGGATTTCAATCCAGATAATTTGATTGTTTATGCTGATGAGGACAAGGCTGTTTCGAAAGTTTCTGACAATCATTCAGAGTCTCGGTTGTGGAGCAGGATAAGACAATTGCTGAAAATAAGCGAGAAGGTGGGCGGGAGATTCCTCCTCCCGATTATAATACTAAAGTTGTTGGGGCTTTGGTGAAGGCTCCTTCATCCCCCCCGGTTCTTTGGTTTCTCCTTGTCAAAACATTGAAATTAGTCTTCCTCTTCTCCTGGATGAGAATGTTGATCCTAATAAGGAGGAAGGTTGGAAGTTGGTGAATTACAAAAAGAAAGGAAAAGAGGGCATTTCACCCCTCAAGATGAGCCTAAGATCTCGTAAAGGGAAGGACTAGGGTAGTTTTGAGTCAAGTGGTCTTGACTGGCCTATCTTTTGGTGCTCCCCCTCTCTGAGTTTGGGTTGTTTGTTTTGTTTCTTCCTTGGCCTTGGGCCTCATTTGTTTGTTGTCTCTCTTCTGGGTCTTGTTGCTTATCTTTCATTTGTACAGGGTTCCCGATCCCTTCAAAATCTATTTTTTACCTAATCTAATAAAAATAATAATACAAAAAAATAAAGATGCAACTCATCACATGAAGAAATTTTAATTAATTTCATAATTATAAATTACCGTAA
Source organism: Taxus wallichiana var. yunnanensis (assembly GCA_018340775.1). NCBI lineage: Eukaryota > Viridiplantae > Streptophyta > Pinopsida > Cupressales > Taxaceae > Taxus > Taxus wallichiana. The sequence continues at coordinate 113,473,379 of CM031241.1, read as the reverse complement.
ACCCATACCAGCCTTGGGAATAACTCTGAAAAGAAAGAACATAAATGAAAGTACATATATGCAAAACTGTGAATAAAGAAAGAAGGAAATCCATCATTTCCTATTAGATGGATTTCCCATAGTTTGGATTTTGTGTGCCCTCGTTACACTTCCTCCCCACCATCTTCTACAATCTTTGTCATTGTACATGAAAGAGGAAAATTTGCACGTTAGAGCCCCAAATTTCATCCTTGTTGTATTCACAGCTTTAAACAGATGAACTTTCAAAGATTTAAATTGAAATCAGATGTATACAAAGGAATTCATGAGCATAATATATGTTTCAACATTACACAAGAGGAAATCAACAATAAAAGAAAGGCTTCAAGCCTTCACCTATTTTCTAATTATTTCTCTTAGTGTGTAGGTACAGGTTTTCAAGAAGATTTCAAAATGCATGTCACAATTTCAAAACGTGGCACAAGCATACATGCTAGACACATTATCACTTCCCAAAAGTAATAACAACAATAAATAGACTAACATATAGCTGAAAAGAATACTATTACAACTTTCAAATACAAGTGCAAAAAAAAGATATAATTAAAATCTTCAATGGTTGGAATGTATATGTAGCACAAATCCACAAAAGAATCCAAATTACAAAGGATGTAATTACATTTCCAAAATGAACAAGCAAGCAACATCATTAATGAAGCAAAGTAAGCATTACTTTCAAAAGGACATGACATAATGGAATGCATTTGCATGATACATCTAAGTATGGCACAACAGATCCTTAATACCATTGTTTTCAAAAGGATAAGGAAGTACGGGTTGTAGCTTCCAATGTACTAAGAAATAAGATAGAATAAATAAATCCATCAACCAATGTAAAAGGTGGGTAGGAATGTAAAGACCTAGGTTATAAATATAAAGAAAGGTTGAATGATTCACCACATGGAACAAATGAGATCACTACAAGTACACAATAGTCAAAAAGCCAATAGGTTTTCAGGATTCATTACAAAAAACAAACACATATAACTTGTAAAATGTACGAGTTCAAACCCATGTCATTTTCAGAATGTCCAATAATTTAGAAGTTCCGAAAAAAGAGTGTTCTTTCTTCAAACATTGAATGCAATGAAACAAGAGAAATTTATTCATGAAGTGTCTATAGTTAGAATTATAGCCATCAAATGGAAAGAACATGCTATCAATCAAATCAGAGTTATCATCTTTCATCAAAGAGGCATGTAAGCCATTCAAGTAGTATAAATTTCAGATTAACATAAGTAAAAATATATTTGAGTTCATGATTGCATGATAGGAATGAATTAATCAAGTACAATACAAGAAGGTAAGATGCTCGAGAATAATAGAGTATAATTTAAAGTTGGCTCATCTTTGGAAATAGATCTAAAAACCTAGATATTATTTACTAAAATAAATTAAAAATTACTCTTTTGATGAGTAAGATTTAATAACCAGATATATTCGAAAGAATCAAGTCAGATCATGTAGTTATGAATCAAGCATAGAGATTAGATAATTTTTCTACGATAACATGGTAAGATAAAGCTCACTCAATAGGGTTGTGGAGCTCTAGCCAAAAATCGAGAGGAAAGATGTTTAATAATTATCTAGTCTGTAACTAAGAATAAAAAGCTACAACTATCCCAGCCATGTAAAGGAAAGCAATGTGTAAGAAAATGTCAAGAAATGAACATCATACCATTATAACATACATGGTTAAAATGCATACATCTTTAAAGAATCAGTTGCAGTAAAAAAGAAGTAGTTTCTATCAAAATAAGATTACAATCTATTTATGAGAATCTCAAGTCCATGAGTGCACATGATTCTATCAAAAGTAGGCCAAAATGGCATCTTTGATAACAGAGATCAATTGTAAAAATGTTCAAATGAATTATTCAATCATGAGGAGAAGAATAAATACAAATTGTTGACGGTTATAGCCAACCGAATACCCACCAACATGCATGCAAAATGTGCATATACCTACTTGGAGGAAAACTCATCAAGGCATGATTGATAATGGATAAATTTTTCTAACATTCCCCCCTTTAATACATTGTTCTTACAAACATAAATTTTGTGATACCACACGAGCATGTGCCTTCATGGTCTTGATACACATGGTTTTTCTAAGGTTGACCATAAACCTAGAGGGACGGGAGCACTTTCCACTGTTCACCTTGGTGGTTTTATATGTTTACCACAAACCAAGAGGATGATACCTCGATGGTTTTACTGGGTTTACCATGAACCAAGAGGATTTTACCATGGTGATTTTACAGGTTTACCATGAACCTAGTGTGATTACCATGTGTTGATTTCAAAGTACTTTTAGTTCCCCATGATGCTTTTCAATTTAGGAGGTCCCAAACAGAAACTATGAAATATCTACACTTTATTGAAAAAAACACACACCAAAACGGAAACACAAACAAAAACAAAATCGTCACCAAATCCATGTTGTGACCCCATCATAGGTGACTGAAGAGAGGATGCCAATAGTCCTCCGACCTCCGTGTATCCTCCAGCCCCCAGTATGTTGCTACTTTGTTAGCAGATATAGCTTTGAGGCTCATTATGATTCAAACAATCTCCACCTATCTCCTGATCATTTGTATGCCAACTGCTGGATGATGCTATGCTAGTCGCAGGTCATTGGGAGGTCTTGTTTTCCTCCTCTTTATACTCTTGTGCCAAACAATGTAAGTATCCAATGCCCAGGTTCTTCAAAATAGTTATGAGTGAATTTCTCGAACAAATTTCTTCTCTTATTGTAAATGATATCCAAAGCACCAAATGCAAGAGCAAGTCATCTCACATAATCTTGAGATCTACATATGAATCCTGTATGCAAATCTCACCACTATTTCTAGGTTGTTGGACCATGCCAAGGCATATGGGGAAAGCCTTGCCACCGCTACTGTAGTATTCTTGATTTCTAAGCTGGTCAGTTTTTGAATAAAGGAACCCTGTCACTCAAGTTGCTCCTTGAACCGAGTCAGATTTGGTTGCTCGTGTGTATGAAATGGAGGCAGTCGATGCACATGTTTTCACCTATTCTGGCTACCACTTCCTTTTTAATGGCAACTTTGGTGGCTTTAAAACTCTTTATTTGTTTGTCGAAGGAAATCCTTTCAATAAATAGACTCTTTTGATCTCTTGTGCCAGAATGATGGTGAGAAGAGTAGATTTTCTAGGAAAGAGTAGTATTCGCGTTCACGTTACAGTGTTTGGAACAATGGAGAGATCGTGAGTGTGGGTTGGATTTCTCGCAACAGCTTTCACAGAGATATAAACCGTATCCTATCCACACACAACTTCATCTTGATCTTGATCCACACAGACTTCTATGCAGGTTACAGAAAGCAAAGGAATCTCTACACGTGAAAGAGAAGACAATATGGCTCCACACGGTGTTGAAACAACCCTCCCTCTAGTGCCAAGATGCCTACTCTGATACCAATGATGGAATAGAGATCAATTGTAGAAATGTTTAAATAAATTATTCAATGATGAGGAGAAGAATAAATACAAATTGTTGTGATTACAGACCAACCGAATACCCACCAACATGCATGCAAAACTGTGCATTTACTACGTGGAGGAAACACTGATCAAGGCATAACCGACAATGAATTAATTTTTCTAACAATCTTAATGCTTACGAAAAGGATAGATAAAATATGAAATCAGAACTCTCCATACACAAGTAGTGAGCTCAAATCAACAACAAAGACCGAGCTAAACAAAAATGTAAACTAGGTTTAGATAGTACAAAACCATCGATGGTGGTAGATAGAGGCAGATCAGATGTGAATGATAAACTACAAAGAAAGGGAGGTTTGCACCTTACCAGTCCTATATAGAAACCCACTAATGACATCTATGGGAAAAGAAATGGTGGAATTAAAGAGTATTCAGATAATATTTTTCACAAATCCTTTCCCTCTAAGAATGAAGATGAAAACAAAAAAATGTAAAACTTGTGTATTTTATTTGAAGAAGGGTTTTATCTTCTTTCATAGCAATTTCCAGGTAGTTATGGGGGATGAAATCCAAACCCTTGTTTAAAATGTCAACTCATATCTTTTCCCAACTATGACAGAACCGAAATGGTCATCTACGGTAAAATAGAGATCAACCATTTTCTAGGGAAAATAAAATGATAAGAGCTTGGCTTGAACAACAAATATTCATATTTACAACATAATGATGAGTGGCCATAACACAAATAGATTTTCGAGAGGTGCAAACATTACCTCCATTAAATCTCAAACTCTTAATTCATGACGTTAAAATAGATTTTGGAGAGTTTCCACAAGCTCGGATAAAGAATGATGGAAACCTCCCATGTCTTAGGAAAAGAAGCAAAAACAACAACTCAAAAGTGAATATGAAGCAATTTTTGAGCAAAATAAATGAGATTCAGACATAACAATTAAAAATGAACAAATAAGGAAAGAAATATGACAACCCAACACAAGATACGGATCGAGATTAAAATAACATCTTAGATCGACACTTTGAGAAATACACAAGTTAGAAATAAAACCCACTTTTGAGGTTTTAATAGTATAAAATGCTAAAGAAGATGGTTAAAATATTACCTTTCTTTCATGTAATAGAATCCATGGGCACATTTTTAGACCCGAACAACAAAACCGAACTCCATCTTCATCAATGACAACCAAGTTAAAGCTACAATGATTCCATTTCACAAATAAAAGCAAACAATAGGAAGAATACAAACCACTAACAAAAATATAGCTTCAAAGCACATTAATGGCCACCTAGAGAAATTTTTTTGGGGCTTTGCCATCCCGAGATGGAGCCAAAGATGAAAATGTAAAAATGATTAGGGTGCATATCTTTGTTCCTTCCTAACCTAAGTAGTGAGTTAACCAAACTAAACTTTATGGTCGAGCACACACGTGTCCGGAGAACAAAAACCCTAATTCAACCAATCGTCAAAACCATCACCGACATGGCTCATGGGTATGTGCTCATGGGATAGGGAAAAAATGTTTTGACCACCATCACAAAGTCTTTGACCTTATTGTAAGTAATAATTCAAAGGGTTGATACACGTGGATCTGTGGAAAAGTTGAAAGATCAAGCACATAGTTAAAGAGGTGGCCAATTATTGTAAGATCTAAATCATTATAATTGTGCATGGAAAAGGGTAGAGAATAAAATGATATATTCTAAACCCAAATTCCACATTAGCTCCTTTTTATTATTTTAATCATTACCAAATACACATAATAGTCCAAAGTAATAATAAAACAAAGTAGCTTTCCAATACATAGGTGGCGGAGTAAAGCTAGGAGATAGAGATAGCCTTTTCATGCACACATGTCTATGACATGATTTTATAATAAAGCTAAGTCTAACTTACCTTAATTTTTCCAAGAATATCATAAAGGTTCCAAAAGCACCATACACTTTGACTTGAGTTGAAATTAGGAAGAGAGACTATTTTTACATTCATTTACCAGACATGTAATTTTAAGACTTTCGTATTATTTATTCATTGTAAAAGGATAAAATTATCATGCAACCGGGAGTTCGAATGCAATCAATTTTTAGTGGGTTTGGTTGAACAATTTTGATATCTATTGTGTGTATTTGCATAGCCCAAAAGGAGGAATTTTAATGTACCGAGTACTAAAGAATTTATTGCTAGAATTTCCCTTATATGAGAATCAATTAATTTCATCTCCAAGAATTTGTAGTGGTGTGCATTATAGTAGTTTTTCTTATGAATTTTGCTATTCCCTGAATTTATTCAACTTTCTTATACTATTTACCTTTCGCAAATAGGTATTCATACTATTTTTAGTGTGCAATTATCTACCTTGTTATTGTGAGAAATCCCTTAACATAATAGTGTTTTCCTTGAGATTAGCAACAACCCATTGGATCGTGTGTTGTTCCATATTTTATCAGTATGTTATGCATGATTTTAAGTCAATCCCTCAAAAAAATTGTGTATCACCCCATTTATCACATTTTTATCCATCTCCTTAACCCTCAAACCCCACAATTTTAGTTTAGGGATACTCTAAAGAAGGAACCGACCTTGTAATCTCAAAGATTCACCTCACAATAGGGAGACCCATAGCTTTATGAGGTGTGTCGATTTTCTATCCACAAATGTGAGCGAAAAGAAAATTTATAATATATGTTACCCCTCAACACATGTGCACTTTTTAGATAACAAAAACATATACAAAGGAAGTTGTTAAAAAGGTAAAAATATTTCTAACTCTAATAGAATGGACATATGCCCATTCAATACACTCAATATATAACTTAATCATTATAAAACCTCTATAAAATAATTTGTTAAAAAATTCTAAATATTTATAACTCTAATATACAAAGATGAAACAAATGATTGTTTTTACCTCTAAGGAAGTTGTAGCACAACGTTCACACAAATGATTGTTTCTAACTCTACCCATAATTAATATTATCATCAAGAGATATCCAGTATGAATATGCAATTCATGTTATGGATTTGGTTAAAGGGATGCCAATGTACATAGGTATTCAAATGAAAAAGGTGAACTAGATAACATGAATAATATATTCTTGCTCTATTTCCCATTTTGAAACAAGTGTAATTCTCTCGAGTATACCCATATCCGAGATAGTATTCACTACTTCCAATTCTAAAACAAAGTGAATTTTAGTCTATTATTTTGTGATACATATTTCATGTCTTTGCCAATTCAATACAAAGATAAAAATATATGTTTGTCCGAGAATGGGAATATGCCCATATGTAAACATTTAACTACAAGCAATACTGAAAATAATCATTTTAATACCTCTAAATATTGTGAAACAAATGTAATTTTATTATATTTAAACTTCTAGCTTTTTTACATATATTTTATAATATGAAAAGAATTTTGGACAAAAAACTATGAAGGATGTACATCTTAATAATACAACAAAGTAAACATGTTTAAGAATTAATGTATACAAAGGAATGACTATAATAAAAAAACACAAAAATCATAGAGGCTATTTGCACTGGTGGCGTAGTTAGACATTTATAATAGTTTTGGATCATGATCTCTACTTGCGATTCTTCACCATAAATATAAGTGAGGACATCTTTATATTATGTGTTTCCTTTAATGTATTTGGCACACCATATAATATTTTTACGGGGACGCATTAGTGTTAGATATCTCAATCATGTGCTCCCAAAACAACACTGATCTCTCACATTTGAAAGGATGTTCAAGGATGGAAGCTCTAATTTCATTCGGCTTGATAATATCCAAGGGAACTAAATGTTTCCAATATAGTTCCACTTAAACAATTTCCACCTCCACAATGGTTATATTCTAAACACCATATATGGTAAAAATCACTAACATCCCTTGAAAGGCATGTTCTCCATTCAAAACTCTGTAACATCCATCTCAAATTATTGTTGGTTTTTTAAACTTTTTTCATGTATATTTTTATAGCAGTATCAAATAAGCTATCTTGTACTACTGAAAGTATAAAGATGTGGAAAAAAATAATTGTACTACCCTAAATGACACAAAGAATCTCAACAATATTGTTGTGTGATATAATACTCACAACATAACAGAAATAAAAAATTACGACTTCTATAGTGAGTGACATTAAATAGAATTCCAAACCTCTCAATGTTCTACTAATCCAAAAAGGATAAGAACGTTGATAATTGAATTCATTTTTATCTAGCATCCTTTGTTTATAATTTCTATTGGCATGACCACATACAATTTAAGTAGTTCAATAGCAGGTTTTGAATAATTTGGAAAATTTATTTCCCATAATGGTGTTTTTTTCCTTTTCATTTTTTTTTCTAAGGTCTTGATATAGTTAATAAAAACTTCAATCACATTTAATACATTACATCCTATAATTGTAGCATATGTTGGAAGTCTTGGCATCATATAAGACATAAATTTGGTTCTTGTTGCTCTACTCTACTTTACTCTTTTGCAGTAATTATTTAGAAACATTAAATTAAAACTATACTCATATCTAAACCAAACTTCACCATTAATAAATGTATATGCATTGAAATCTAATTACTCATTTGTCATACCTTTTGTGCATCCGAATAGTCTTGTTGTAAGCGGATCTAATGAATTTGGCTTGAAATCTAGTTATGTAGATTTTTTTGGGTTGTTAGGAAACCCACCATTGGTATACAAATCAAACACTAGAAAAAACTTAACAAAAATTTCATCTAGAGTACAAGAAATGCAATTTTATCATTCAATGTTTCCAATTTTCCCTTAAGAAAAATATGCAAACTTTTCCTCTCGAATGACTACATGTGAACATTAAAATAAAATTTATTATTTTACCATTCTTTGAGAAATAACGTCAATTAATTTATATGTGCAAAAAAATAATAATACAATTTATAAATACCTTTCAGCCCTCTGACTTTTTGTGACCAAAACTAGGACGTTGTGGTCTCTTCTCTAAGATCCACCTTGACCTGGCTTTGTACAATGAGTCAATAAATATTGTTTTCATGCATGTTTTGCTTGTCATGTTATGTTGCTTGAAAATACTAATTATTTGTTTTGTTGTTTCTTTGGAAGATAGAATATGGCGGACCTTTGTTTGATTCTATCATGAACAGATGGAAACTCAGGATTTGCAAGGATTTTTTTTTGGGCTTCAATTGTATGTTTCCTATCAATAATATAGAAATGAGTTTTTATGTCATCAATTTAATTCTCTTACTACATGTAAAAAAATATAACCAAGAGATTTTTTGAAAGGAAACGAAATTGCATCCCACTAAAGAGGTATAAGGTTCCACACTATAGAGTGCACATGGAGACCGAAACTTACTAAATAAAGTGATCTATATTTGTATTTTGCAGGAGCTACATGGTAAATACAAATATCAATTTTTAATTACTTTTCTTCAAATAAAAAATGATGAAGCTCTTCAGATAATGTAGAATGACTTCTTTTAAATTTAGTTTGAGCTTGTTTTTATAATGGTTTCTATTTTACAGATCACTTCAACTATTGAAAGTGTGATTATGATATGTGTGTTTATAGCTTATATAATTTTTTTCTTCGTGAATTATAAATAATTTTGAATGTAATTTTTGTAGGCCCACTTAGATATCTATATTCAGGCGGGGAAACAAATGAAGAGATTGAATCTTGATTCATCATTTTGAATATGGTTATAATCGCTACATAAATAGCCTCGCTATTATGCACACCATTATTGCCTCCTTCAGTGTATGGATCAATATTACAACAATAACTATAACATGAATCTTTGTAATTTTTTTCGACCTTTCAATGCCATCTGTTTTGTAACAAGAAACATGTAATTCCATTTTATGTAAAGAGTATTTTCTCAATTCGTTGTCCACTTTTTCCACTTGAAGATATGCAATTGTACATGTTATAAATTTTATGCTCATAAGAATGCAAACTGGTATTCATTGGTCTCCCAAGGAGTAAAAAAACCACATATAATCATAATAATTAAAAGAGGTGTGAACTTCAATGAACCATGCTTCATCCCTTCTTCCACAATCAGCGTCACCATCAATAAATCAAATTTTTCTTGTATGTGGTCATGTTAATAAGAGACAATTTTTATTATTACAAAATTTGTTGGTGCTGATATATATGAAAATATTTACTGAGAATTAACATCTTTTATAAAAGTAACAAGTTGTGATAATGTTCAAATTTCCATTTTAAACTCTATTCTTTTTCAATGATTGCATCTACCCATGATAAGTTTGTTTGTTTGTATTGAATGGGAAGATGCCTATTCTCATGTGATATAATTGTTTTTTTATATTAGTGTAATACATATCAAAATATTTGAAAACTTTACATTTTATATAAAAGTAACAAGCTATGATAACATTCAACTTCCCATTTTAAACTCTATTATTTTTCTATGATTGCATCTACCCATGATAAGTTTGTTTGTTTTTATTAAATGGGAAGATGCCCATTCTCATGTGATATAATTGTTTGTTTATATATTGAATGGGCCGATGCCCATTCTCATGTAACATAACTATTAGTGGAAGAAAAGTTATTTTCAATTTGTCATTTTTCAGAGTTCTTAGAATGTGAAAGTGGAGTGAAAAATTTAACTTTGTTTTAGAATGGGAAGATGGAAATTCCCATATAGGAATCATGGAAAAATAAGAATAAATATTAGAGATATTAAAATGATCTTCCCATTCCCATATAGGAATCATGGAAGAAGAAGAATATAGTTTAGAGGTATTAAAATAAATGTAGTTAATTTATTGTAGAAGGAAAGATGGTTGTTTATGTTACTTTTACTCTATCTAATTTACACGTTTTGGAGTTTCAAAAATATTTGAAACTCGAATGTTTATGCTAATTTTATTCTCTCCACCTTTATTTTCATCCTTTCCAATTTAAAAGGGAATATGCATATTCTAACATATAACTAATTGAAAAAGAATAGAGATAAATCTTCTCATTATCATGTATAACTAATAGAAATATCTTATATATCTAATTTAATAAAAGAAGAATAGATATAATGTTAATATCAACATATTATATTTAAATTCTTTTAACATGGTAAGGTTATTCTACTACAAACAAACATTATTGGTTTTATATTAATTATGAAGTACTTCTCTGGTTCAAATTACTTTATCTCTACTCTATTTAAGTTTTTATAATTGTATCATATTGGTTGGACTATCCATGGCCGAGCCAAGTGCTGCACTACATACCCTCTAGAGGGATCAAGCCTTATGTAGTTCTCATCATATTAAAGACCGTAGTAATAGAAGTGAAGCATTTCATTCTGAAGATGAAGTGAAGCATCAAGATATTAATAGAAGTGATGCATTTCTTTCCTGAAGATGTGATTCAAGCACATAATGGTCTTGCATTACCAAACATTAGCATGAATCACATATTCAAGATTAAATGATAAAATTTTGTTGTGACTACTAGTTGAATATTCCTTGTTGAAGAAATGATTAGGTGCTCATGTTTTCCTGCACCCCATCTTGAAACCTTAAAAAAAAAAAGGAAATCATTCAATGCATAGCTCAATTTCTTGTTTATAATTATATCATTTTGGCTAGGGTAATAAATTAAGATATATTAGATGTGTAGAATGGAAACAATATTCTCTACATACCCTTGAGAGGGATCAATCCTTATGTAGTTCTCATCTTACACAATATATAGATATATATCCATTCACATTTGGGAAGCATAGACTAAGATTAAATATTTTGAATGGGCATATGCCCATTCTCATATAATAATTATAGAATAGAATTGGAAGATGTACATTGTGAAAGTTTAACCATTAAGCCTTATGTTTTTCTCATCTTACAATATATACAAATATATATCCATTCATGTTTGGGAAGCATAGAATAAGAATAGATATTTTTAATGGGCGTATGCCCATTCTCATATAAGAATTATAGAATAGAATTGGAAGATGTACCTTGTGACAGTTTTAACATGATTTGCAGAAAATGTTTATGCTACTTTTATTCTCTCTACTTATTTTTCATTTTTTCAAATTTAAAATGGCAAATACCCATTCGCATACATAACTAATAGAAGAAGAACAAAGAAATTTTTCTCATCCTCATGTATAAATAATAGAAATATCTTATTTATCTAATTCATGAAGATAATAGATAACTTTAAATTCAATATATTATATTTAATTTGTTTTGACATGGGAAGGAATGGGAAGAAATTTATTGTGACAACCTTTATAGAAGATGTGCACATTTATAATGGGCACTTTGTTGACAATTTTTGCACTCGTGCAAAAATGGGCAACTCAAAACTTTGTTTTCGATGGAAGGAATTGATGAAATGGACCTAACTAGGGGGATTCATATAATTTTATTGTGTTTTCAGTTGCAGAAATTGATTAACTACATGTAATCTATAGTTATGTGTGTTGTTACAGAATGTAACACCTCACATAGGCTACCATTCCATGTTCATCTTCAACAAGGAAACACAGAATCCCCAAAGGACTAATGCATTACCTTGATGAAGGTGGGAATCATAATTTAGGTGAAATGTTATATTCAGGAGTAGCAAGTAGAGTTACAGTTACATGGAATTGAGAAGAGTTCGTTAGTAATTTTTAGATACATCAAAGGTTGTTATTTTTGCATGTTTAAATACATTTAATTATGTGATTGATTTTTTTATTTCATTATACAATCAATACATATCATAAAAGAATGAATGTAGAAAGAAATGGACAACTCAATTATAGAAGTTAATGTTATTTATTCATTAATAAATTCAGTGTTTCCCACACAAGCCATGGGATGTAACTTATATGTACTGGAAATAAAAGAAGCATATACTTAAAACTATAAGCAAATGGAGAGAGAAGAAACCCATCATTTCCTGATTGGGTTGGTTCTCTCATGCTCCTTGTATTGCTTCATCTTCATCTCCAGTTTCATGTAACAGTGTACTGTGGACATACAATACATATTACAGATCTATGTTTGGTCTATATCCATGTGTTTATAGTTTCAAGTAACTGAATATTTTAATGAAGGCACATACAAGATACATGAAAGACAAAATCAGAAAGAACATCTCATAGTACACTTGGATCGGAAGAAATTATAGAAAATAATTCATAAGAGGAATTTCATTTTTAGAAAGCATGAAAAATCAAAGATGGACTTTCCTAACAAGCATACTTGAAATTGCAGACAAGTACATAAATAATATACATCTATTGTCATCCAAACTTAAAGTTCAGGTACAGAAATTACAATCATGATAAACATCTTTTACTTACATTATAATTAAGTAGTTCAAATGCATGCATCGTTTACTTACACTCGGTCAATTTTTTCCAATGTTAAAGAAGCTAAATTTTTGACAAAACACACAAAAGAGTGTGGAATTTAGATTACATAATTCATAACACTCAAAAAACATGTGTGTTTGAGTTTAGATTTTATATTTGTCGGATGATAGTTTTAATGTTCTTGTTTTTGAGTGTAATGCATTAAAAAAATTTAAGAATGCAATTTTCTTCATAAAATTCAATATACATGATCATTTGTGTGTAAAAAAACATGGAAAAGAGATAACACTTCATAATTTTCAAAAAGAGTAAATTTGGCTGCATAAGAGATGGAGGAAATGCGTGACACACATTTTATATGAAACAATATTATATAAAACTCAAAATAAATTTAGAAAGATTTATGAATCCTTACCTACAGAGATCTATTCAAGATTCAAAAAGACTAAATTACTTGAAGCAATTGTAATTGTAAATCCATTGTTTTGGAATACACATGATGGCATTCTTGATGCATCCATTAGTGATTCATTTATCAAATACTGACTAGTATAATTGAACGTTTCGCATGTGAGAAGAGATAAATGGAATTGTTGAAGGTATTTTATAGAAAAATTGTTGAGTTTTTAATCCTAAGATTTTTCCACTACTATGAAGGAGCAACTTCAGCTTCCGGAAGAGCCAAATCAAAATGATTCAAATAAAAGAATTTGGAAGAAGATTTATTCTAGTTGTATTTTGTGAGAGGATTTGAGCGAGTATATTCAGATATATGAGCTTTCTCAAATAATGATTCTCGGGTTCTATTAAAGACGAGTGAATATTCGAGTGCATTGTCCTTTGTAAAGTCAAAAGTCTAAAAAATATTAGATAGAAATTTAGAAATTTGTTTGAGATTGTATGTATCTAGGTACAGTGTGGAAAATTTCCCTTATGAGCTAGCACTTGCATTATAGAACTCGCTTGTAGAAATAACTAGATTTGGTAACATTTTAATAGATCTGCGGGGATTTGAACACATCTATAAAACACGCTTATGATTCGTAGCTTTCAAGATACAAATGAATGGATTGCATCGAATCTGTTTCAATTTTTAGAGTTTTAACTTCTTGTATACATTCTTTACATTATTGAAAGAAGAAAATGATATATAGATATATTTCATATTCATTTATAATAATAAACTGGTCTTAATATATTTTTATTGCTTGTAAAAAATTTGTATTTTTATGTTTATCTTAATTAATGATATAAAGAATATTTTATTTGGATAAATGTGTGTTATTGTAAATTAATGTTTTATCTATGCACGGAACATAAATATTTTCAAAAATATGCAAAATATGCATCTTAAGCCATCCTTTATTATCTACTTCTGAAAATAGTAACATAAAACATTCATAGTGAGAAGAAATCCAATTACAGGTTTATATATTAAATTGCTGAAAACATTTAAAGAATGCAATACAATAGCTAATATAATTCAAATTCAAAAAGGCATGGTTTCTTTGTATCAAGAGGTAGAATACTTTATGAAAACATTTTTCATAAAGCATTTTCGGCCAATACATATAAAAATTTTGGGTTGTCAATGGTTTTCAAAGCTTCAAGAAATTTTTGTCATATAAGAACAGATTACAAGGAATAATTTTTTCTACCTATGATTGTGAATTTCAATCATAGTTGTCCTCATATTTGTCACACAAAATAAAAGAGTAAATATTTCCTAGCCACTATCTTTTAATTCATACGGTGTCGAATTGTGACATCACACCTATCACATGGTGAACTTAACTATTTTTTCATTTTTTATGCTGCAAGGAATCTTGATATTTTTCTTTCTGGAAGAGGTGGAGGAATGTGTTGAGTTTATACAAAGCTATATGCTAAAACACCTAATTCCTACAAATCTAGGGCTGTGGTATTTATATTATTAAGAATATTTTTCTCCTCCCTCACAACATCTCTTGCTTGACAAAGATATGAATCTAAATCTATCTTTTCCTTGATGAAGATTTTATAGATCCATCTTATTGTTCTTTATTATCCTTGTCAATTGTTATCACCGAATCACAGCACCGTGCATATACAAGTGCGTATACTTGAACTCATAGTGTGATTGGATAACATGGGTACTATCTCCAAGTTTTGGGACTTGCTACTTGAGATAGACCTCCAGAGAAAGCCAGTTCTTGCTCCTAAACTACTCCGCCTTACAATCTACTCTAATGCGGGATAAGCTAACTGTTCTAATCCAAATTTCAAGGGACCAGGAGAGAGAACGCATAAAATGAAATCCTACACTAAAGCGGTGATACACCAGAAAAGGAGGGTGTGAGAGTAGTCTCCAAATGTGTGAAATACGAGAGGAAAGTGCACACTAGAAGAGGTGATGACAGTTCACCATAATCTAGAAAAATGCATTCACAACAATATTCCAAGCATACACAATGATAATGAATCCCTGCAAGAACATAATAAATAGACACAATATTCTTATAGAAAGATTAAAGGGGCAAGAAGAATGCAAGAAAACACAGCAGGGGAAGATACATCCACAAACTGGTATTTTATTGCTTCATGATATGCACAGTTCAATCTATTACAAGATAAGGGCCTGGATCACCATGCAAGGAGTCCACTACAAGGGCCTGCAACACACTGGCTTCACAAAGCAATTTTGATAGAGCTTTGCTACCCAAAAACTCTCTCCTTTACAATGAGCCCAACACTCCAATTTATAGAAAAAATGAGAAGGAGAAGAGAAGGAAAAATGGAAATCCCGAAATCTATCCTTCAACCACCTGTAAGAGGCATTAAATTGAGTGGAATGATTATACATTACTTGCAAAAGGCTCCCCATACTGTCCCATGTGCTGCAGCAGAGAAAGAATGATGGCCATGCCTCTTAATTGCACTCCCAGCTACCAAATAAAACACTGTTCTAAACCCGGCCACGTTTTCTTAAAAACACAATCAATTTCTGATCAAAAATGGAATTTATTTATTTTTTTGCATTGGGCTCGGAACCACGATTCCAACGGTACCAATTTTGTGTGATTTCATTGAGAAATGCAAAAGTTATGGCCTTTTGAGTGCGGGCAGCTACTTTGGACCTAGCAGGCGTTTTCTGTCATTTGACGGGAATGAGCATTAACTGACTAGAGCCAAATATATTTCTCTTATTTAAATATATCTACCCTCATAAAAAATAATAAATCCAGAAAGTCCAATTTTGTGGCGTAGAGGACGTCGTGCTCGTTCCAGAAAGTCCAATTTTGTGAAAATCGGAGCTCGGAGTCAAAAGTTATGGCCATTTGAAGTTTCACGGGTCAAACGTTGACTTTTCTTCTCTGCCTTCGGCCGCTTTGGCTTTTCGTGTCCCACGCGTCCCTTTGTCCCGAATGTCCTAATGCTGAAGTTCCCAATTTCGGCCGAATCGGCCGGTTCGCGCTTTTGTCCCTGCGGCGTCCCGTGATCAAGCTTTGGGCTGCCTTGACTCATTTCACCCGCTTTGGCAGTTCGCGTATTTTTGTCCGGCAAGCGTCCCGAATTTTCGGGCTGCCTTGACTCATTTCACCCGGTTTGGCGGTTCACGTACTTTTGTCCCATGCGTCCCACGCGCCCCTTTGTCCCAAATGTCCCAAATCTTTGAAGTTCCCACTGTTGCGGCCGGTTCGACCGGTTCGCGTACTTTTGTCCCACACGCCCCCAGTATGCTTTCGGGCTGCCTTAACTCATTTCACTGGTTCGGCCGGTTCGCGTACTTTTGTCCCGCGCGTCCCAGACTGTTTCGTTCAACAGTTAGTCAATTTTTTCAACTTTTCGCCGTTCGGATTTCCGCGTCCCGCGCGTCCCTTTGTCCCAAATGCTACGCAGAGACCGCTGGCGGCCTTTCGGCGGTTCGCGCCCGAATGTCCCAACCTTGTCCCAAGGACCGCTGGACTAGGACTTAGCCATTTTTGTGATTTTTCTGTCATCCGAGCTTGTTTTTTATGCAATTTTTACATTTTCTCGAGTAACTTGCTCTCTTTACCTGGACAGGGGAGTTAGAAAAATATGAGGGGACCCTAGAAACATGACCTTTCACCCTAAATCAATATAAGCTGCTTGGGACTAAAGGATTTGATGCATGTTATCAAAATTACGGGGTGAATTTTGGATAACATCAATGTATTATTATTTTTATTTAATACTATGAGTATTTCCTTCATTTGCATAAATTAATTCAAAATTTTACGAGCATGTTTCAAATATGCTTCAAATACAACTCGCTTTTTTCTTTAATTTTCTCGATATTTTTCTTGCAAAACAAAAATATAAATGTATTAGTCTATTAGATAAGTTAATAAAATATATTGCGGTGATCATAATATTATGATTTTACGTGAAAAGATGAATTACCACAACTTTTTATTTTTTTGCATTTGTTATATATACATTTGTCTTGTCTTTAGCATGTTTGTTGTAGTAATATTGTGCTTCAAACATTTGATTATCCAACCTATTTAACATTATGTCTATAATAACATCATCATAATCTTTATTATATGAAATTGTTCCTAACTAAGGTTTGTTTAGAAAAATGTGAAGCCTTTAGGTTCGCTCTCTATGGGAGTGAACAATTAATTCCTTTGAGCATTACTACGATATTGGGTATTTATTTCTTTAATTAAAATTTAAGCCATCCTCTCCAAAGTACACATGAAATGCACATTAGACATTAAAACTTCTTGAATTGTGGCCCCCATACTATCTAATATGTGATTTTTGAATGCAAAATGTGTCTTCTCATCATCTATTCATGGATCTTTAGTTTGAGGAGGAGATTATTTCACTTGGTGCACATGTTGTTGCAGTTGTGGTTGAGAATCCAGGAGTAGATTTAATTATATGATGGGTGTAAAAATAGTTACCCTTTCGCATTGCTACTATCGAATCCCAAATACTCCTCATCAAGATCGATGTTGTTCAAAATTTGGGTGCCCGTTACACTTAAGACACCACCTAGTGAGATTCTAGGAAATTTTGTTGTTACAGGATGAAGTGTTCTACCAAGTTTGTAGGAAACCTTATATTCTTTCCCTAAGATCTCCTGTTCTTTGGACTATACATGTTAGTGGTATTGGTGGCCTACTTGGAAGGTGTTGAGAAGCTCTATTACCTATAAGAAGAAAACTACAAATTATTAGAAAATTATCATTATACCCTTGGGCCTTGTAAATGCTAAAAAATTGTAACTAAACAAAACATGCTAAGTATTATACATTACCTTACATCTTGGAGACATAAACGTGACAATTCAATCTTGACACTAAGAATGAGTTTGATATTCATCATCAAACTCAAAACTTTTTGAACACAATAAATGTAGAAATATTAAAATATTGTACTACTTACATAACATAGGTTGATTGTGTTTCATCATATTATCTATACTAGTAGTTTAAATTGGTTAATTATATAAACAGTAAAGTTTATACCTGTAGTCAAATGTGATGGTAGGTGTGATGGAGGTATTTTAGAACCATAAGAATACTTTTGAGGGGGTGATTCATTAATTAACAATTTTAAAACTTTTTCTCCAACTTAGTAATTTATTTTTTCCACTCTTAAAAAGATACTCAAATATGAAAATAAAATGAGAGCACACACAAAAATCAAATGCACGTAACACTAGATATATCGTGGGTCACTCATCGGGCTACATCCACTAAAAAAAAAAGATTTCTTATAATAGTGTTTACAATAGTTTTTACAAGGTGTGGGCACCCAATCACAGAAGACACCAATATCCAAGCCAAACACCAATAAAACCCTTGAATATAAAAACCACTGACTGTGTAATCTTTTATTTGAAGAACCAACTTCCCGAGACACCGATCCCACAATCGAAAGCACCCACTCCTGAAAATAAGAAATAAAAATCAATAATATTTTCTCCTTTTATATTTTCTATCTCACATACTCATACTCACTAAAGATATTTACAATATCATATCACATACATATGACACTCATAAAAAATGCTCTTTTTACACATAAAAATGTGCACATAACACTATTTATATATAAAGAAGGAGAGGAAAAACACTTAAGGTTTCCCTAAAACCATGTCCCATACCATGTGCTGATTTTTATGTTGCACCCATATTGCAATTTAAATATCCTACATGAAAAATGTGCCATAAACAAGCCACATCATTACTTGGAAGGTTACAACAATATCAAATATTTTCTCCAAATAGTAATACTATCATACACATGTAATAAGAGTAACTCTGTCTCTTACATCTATTTAACCTTCTTGCAAACTTCCTTACACCTCTTTAATTATCCACCAAGAGAAAGTTTCACCCCATTTGGAGACTCCCTCTTACACCTCTTAAGTAACTCCTCTTATGTGTCATAAGTTGTCATATTTACTCATCAAATAGAAATATTCTCTTACAAGGTCAAGTTTAACTCATATTTTTCAATAAAACACAACCAACTTCCTTACACGTCCTTAATGCTCCAAATATGACAAAATTTTCCACATAAAGACATATTCTCTTTTAAATTCAAATTTGTAACTCCTCCATGTCATAACTCATCACCCATGCAAATGTAACTCCCATTTTGAATTCAAACATTCAACATGCATTAAGTAACTTCCATTTTAAATGTACCTTATTGAAAAATGTGGCACCATACTAGTGGAAGTTGAATAGTCACATTGAAAAATGTGCCCATATAGAAGTCCAAATGTCACAATGCAATTGTGATCTCTTACACATCTCGACATGTGTCGTAAGATACCTTGGTGATGTTGAATATTAAAATATTAAAATTTTTACATCACACTAATGCCACATACTCTTCTAACACCTCAGCCATTCTATTCCCCACATGGGGAAACTCACTTGTACATGTGTCTTATAGGTCCCTCCACTTTGTTGAATAATAAATTATTCAACTTGTACCTTAATGTGCAATTTGAATCTTTGTTATGAATAATTATTTTACTGAACACTAATGTTGTAATGTTGAATATTAAAAAAATTATTCAAAATCAATAATTTGACCAACACTATGTTATGTACCTTTGACATCAATGAAAAATACTCAACAAACTCCCCTTTATCATTGATAGAAAACCCCTACTAAAAATAGACATGAAAAACTTGCTTTTGCTTAGAAATCCAACTTTCTACCTCTAAGCTCTTTCTATACTACTTCATTGTACCTATTTAAATCTCCCCATGTTACACTTCTCCCCATTTTACTGATTCTTCCCCTTTGACATCAATGGGAAAGGGATAACTGAACATGTAACCTCACCTTGTACTCATAGTTGAAGATAATGTAATGTGTATCTCCCCTAGCTCATACTTGAGATAATTAATGAGTAAGAGTGACAACAATCACTCCTAAATTCTATCTGAGTGACTCAAAATATTCCTTCGGTGAGGGGTTTTTTTAAATATATCACCAATTTGATCCTTAGTCCCAACATATTCCAATTTCACTTGCTGATTTACAACTTTCTCTCTCAAGAAATGATACTTAATGGGAATGTGTTTTGTCTTGGAATGCATGACTAGATTTTTTGAGATATTAATAACACTCGTATTGTCACAGAAAATAGAAATAGGATGCTCATATTCTACCTTCATGTCCTTCAAACATTTTCTCATCCAAATCCTATGTGTACAACATGCCACTTACGTAATATACTCCTCTCTGTATAGATAATGAAACTAAGGCCTGTTTCTTGCTAAACCATGACACTAATCTGTCACCAAGATAAAAAGATCCCCCACTTGTAATTTTCCTGTCATCGACACTTCCTACCCAATCTACATTTGTGAATGCTATAAGAGTGAAATCATCACTCTTTGGATACCATAAACCATAATCCAATGTACCTTTCAAATATTTGAAAATTATTTTCACTACTACCACATGAGTTTCTTTGGTGCCACCTCAAAACTATGCAACTAATCTAAAATAATACATAATAGATGGTCTAGATGTTGTGGTATATAACAAACTACCTATCATGGATTGATATACAAAGTCGATTATCATTGTGAGACTCATCATCCTTACTCGACTTGAAACTAATAATCATGGGTGTACTTATTGGATTGCAATCTTCCATTCTAAAATTTTTCAACATCTCCTTTATATACTTGGTTTGTGAAATAAAATTCCTTGAATAGACTGTTTAATTTACAAATGAAGAAAATAAGACAAATCACCAATCATGGACATATCAAACTCCTTTTGCATCTCTTTTGCAAATTCTTTGCATAATCTCCTGCAACCACTTCCAAAAAAAATTCATCCAAATAAACCAAAACTATCATGATTTTCTCCTTTTGTCTTAATGTATAAATTTTTATCTACAATTCCTTTTCTGAATCCTCCCTTTTCTTACAAGTACTTATCTAATCTATAATACCAAGATTTATGAGCTTGTTTCAAACCATAAAGATCCTTTTTAAAAATTGCATACAAAATTTGGATTTTTGATATAATAAACTTTCTTGTTTTCTATATAAAATTCTTATCTCTAAGTTTCCATTCAAGAATGCTGATTTTACATGCATTTGATAAAATTGAAAATTATTGAAACAAAGCAAATGCTAAAAATTTGTACCACCTCCATACGAGCAATAACATGTGAAAAGTCTCCTCAAAATCAATACCTTCAACCTATGAGTATCCTTTGCATACCAGTCTATCTTTGTTTCTAACAACTTCTCCTTTCTCATTCATCTTGTTCCTAAAAACCCACTTGGTGCCAATGATGTTTTTGTCTTTTGGCCTTGGCACTAAATCCCATGTTTCATTTTTCTCAATCTGATTTAGTTCCTCTTCCATAGCATTTAACAAAACTTATCTTTGCTAGCCTCATCAAAATTACATGGCTCAACTTTTGATAACAAAGAAAAGTTTACCTCTTGTGATTCACTTGCTAGTCTCCTCCTTGTCTGCACTCCAATATCTTTATTTCCAATAATTTGATTTATTGGATGATTCTTTTGGACTACTTCTGGATGGTGCCTTTTTGTCTTCTGTTTATATTATTCTGTCCTCCTCTCTTCTCTTCTTCTTATTTTTATGTTTTGCACTCTTTTTCTCTTCAATAAAATTCGATTGTCTTGTATTTTTCTTCTAGGCTTCAAGTCATCAACTTTCACATTTATGCTTTCCACTATTTTCTACAATCTCTTGTTATAACATCTATAAGCCTTTGATTTTAGGAATAACCAAGAAATATACCTTCATCCACTCTTGAGTCAAACTTACCCAATTCATCTTCATCATCTCTCTTAATATAACACTTGCTTCCAAACACTTTGAAGTATTTCATGGAAGCTAGTCTTCCCTTCCATAGCTCGTATGGTGTCTTTTTTGTGTTTACTCGAATATGTTCTATGTTTAGAATATACACCACTATGGACAATTCCTCTCTCCAAAAAGCATCTGGTAACTTGGACTCATTCAACATGGTTCTCGCCATTTCTTGCACTATCCTATTCTTTCTCTCCACTACACCATTTTGTTGTGGTGTTCTTGCTATAGAAAATTGTCTTTTGATTCCATGCTCTTCAAAAAATCATCAAACTCATTAGACATAAACTCTCCTCCCCTATCTGATCTCAAAACTTAATTCTAGAGTTTGTTTCATTCTCAACCATTGCTTTAAAAACATGAACTTATCAAAATCTTCTGATTTTTCTTTTAGAAAAGCAACCCATGTCATTCTGGTAAAATCATCAATCAATAGCATAAAATAAGATTCACCTTGTAAGCTCTGAGTTCTTGTAGGCCCATAAGAGATCTGTATGAATGAGATATAATGGCTTTGAAGTTGAGTTCTCTTTCATCTTAAAGCTTGTCCTTGTGTTTTTTCCATGTTGGACTTTGTCTTGAGATAGTACTTGAGGTTTTAAATCTTGGAAATATCTCTCATTACTTGTTTTGAGATAATTTTTAGCATTTTTAAAAATTAATCTAACCCAATCTCCTGTGCCAAAACTATCTTTCATTAATTTAACTCATGCTCCACTTTTCTCCCTTCCCATCACTCAACATATATTGGTTATTCCTTTTTCTATTTACATTTGCAACCCATTTACATGTGTTTCTTTCTAAATTCACAACCCTCAACATAAAATGTGGGTGTATAACCATGATCACAAATTTGGTCGACACTCAAAGGATTATGTTTAATCCTTCAAAAAATTAAACAATTCAACTTTATCTTGACCCTTCATTTTTATGTTACCTCTTCATGCGATCTTGGTTGTAGTATTATCTCCAAACTTTATTGTACCTCCACTAGCCTTTTTTAGCTTTTGGAACTTGCTTCTATCACACTCATCATATGGCTGGAAAATCCACTATCAATGTACCAAGGTTGTTCTTCATCTTGTACATGGAGAACCAGTTTGCTCAACATAGCTTCTTCCTTTTCTTCCTCCTTTCTATTTTGCCACACTTTCTTATCGTTGGCTTTTGCATGATCTGATTTCCCTCTTTCTTTTTCTTTGGCCTTTTTGTAATCTTACTCCTACCTGTAAAATTATTCTATTTTTCCAACTTGGTTCCCTTCATAACATCTAATGTCATATTCATTCAAATTTTCAAATCAATAATAAATTGTAGTTTCTATAATAAAAGTTTTGATTCCAAATCTGAAACCTCAATTTATAGCCCATCATCTTATGACCATAAATTTGTGACAGGAAAGAAATAACCATGAAAATAATACTTGTGCATGTAGGCTTTCCTCATATAATATTAACTTCTAAAACTTCTTAATGGAACCTTATTCACCACTTGTTTCTTCTTTGTTCCTTTCTCGGAGGATGATCTTCTTATTTCATTTCTTTCTCCTTTATTAGAGCCCTTTAGGACATCTTGTTAGGAATTAATAATATCTAATGGAATAATTCCTCGGAATCACAATAATGAAGTATGAATAGAATTACAAATTTGAAAATACACAACATGAAGAAAATATTTAATTTCACCCAATGTGGGCTACATCCTAGAACACTTCCTGATTTTATTACAAATAGTTCACAATTATCAATAATCGGATCTTGTTTGGACTTTGTACTCAACAAACCTTCTTGAATTCACACTTTTTCATACACACTATTCACCTTCACAAGACACACTCATATAAATGATTGTATGCCCATAATATTTTATAAGTACATAATAGGTAGTCATGTAGCGGCATTCTCATTCAATTTTGACAAAGAAAACTTGGGCCCAAAAAGCCCATAACGGTTACCCATTACCATCAAGTTAGTAAACCACCCATGAGAATTTGCTTTTTGTTTTGATAAGATGTTGTCACCAAGGGACC
Organism: Taxus wallichiana var. yunnanensis; assembly: GCA_018340775.1. Lineage (NCBI taxonomy): Eukaryota > Viridiplantae > Streptophyta > Pinopsida > Cupressales > Taxaceae > Taxus > Taxus wallichiana. The sequence continues at coordinate 113,449,122 of CM031241.1, read as the reverse complement.
GTTGTAAATCTACAATTTGTTACATGGAAGGTGTCAAACTCTAACTTTCTCCTTCTCTAGAGCCCTTTAGGACATATGTATAGCTGACTTTCTTCACTGGTTCTTTGGTCTCTTTATTTTCTACTTCATTGAATCCAAGACCACCTTTGGCTGATTTTGGTCTCTATTCACTCAGAATGTTGCTTAACACCTCAAAACTCTTTTCAAACTTGAGTCTCTTGTTCAAATTTTTAGTTTCCTGTCTTAGTGTGACAATCTCTGACTCTAATCTCTCGCATTCTTCTTCTTTTAATTTCAGTTGTTTTATGATCACTTCCTCTATTATTTTTCCTCTTCAACTTGGGTCTTTAGATCAATAATAGTCTTCTCACATTATTTTTCATCATGTATTTTTCTTTGCTTCATCATACTCTTGAAGTTGCACTTTTTGCTTCATGGTCTTCTCTTTAAGTCTCTTGATATCACCCAAGGCACATATGAGTTCTTTATTCCAAGTTTACCTCACCTTCTTCATCAACTATATCTTCAGCTTCCACTTCTCCATCTTTAAGTGCCATACACAAAATTTATTCAATGTCACCCTCAACATTCTTCCTCTCGAGATATCATCTTCTCTAGTGCATGAGACTCTTCTTGTATCGTTATAATTATTCTTCTTTTCAAACTTCCCTTTCTTGAAATTATTTTTGTAAAGAAAGGCTTCCTTTTATTTTTTGACAAGCTCTTCATCATCACTCTCACTTTTTCATGCAGAGACACTTAGCTACAAAATGTATAATCTCACCAAGTTAAAAAATTTAAAAGGAAGTTTACCTTTATAATTTTATCCTCTTTCATATTTTTTGGCTTCCTTCCTTCGGATTCATCAGATTCAACCTTGTCCTCCTTTCCTTTTGAAGATTTGAAATCAACTTCTCTTTTCTATTGTTTATCTAGTTCTATTCGCATCTCATAAGCCATGAGTATTCCATATAACTCATCCATTTTCATTTTATCTAAATCCTTAAGTTCTTCAATAACTGAAACTTTAGCATAAAATATAGGAAGTAGAGATATTAATACCTTTATTATTATTATTGGGTCTTCCATCTCTTCACCTGAGCCTCTCGATCATGTTTATGGTCTCATCCATAAAGAGTAGATATTTTGCAATTTTCTCTTCATCTTTCATCTTTAGACTTTCAAACTTTCTTTATGTTTGAGCTTTTCCATATTTACTTTGAATCTCCTTCATATAAACTATTGAGCTTATCCCACATCTCTTGGCATATTTTCAAAGCATAATCATTTAGAAAGTCCAAATATGCTACACCACAAAAAATACATTCATAGATTTAGAATTATTTTCACATGCTCTCTTATCATTCCTCATCTTTCGGTGGAGTTTTGGTGTTGTATAGCCATTCTCAACTGATTTCCAAATATTGTGTCAAAGAGCATTCAAATAGGTATGCATCCTTATGCTCCAAAATGCATAGTTTTATCCATCAAACAACAAAGCTTATTTTTATGAGAATCCTTATTGAGTTTCCATTGTGATTTCTTATCTACCTTATAGATGTTAAGCTACACAAAAGGAACCTTCTCTGATACAAATTGTTAGAAGCACGAGAATACTGAGAGGGGGGTGAATCAATATTCAACAATTTTTAATATTTTTCTCCAACTTATTAATTTTTTTCACACTTAATAAGATATTCAAATCTGAAAATAAAATGAGAGAACACAAAAATCAAATGCACATAACACCATATATACCGTGGTTCACCCAGTGTGGGCTACATCCACCAAAAAGAGACTACTTGGATCTACCATCCAAATCCAACCGAAATAAAAATATTGTTTACAAGGTGTGAGCACCCACTCATAGAAGACACCAATATCCAATCTGAACACCAATTCATCCCTTGAATTCAAACACCACTTGAATGTGTAATCTCCGATTCAAAACACCAACTTCTAGAGACACTAAGCCCCAAATGAAGCACCCTCTCAAAAATATGCAATATAAATCAATAATATTTTTCTCTTTTTTATTTTATCTCTCAAATACTCATACTCACTTAATATATTTACAATATCATCTCACATACATATCACACTCATACAAAATGCTCTCTTTCTCGCACACATAAAATGTGCACACAACACTTGCTTATATAGAAAGAAGGAGAGGAAAAACCATATTTGGTTTCCTAAAACCATGTTCCCATACCATGGGACAATTTTGGCACCCATATTGCAATTTAAATCTCCTACATGAAAAAATGTGCCATAAGCAAGCCACATCACTTGGTGGTTACAACAATATTAAATATTTTCTCCAAATAGCAATATTCTCTTACACATGTAAGAGTAACTCCTCTTATGCATCATAAACTTCTTACACTTCCCTTACACCTCTTTAATGATCCACCAAGAGAAAATTTCTCCCCATTTGGAGATATTCCCTCTTACACCTCTTAAGTAACTCCTCTTACGTGTCATAGAATCTCTTACGCACGTCATAAGTTGTCATATTTGCTCCAAATAACAATATTCTCTTACAAGGTCAAGTGTAACTCATATTTTTCAATTAAAACACATAACCAACTTCCCTTACACGTCCTTAATGCTCCACATATGAAAAAATCTACCCCATAAAGACATATTCTCTTTTTAAATTCAAATTTGTAACTCCTCCATGATTTTAAAATCAATTTGTAACTCCTCCATGTCATAACTCATCACCCATGCAAATGTAACTCCCATTTGAATTCAAACATTAAATATACATTAAGTAAATTCCATTTTAAATGTACCTTATTGAAAAATGTGCATACTAGTGGAAGTTGAATAGTCACATTGAAAAATGTAACCATGTAGAAGTCTAAGGGTCACAATGCAATTGTAACCTCTCTTACACATCCCGCCATATGTCGTAAGATTCCTTGGTGATGTTGAATATTAAAATATTAAAATTTTGACATCACACTAATGCCACATACTCTTCCACCTTAACTTATGCACCCCCAAATTCCAACTCACTTTTCCATGTGTCATGTAGGTCATACCACATTGTTGAATAATAAATTATTCAACTTGTACCTTAATCTGCAACTTGAACCTTTGACATGAATAATTATTTCACGATAACTAATTTTGTAATGTTGAATATTAAAAAAAATTCAAACCTCAATAATTCCACCAACACTAATGTTGTACCTTTGACAAAAAGTAATTGTTACATGTTTTTCTTAAAAAGAGATATCATTCATTTTATCATTAATTACAGATGGAATTTTCCATGTTACAATTAGAAGAATGATTTTTGTAGAAAGCATGTAAATAATTGCAAGAAAAGAATAGAATCTTGGTTTTATCGATATATTTGCCAACTATGAGTGTGGGAGACATTTAGTTTTATTCGATTGGTAATGTATTTGCACCAATCGAATTGTTTCCTACTCTTGACACTGATTATATGTTGAATTGCACAAAATTTCATGTCTACGAGATCTATCTTGTAACACTATCCTATCCTAAAAAAGTGATACATCTACTGAGAAATAATTTGTTTTTAATACCTTTTATAACAAGGCTCTTTTCAATTATTAAGAGGACGTGCGAAAATAGATAAGAAATGTTAGTTGCTTCGCCCTTGAGTAGTCGAGTAATATTAAGAAAAAAATATTTGAAAATAATAAACTTACCATCAACTTTGCACATTGTAATGAGACTCCAAAATATTTTTGTCTTTATCGTAAGGAGTTCCTTTGTAGTCACGTGAAGTTAGTTTTTTAATGGTAATCGATTAAATGATGTATTTTATGGGATCAATTGTCAAATAAAATTGACGACCCATGAGGAGAATGGAAAAATCTTCCTATTTCGGTTGTTTGAAGCGAGAAGGTAATCGGGAAAATGAGTATCGAGTTTAGAATTGGGGCATGTTGAAGCCCCGTAAATTGTGATTTTTACATCCATTCTGTTGTTTGTCTTTCACATTTATCACATCTCTAATTTTTGGCTCATGAAATTTTTGTATTTGAATTTCGGCATAGGAGAAGACATGGTGCTTTCCATTGTTGAAATTTTCGGGGAAACGGAGGAAAGAAAATCGAAAGGTGAACGTAATTTTGGGAGAACTTAGAATATTGGAGATCTCAGAACACTGAAAAGGTTCGTGGAAATTTGAATAAATGAACCTCATAGGGGTATATGTAGGGCTGATAAGGGATTAAGGTACAAGTGGAGATAAATAATTAACTAGGTTGGATGGACGTCAATATAGGTTAGACCAAGATGGCCATCCGAAGCCTGGGCGTAACCAACTTGACTTGTCTAACCTAGCCATCCAACCCGGGTTTGACACTCATCGATAATGTAAACATGTCTAACTTTTTCTTCACTATTCAATAATTATGTTTTTTGCACCCTTTAATTAATAGATAAAATAATTTAATGTTTGATTATTTCATGAATATTATTTCTGTAACACTTTTATAAAACTATATGTAGACATTTCACAAATACCTTCACAAACTAATGCTCCTTGAATCTTGATTATACTTTTCAAAGTATTTGTTTATTTAATAATACAATATATTCCTTCAATTTGAATAAATGCATTGAATATTTCTTTGATTACAACATCTTCTTTCTTTAAATTTTCATAATTTTCCTACAAAACAGAAATACAAATGTGTAAGTAGTCTATAACATAATTTATTGCAATGTTCATTATATCACGATGATCAACTGCACCTTTTTATGACAATTAATACACTATTCAAAATGTTCTTGAACACATTCCCCTCATTAATGACATGTGAAACAACATAAAATTAAAATAAAACAAACTTCTTTATTAACATTTAAATTTTAAGATTATACCAAAAATTAATAAATAAACAAGATCATTACCAGTTGGTAATGATGTGTCTAGTATAAATAACACCTCTTAAACTGCCTTCTTTCATTCATTAAGAATCTCTAGGGTGAATTTACCCTTCTCTTCGTGGTGGGAAAATAGAAATAAAAATGTGTAAGTAGTTTATAACATAATTTTTCGATGTTCATTATATAATGATGATCAACTGCACCTTTTTTATGACATTTATTACGTTATTCACAATGTTTTTAAACACATTCCCTCATCACTGACATGTGAAACAACATAAAATTAAAATAAAAAAAACTTCTTTCTTAACATTTAAGATTATACTAAAAATTAATAAATAAAATGGATCAATACTAGTTGGTAATAATGTGTCTCGGTATAAACTAAATACTCTTAAAGTGCCTTCTATTGGTATCCAAATTGATTCTCCCCACGAAATTTGAGTAGCATTACGAAAGCGTCGGGACGCTTAGAAACATAAATACCATGATATGAGTCATTTGTAGCTTGGGATGAGATTTTTTTGGCTCTTTGTCACTCGGGTATTGGAGAAGTGGATAGACCTCACCGAGGATTTGATCTACCCCCACTACTTTAGGTTGTGCCTTCAACTAGGGTAAGAGGACCCATTTTGTAACCCATGTTAGTGAAGGACAACATGATATCCTTCTCTACATTATTTTCATGAGCACCTTGAGGAAATATGATCAATATAACACAATCTAACTCTCACGAGTTGTCACACTAGAGAGTGGAGATGTTTCTTCAAGGCAAGGTTTTGGTTACTAAAGAAAATTAATGAATCTGATTGTCCCTACATTCTTTGCACTTTGAAATTTGTTCATTTGTTGATAAATAGTACAAACATGGGTAGTTCATGTAGGATTCATCATTTGAGAAATTTATCGGTGGGAAGTTAAGCAAGATAGAGAATATTACACTAGATCTTTGAGAGCCTTTACAAATATTGGGAAACTCATAGACATAATGATTTATAACAGCCAATATATTCCTTAAACCAGAAGGTGTGCATCCATGGAGGCAAGAGATACACGGTTTCACACACTCTTGAAGAATTCAACACAAAGGATCATGCTAAAGACTCATTTAAATGCTATAAATCCTTGGTTCTTGATGCCTAAGATACACTCATATACTTACAAATAATACTTATCAACATAGTAAGAGAAAAGTGATTTTAAATTTTTTATTTCATTACCATATGAAGGCTCTTCTCATAATGAAATTGCAAATGCCAAAATACTAACACTCGGATGAGATTTTGTGTCACTTAGAGATTTTAACATAAGATTGCAATAGGAACAAGATAAACTATTTAAAAACATTCAAAAAGGAAAGAAGACACAATAATGCACATGATCAACATAGAGTCGGGTCAAGGATCATTAGATTCATCAAGCCACGGGAAAGTTTCCTCAACAATCTCGGAACCTATATATGGTTGTACACTTGCAACAACCTTGACACAATTGAATCCAAAGACATAGGAAATGAACTGGTCTCTTAGATGATCTCTTGAGAAAAATGGATTCTCTCAAACTTTCTAAAAAAATTAACCTCAAACATTTGCAAGAGTATTCTCATTACATTTATACATTTCACTTGCTCACTCATCCCAAATTTTCCCCCCAAAATCAAAAATATTCAAGGAATCCTTTTCCTATTACAAGTTTTTCCTAGAAAGTGATGTTTAACAAATTAACACCCAAACATATCAAGTGGAAAATCATGAAGCTGATCATGTTTCTCGGACCCTCCACTATGATTGGGATGTCATATCATAATTTTTTAACGATCCTTCTAAATCATTCTTTTACTCTTTCATACGGGAAATCCCCTTTTATTCATTTTAGGTGGCTCCATATGGATGGATCTCGAAAGAAAGCCTTTTCACCTCGAGAATACACCTTGAGCAATGAGGTTCCCTCGCATGGATACACAGTCGTGCCGCTCATAAATGCATGTCCTCGTATGGATTATATCTCATTCCAACGCTCCGAGTTTGAATCATCCAGTGCTGAAAAAAATGAGCTAAGAGGAAACCTCCACATGTCTCCTTGGTGAAAATGCAAAGGTGAATTCCAAAGGTAGGTTCCTAAATGAGCGCGGGCCTTCCACGTGTTCGAAACCCTAGAGAGTTGCACCAATTGCTAAAAAATTTAGAGTATGGGAACGTCTAAGGAAGCTTCCACATGTCTATTTGGCATAACTTCAAAGATGAATACTAGAGGAAGGACCTCAGCCGAGCACGGGATCTCCACGTTACCTAGGCCCAAGAAAGTTGCCTTGGCCTTTGAAAGAGTATTAGTATAAAGAGGAGCAATGGAATCCTCCATGTGTCTCTTCGGATGTATTTTTATATGGTGCAAATATGTGAGACCCCAAAAAATATCGGGCTCACCACATGTCTCATCTCGGCAAAGTTGTTGAAAGATATTAAGGACCAGTGGTAGGTTCCACATGCCTAAGGTGTGAGAAAGCTTTCTTGGCTACCTAAAAATTCTAAGTATGGGTAGGGCCAGTGGAATCTTCCACATGTCTCTTCGACACTTTTTGGTAGGAAACTCAAAATAAGGACACCCAAATGAGCATGGGCCTTTCACATCTCTAAGGTCCGACAAAGTTGCTCTGGACACTTGAAAAGTCTAAGTATGGGAAGATCTAGCAGAAACCTCCACGTGTCCCCTTGGCACTTTTTCAAAAGTAAAATTTAGGGGTATGTCCCTAAACAGCGTGGGCCCTTCACATGTCTCGAGCTTAAGAAAGTTGCTTGATAATTCTAAGTATAGAGAGGAGCCATCCGAAGCTTCCATATGTCTCCTTAGCTCAACTCTAAAGGTCAAACCGAGAGGCAAATCCCTGAAATGAGAGTAGGCCCTCCATGTGGAAAATATTTGAGTTGAAAGTGGGCTCACGAATCTCAAAATGCCTTCGAAACTAGCCTTTCAAAGTGCTTCGAAATTTTTATGTGGGCCCACGGAGTTACGGATCATTTTATAGCTTTGTTCCTTCTCACAAAAAGGAAAAAATCTTCAAAATCTTTTGGTGAATCCGTATCCCTACTTTTAACTTGAAAAATGGCCACATGTCCATCTTCTGGGGTCAAAGTAAGAATTTTTCCCTGCCACTTCATATTGTTGAATAGCCAATTAGAAACTATCGGGGCCACGGGACCAATTTGGCATTTTTTACAAATGTGACAAAAGTGACAAGTTTCACCAAAAAGACCCGTTCGACCACATCCATTCGAAAGGACCACGTTTCCACGGATGTTGGGATAAAATTTGATAGGGAAAACATGACTGTGGAAAAATAGAAGGAAGGGGAAACCCCAAATTCATGCCCAAATTACAAATTCTTTCTCATAGACAAAGAAACGGTAAACAATACTACGGCTCAACGTGGTCCACGGCCAAAGGAAATGACTGAAAAATGACACCCTCGTGAAGGAAAAGAGTTTCACGCATCCATACAGGGAGACAAAAATACTTCAAACCATGCGGAGAAATTTTAAACAAACAAGGTGAGATTAAATTGAGCACCAACATTGGCTCCGACTGGGATGGGAACTCCCACCTGTAAGTACCACAAGAAAAAAACTAGATCTTGTGCCAAAAAATACATTGGGAAATGGATTCAAGAATAGGCTTGTAGAGAAGAAAACAACAACCAAATCCCCCAAAATGAACCGAAAAACCAACAAAAACTGGTCACTGGGACCAGAGAAACCGAAACAAAAAAGGCAAAATAGAACAAAAAAAAAAAGATTGCACACTGTACAATGATGCATTCTTTGATTCTAATAAATCATTCAAGGAAATGTTTCAAGTTTCTACCATTAATAGGAAACTCAAGCAATTCCCCATCTAAATATTTTAGGAAGAAGGTGTGCTCATCAATCCTAATATCAATAGAATAAGGGCCCATCCATAATGCATCAAAATTTCCATGTTTTCCCTTATCCTCATGTCTACTATCCTATAGTATCAGAAGATCTCCCACACTGAAAGCTCTTGGATTCAACCTTTTATCAAATATTTTCTTCAATTTCTCCCTAAACTTCACATGTCTTTGGTGGGATTCTCTTCTCTCTTCATCTAATTCAATAATTTGATTAATATGAGCATCATAGGGATTGACCTGTTTGTCCTCCAATTGTTGGATAAATTGGTAAGAAGATAATTGCATATGTAGGGGAAGTAGATCTTGAGTTCCATATACCAATTTAGACATGATTTTTCCAGTAGCTCTTTTTAGCAATGATTCTATCAACCCAACCAACAAACTTGAATTGCTCACCCCACTTCTTTTTTAATTCCAAGGTCTTTCTGATTATCTTCAACAAATTCTTGTTGTTTCATTTTTCTTGTCCATTACCTTGGGGATTATAATTTGAAGCATATGCTAAATTGATCCCATAGTCATGACACGTGGTTACCAAAGGTTTGGCTCGAAAACTCATAGCATTGTCAGCAACTATCATATTAGGCACTCCAAACTTACAAATTATATGATTCAAAATGAAATTCATAACAATTTTGTGGGTAGCTTTCTTGGTAGGGATTTCCTCCACCCACTTGGTGAAGTAATCAATTGCCACTAATATCCACTTATGGCCTGCACTTGAATAATCAGAAATTTCACCAATGAAGTCCATTCCCCACTATTTAAATGGGGCTTTAATTGATACAGGCTGTAAAGGGAGGGAGCCTCAAGATTTCAATCTTCACGAAAAACGTTGACAACTCTCACACTTTCTTACCAAAGAATGTTGTATCTTTAAAAAGATTTAGCCACAAATAACTAGCCCTTAATATCTTATGGGTTGTGACTCTTCTAGAAAAAATCCATCCACAAACTCCTCCATGGAAATCATCAATTGTTTTGGGGCTTCATCTATAGTGATACATCTCGGAAGAACTCCTCGAGTTCTTCCAAGCTAACCCATAATCGAGTAATGATGTAGTTCGGGAGGCTAACTTAGGTGATCTCTTTTGAATCTTTCTTAAATACTCAGGCACTTGTAGATGTTTGAGATAAAAAATAATATCCTCATACCATTAAGAATTTGTCACTTTCTCAAGAATATTAAATATTTTTTTCTTTAACGTCATTTATTTCAACTTTTACATGTGTTTCTTTCTACCATTAGCTTCGCTTAGGCCCAAATCTACGACCAAATTTGTAGTTTGGATGTCCATATCATATTCTTGTAACTTATTGGCCCATCGACATCTTTTACTTTAAATTTCTATCTACGATAAGATATCCTTAACTAGGGTATGGGAACATAAGCTATGACCTTAGAGCTCAAATATATGGCCTAAAGATTTTTATGGCTTTGGCCAAAGTAAAGGCATGTTTCTCCATGATAGTATAATTCAACTCTTCCCCTTTTAATTCTTTACTAAAGAAATAAATTAGTATTTTGGCTCCTTCATCACCCTTTTGTAACAACACAAATGCAATAGTGTTTTCTCAAGAAAACGAAACATTTGGAAAGCCTTTTTATAATTAAGAGCTACTAAAATAGGGGAATTCTTCAATGCTTCCTTAATCCCCATAAAGGATTGAATAGTTACTTCTTCCCATCTAATACTCCGATCTTTCTTCAACATACCGGTGATTGGGATAGTTAATTCGCAAAGTCTCAGGAAATAAATCTCCTAATAAAATTTATTTTCCGAAAAAGGAGTGAATTCCCTTTTTGGTTCTTGGAATAGGAACTTTGCTAATGGCTTCCACTCTGTCAGGATCAATCATGACCCCCTCTTTTAACACTATATGTCCAAGTAACTTTTCCTTTTGAACCCCAAAATGAAATTTCTTGGGATTCAGTGATATACCATATTCCCCGCATCTTATCAACATCTTTTCTAAATGCTTTGCAAGTGATCACTTCTTTTTCCTTAAAATATTGTTACATCATCTTGATACACAACACTGAAGTCATTTATATATCCTAAGAATGCTACATCCATTTCTCTTTGAAATGTGGCTCAAAGCATTCATCAAGGCCAAACAACATCCGACATACACATAGGTTCCCAATGGTGGTGAAAGTGGTTTTCATCCTCTCTGATTGCTTCACAACCACTTGGTTATACCTAGAAAAACCATCAAGAGTAGATAAAAATTCTTAACATGTAACCAATTGCAACATGTTATCCATATTTGGTAAGGGATAGTTGTCTTTAATTGATGCCTTATTTAAATTTTTGAAGTCAACACACAATCTTATATCCTCATTTTTCTTTCGAACAGTACCATAGCCAATACCCATGAGGAGTATCTTTCAGAGGCTATATAATTCCTCCATCCCTTAAATTTTTCCCTAAAAGGCTTGGTATTAGCTTCTAGGTGTATTTCATGATGAAAAAGGTCTTCCCCGTATGCTTTCAGCTCGAATATGAACAAGCCAAGCAATCTTGGTAATTTTTAGCAATTAGACATATGATTACTTTTCATCTTTGTTCAAGTTTCTGCCTAGCCAAATTCTCCTTGGCTTATCCTCTCGTGCCCATGTTATATTCTTCAACATCCCTCAAGGATGGCATGTGTCTATTAATAATGCAATCAGCATTATCAAAATTTTATCCCAATGCAACCAAACCTTACGAATAGTATTGGTTTTCAATTTGATAATGTCTTTACCAAACAGGTCTCTTTTCCATCATTTACACAAACCATTAGTTCCCAATCCATAATTTGATTAGAAAATTCACCTTTATTCTGTAGAAACATTTGGACTGAAAGCATCATCTTCAAACACCGCCGTGCTTGATATTGTCGGGGTGACGATGGCTCGGTCAATATTTCAATATCATATTCACAATATGGAGACATTGTACAATTTTCAAACCTAGATCCTAATACTTACAATTTTTTGCTACAAGATATAGCTCCTATCATGATGTGTTATATTCAAAGAATCAAACATTTCAATGAAGTCCCAAACCACATGCTTATATTGTTTCATTCTTTGATTGTTTATAGCATACAATTTTTTGACTTGTTTGATTATCAACTCGAATCTCCTTTAACAAAAATGTCCTTGACACCATGTTTCGATGCAATCCTTAGACCCAAGACCCCAATTGCTTCATATTCAAAAATATTGTTTGTGCACTCAAAATTGAGTTTAAAATAAAATTTAAAATCCTCTTCGCTTGGAGATATCAAAAACACCAGCGCCATTACTGCAGATCTAGAAAAAGGCCCATCAAACATCAAGGTCCATGGAGAACCAACCTTCTCGTGATACTTTCACTCATCAATTTTATGCTCCTTATAATCATCATAGCCCACAAAGTTACTCGACATCAACATCTGTATATAATACTTCATAAGAAGCATTGTTAGGTTTTCATTAATATGCAACATTTTCTTCTCATTGTGTAACTTCACAAGGTTCCCTCAATCGGTATTTTTACATATGACATATCCATTTGTACGCTTCCACCCACACTAGCTTCCCATTTTCTGGATAATAACATCCCCCATTTGGCAGACATACCACAATAACCACATTCATGGCTAAGCACTTTCTTGGGAAATCGCAATTGCACTACTAACCCTTTGACATATCTAATTACCGCACTTCTCTTGAATCCATAGCAAGTACATTTCCCAAAACATATTGTTACCTTGATATTTAACTCATTCATGACCTCAAGAGGCATTACATTACATGAGGATTCTAAATCAAACATGCATTTATGTACCATCCTATCTTTAATAATCAAATAGTAAAAAAATGGATCCACATTAAGCTAAGATTTAACCATAGAAGTTCCCAAATATACCTTATATGATTCACCCAGTTCCTCCAATGCTTGTGGTATTTCTGATTCTACAATAATGGGAGGAACCTCTATATTATTAACACTTTTGCCTTGGGTAATATTTTCTTCCTTAAATCCCAAATATTTGAATGTCCTTTTCCTATGCTCAAGGATCCTGAGTAATTCAACAATGGGAACAATGACCTTGATCTGACTCAATATTTGGGCTATGTCACAAGGAACATATTTGGATAGGGCAGTGTTAGGAGGTATATTCACAGTTTCATTTGATAATATAGGATTTTTCAGAGTCTGGGCATGGGTAGGAACATAGGTTTTATTTGGGGTGATTAGGCCTTTTCCAGATGTATATTTCTTAGGGGTTTCCTTAGGGATACTAGTGAGGATTGGAAATTTTGGCTTGTCTTGTGTCCCTACCCCTTTGATAACCTTACTTCTGGTGTTATATTATTTCTCCGAAAGCAATTATTACGTTCATCAATAATTGTCTCTGTCCTCTTCATAAGGGATCCCTCCATCATACTTTTTAATCATCAAAGACCTTAAGTATTCAAAATCATGATTGGGAAGATCAAATGCATGCACCATATCAATTTCAAAAGTATTAATGGGAGGAAGAGGCAATACCCAATGGACGCAATCCTAGAAATCTTCAGCAGTTCTGGCACTTACAAATTCATTTGAGGTTGACCCTATCATTTGTTTGCAGGGAATTTCATCATGCACACATCATCATTTGTCTCATCATCATCGCTTCCTAACTTCTGATCTACATCACATGGGGAGTATAGTAAGAAACACTTGTCACACCACTTTATTACACTCGCCTCCTCCACAAAGAGTAGCAACCCCGGTAGTTAAAGGATCAGAACCAATCTATTCTCCCTGGGTTGAGGCTTTTATTCCCGATCCCACGAGCCCTTTCCTTCTATCACCTAGTATGTGATCACCTCTCGGGATGATTTCTAGATCTCTCCCGACTGTGTGGCTTATGCCGACCCGGGTACATTTTCCTATCCCTTTCTCTTCTCTAGCTAGTTTATAGGATATCTCTTTAGCTGCTCCAACCAAAGTTTTTATGACCTCTTCCAAATCCACAGGTTTTCTTAACTCGTGATTTTCAGATTGATCAACTTAACACCTTCCTCTTAGGAGGCTTTCCAACTATTTTAGTGCTATTTTCTATTTGTAAGCCCATGGTGAAATCCTACCTCAATGTTCATGGGTTCTTATATCTCAAGTAATAAGCAACCTTTTTATCAAAAGCATCATAAAATTTTATCGATAGGAAACATCACTTGGCCTCAAGATTACAGTAGCCTATTCAAGGTCTTATTTAATCGAGTATTAAAATCATGGAAAAATTCATTTGGATTTTTCTTTATATTTTCATATTCGAGATAAAACAAACTTGGGATCTGTCTTATCCCCATATTGCAATCTAAAGGAAATTTTCATCGTGGTCCATGAATCTATTGAATTATCTTGTAAATCCTTGTACACCACATGCATCCTCCTCAAGCGTATGAATAAACAGTTTTATATACACGTCTTCAAACTCAATTTCAAAGTCTTCCATCATATTGAAAAAGAGTTTTAAATGGTGGTCACCAATGATGGCATTATTCCCTTGAAATTTTGGCAACCTATTTTTGACATCTTGTGGCACTATATTAGGATATCCATCCATACCTTTGAAATCTATAGGTCCAAAAGTGTTGACAACAAATGGAGGTCTAGGTGGAGGTTGGGCCATATTGCCTTGAGGCGGTGAATTTACAGGAGAAACAAAATGATAGGGAATGAGGGGTCTTTGGAGCACAAGAATATAGCTTTTAAAATAGATATTCTCTAATGACTCAACTTCTTGGAAAACCCTATCAACCTTGGAATAAACAGGGGAAAATAAAGAAGAAAAATTTTCGATACAAATGATGGCTCCTCTCCAGTTGGAGAATTCAAATTCATATAAAGATTACCTGGTTCAAAATCACTTGAAGACGTATGGTAATCTTCAACCATAGATTGAACACCCTTCAAGACTGATATCTCCTTTTTGATTCTTAATGTCCAATAACTTTCCAAACTTGTTTTCCATCTAAATTTGATTTTCCTAGTTATAGAAATAGCTTTATAGTAGAGTCCTTAGTGAAGATAGATCTTCTTCCTTCCATCTTTGCATGATTAGTCACAAATATCACTTGACACAGGTTAAGGCACTGGTAATCATTAAAATTTCAAATCAACATGGAGTCGCCACTAAGGATTTTCACCTTAGTTGTGTAGATGCACTATAAGTAACTTACCAAGTGTCTATCAATGCTTAATTTCTACAAATCTTAATAGATCTGACCTTCCTTTACCCAAATTTATCACTATTGATGCAAATTTAGTGCAATAACCACTAGAAATTAGAAATACTACACAATGCACATGTAATCTTACAAAATCTTGCTGAGATCTCAACAAAGGATGATGTTTAAACAATGTATCGTATTGCATTACTGATTCATGCAAGAAACATTAGAAAGTTCGGTATGTGTACGTATTTCTAAAAATAGTTCTCAAAGAACATCACCAATTCGGTGTTGGTATCCAAATTGATTCTCCCATAAGGGATGAGCAGCATTACGAAATTGGTAGGATGCTTAGAGATAGATGGACCATGATATGAGTCATTTTGTAGCCGTGGATGAGATTCATCTAGCTCTTTGTCACTCGGGCATTTGAGAAGTGGACAGAACTTCACCGAGGGTTTGATCTACTCCCACTACTTTAGCTTGTGCCTTCAACCAGGTGAGAGGACCCGTTCTATAACCCATGTCGTTGAATTACATCAAGATATCCTTCTCTACACATTTTTCATGAGCACCTTGAGGAAATATGATCAATACAACACAATATAACTCTCACAAGTTGTCACACTAGAGAGTGGAGATGTTTCCAAGGAAAAGGTTTGGGTTACTAAAGACAATTAATGAATCCCGATTATCCCCGCATACTTTGGCTTTGGAATTTGTTCATTTTGTATACACATTACAAACAGGGTAGTTCATGTAGGATTCATCATTTGAGAAATTTACTAGTGGGAATTTAAGAAATATAGAGCAGATTACACAAAACATTTGAGAGCATTTACAAATATTGGTAAACTCACGACATAATGCTTCAAAACAGCCAAGATATTCCTTCAACTAAAATGTGTGCATCAATGGAGTCCCATAGATGCATGATTTCACACACTCTTCGAGAATTAAACATAAAGGATCATGTTAAAGACTCATTTAAATGCTATAAATACTTGTTTCGTAACGCCTAAGATACACTCATAAAGGCTTACAAATAATATTTATCAACATAGTAAAGCAAAGTGATTTTAAATTATTTATTTCATTACCCGATGAAGGCTCTTCTCATAATGAAATTGAAAATGCCACAATACTAACACATGGATGAGTTCTTGTGTGACTCAGAGAGATTTTAACATAAGATTGCAATAGGAAAAGATAAACTATTTAAAAACATTCGAAAGGAAAGGAGACACAATAATGCACATGATCATCATAGAGTCATTCAAGGTTCATTAGATTCATCAGAAGAGGAAATTTTCCTCAACAATCTCAGATCCTGTCAACGGTTGTACATTTATAACCACCTTGACGTGATTGATTCCAAAGACATAGGAAAATGAACTAGTCTCTTAGACGGTCTCTTGGGAAAATGGGTGTCTCAAAATTTCTCAAAAACTTAACCTCGACAATTTACAAGAGCATTCTCGTTGAATTTATACATTTTACTTTCTCACTCATCCTAGATTTTCCCTCTAAAAATAAGAATATTTGAGGAATCCTTTTCTTGTTACAAGTTTTTCCCAGAAAGTGATGTTTAATAAATTTACAACCAAAGCTACCATGTGGAAAAATCATGAACTGATCACGTTTCTCGGACCCTAAACTATGACTGGGATGCAATATTATAATTTTTGACATCTTTATAAATCATTCTTTTACTCTATCATGTAGGAAATCCCCTTTTTAATAATTTTCAGGTGGCTTCATATGGATGGATCTGACAAGCAATCATTTTCACCCTTAAGAATACACCTTGAGAAATGAGTTCCCTCGCATGAATATCTTCATTCATGCCTCTCATAAATTATCAGTATCACATGGATTATATCACATTCTTGCATTGTGAGTGTGAGTCACCCAAGTGCAAAAAAGTAGCTAGCGGAAACCTCCATGTGTCTCCTTAGTGCAACTGTAAAGGTGAAGTCTAGAGGTAGGTTCCCAAATGAGCACAAGCCTTCCACATGTTAAGAACCCTAGAGAGTTACACCAATTTATAAAAAAATTCAAAGTATGGGAAGGCCTAATAAAGGTTCCAAGTGTTGATTCGGCATAATTTCAAAGATGAAGACTAGAGGTGAGACTTCAAATGAGTGTGGGCTCTCCATGTGCCCGGGGCTTGAGAAAGTTACCTTAGCCTTTCAAAGATTCTCGAGTATAAAGAGGAGCCAATGAAGCCTCCACGTGTCTCTTAAGTACAATTTTTATATGGTTCCCAAAAGAAGAGACCCCAAACAAGCGTGGGCTCACCACGTGTCTCACTGAAAAAAATTGTTGAAAGAGATTAAGGACCAGTGGTAGGTGCCACACGCCTAGGGTGTGAGAAATATTCCTCACCACATGAGAAGTCTAAGTATGGGTAGCACCAACAAGAATCTTCCACGTGTCTCTTCGGTGCTTTTTGGTATGAAGCTAAAAATAAGGAATCCCAAATGAGTGTGGGCCTTTCACGTGTCTAGGATCTGAAAAAGTTACACCAGACACTTGAAAAATTCTAAGTATGGGAAGATCTTATGAAACCTCCACATGTCCCCTTGGCACTCTTTCAAAAGTAAAATTTATGGGCAGGTCCCCAAACAGGCGCAGGCCCTCCACATGTCCCGGCTAAAAAAGTTTCTTGAGAAGTCTAAGTGTAGAGAGGAGTTAGCAGAAGCCTCCACATGTCTCTTTGGTACAACTCTAAAGGTCAAAACGAGAGGTGAATCCTCAAATGAGAGCATGCCCTCCATGTGGAAAATATTTGAGTTGAAATTGGGCCCAAGAATCTCTAAATGTCCTGACGACTAGCCTCTCCACTTATAACTTTTGATGTGGTCCCAAATGAGTTGTGGATCATTTTATAACTTTGTTCCTTCTCGAAAAAGGAAAAATCTTCAAAATCCTCCGATCCGCTTTTAACTTGAAAAATAGCATTTGTGTCCATCTTCAGGGTCAAAGTAAGAATTTTTCCCTGCTGCTTCATATTGTTGAATAGCCAATTAGATACTATCGAGGCCGTGGGACCAATTTGGCATTGTTTACAAATGTGACAAAAGTGACAAGTTTCACCGAAAAGACCCACCAAGCCGCATCCAATCAGAAAGGACCATGTTTCCACGGATGTTGGGAAAAATTTTGACAGGAAAAACATGACTATGGAAAAATAGAAGGAAGGGGAAACCCCAAATTCATGCCCAAATTACAAAATATTTCTCATGGATAGAGAAACTAGTAAACAATACCTGCTCAATGTGATCCACGACCCAAGGAAAGGAGTTATAAATCGCATCCTAGTGAAGCAATTTTTTAGAACATTTTTAGAATCCCCATGGTGTTTGGAAGATCTTTCATTTAGTTTCATGCATCCATACAGGAGACATAAAATACTTCAAACCATGTGGTGAGAAATTTTAAACAAACAGGGGAGATTTAATTGAGCACCAAGACCTTCTTCCAGTCTTGAAGCATCTCTAGGGTGTATCTACCCTTCTCTTCATATATTGCATGGGTCAACATTATTAAAAGGAGGAACTATTTGCATGGGAGTTTTGATCATAAATGAAAGCTCTTCCAAACACCATGGGGATTCTAAAAATGTTCTAAAAAAATTGCTATATGAAAAGTATCACTAAATGCTTCTTTTTATTTATCTAGGAAAGAAATCCCCCATTTCAAGTTCTTCAGAATCAAGAAAAACCCTCATTCCAATGGCCAAAACGGTATATAGAGATTCATGGCCGTTGTCTAATTGATGTCGGGCCAAGATTACTAATAAATACATCAAATACGGAACTAAATTTTTTTTTCTTTTATTTGGAAGAAATAGACGGTCCAAATCATTCAAAAGGATTCTTAGTCATAGAAGATGATTCCATGTAGTTCATGCACATGTGGGGAATTTGTAGAATTTTTACATTAAGGTTTTTCTTCATATCATAATTAGAGGATTTGTAATAAAAACTTGTAAATTTATAAATACATGAAAATTTAATTTTTTGGGTTAGCTAGAACAAGCAAAATGTAAAATTTGAGTTATTTGAGGAAAATAAAATGCTTTTAGTTCGAGTGTCCAACTCTTGTAAAAATGATCATAATAGTTAGGGTGTGATGCATTGCATCATACCTTATTCTTCTCATCGGATGTGTCGATACTACCGTAGGCTTGGTGTGTAGAGAGAATGAGCCACCATTGTGTTCCTTTGCATATCAGATTCACAATTGTTTCTTTCCAAAAAGGAGACGCTACACACAACCTTCTAGCAGCTAGCCATCCAACTTGTTACCTTAGCCATCTAAAAATTAACCTAACACTAATAGTCCACCCTAAAACTAACAAGCGTCCAATGGTTAACCTAACACTAACAGGTGTCCAACCCATGGTAGACAGGTTGTCCAACACATGTTAGATGGTCATCCAACCCATGTTAGATGGGTTTGTATAATCCAAATTTTGTATGGTGTTAATTTGATGACTGTCAACCCTTGTCCAACTCCGCAAAACCACAAGAAATGCTCGTAAAAAAATTACCTTTTCCATGAAACACATTATCGATGATTCGAAATTTTGAAATTTAGTTTGTAGGATTCGCCACAAATTCTATAATAATTTTTGAAGGTGGGTATTTAAATTAACCTGAAAAATAAGTTTTAGAAATTAGTCAAAGTTTTGTATGTGAAAAAATCAAAGTAATGCATGTATAAGTAAGTAAAGAGTGTAAAAGGTGTAAAAGGAAAGACTGCAGCAGAGATATGTAAGAGAGTATGAGATAGAAAATTTTCATGTTTAGTTGAAGTTGCTTACATTTAAACTTTGATGGTGATATTTTTAAGTGAGCTCACTCAAAGAGTGAGTTTTTAGGAGATATCATGGTGAGAGCGATTTTTTTGTGTGATCTCACACCAAAGGTGATTTTTTTGCGTTGGGAAATAGGTTTATATTTTCTCTCCTTCCATGATGCTTTTTGATTAAGCACAACTATAGATGGTACTTCCATTATTTGTTCATTTTGATTATTATTTCTTTTTTCTAATTAGTATGTTTTTTTCGATTGTAATTGAAATGTGACCGACAAACCGAGTTTTTGTAGCTAGAGGAAAGTGCCTGCTATTGGATATTTGATATAAAACCATTTCTAAATTGTGTTGAACTAATAAATTGACTATATTTTCCATAGGACACAATAACCTAAGGGGGACATAAGCGTGCAATGCTTCTACTATCTAGGTATGGGAACTAGTGTTTCTCTATATTTTTAGCCCATGTTTGATTTTGAGCTATTCTCAGAACTATGTTCCTATGTTGATTCTATACTATGTTGTGTTATACTATAGTTCGAGCTACCATAGGGGTTGATTTGTTCACCTAATAGATGCCCCCTCATTTGGGGTGCATGTGATAACTATAGAAGAATGTGGTCGAAAGTAAAGGACCTAACACCGATATGCATATTTGAAGTGGATACCTATAAGGGGTATGATATGTACATGGAAGAAAGCAAGGCATGTGCAAACAAAGTAGGCTAGTGACAGGAGTTAGTAAAAATAGCTAGCAAGCAATACAAGGCCATTTAATAAGTAACAAGGAAGACAAGATGGATCGAGAAATGCATGTTTATTACATGGGAAATTTGTCAAAAATTCACAAGACAATCAAAGATAAAGTGGCCATAAGAAATCCATGAACAAACAAGACATAAGTCATAGCTCATTTTTTGTTAGTTAATTAATATTTTGAGTAATTTTATTTTGAATGTTCAAGAACCTCGCGTTTTTACTATGCTCTTCACTTGAATCTTTGGATGATCTCAATAACTAGAAAACAAAAATGATAGATCCAGGTAATGGAATTTTTGATATGTGTGTCATTCTAATTAGAGGGTTCCAAAACCGTAGGATCAACAATATACTTGACCATGTTATGAAATAGTCAATTTTAGCCATATCGGGATTTTTTTGTATCTTTTGGGGAAAACTACAGATTTCCATACAAATAAATATTTTTATAAAAATTCATTTATGGGATTTGTTCTATCTATTTAGAAACAATTTGGGTCTTGTTTAGAATTATTTTTATAAGAACCCATTTTTATAGATTTTGGTTTGAGTTTTTCTTTTGCAGTGGTTTCACTAGGGATTCTTTCAATGGATTTTTTAGTGTTTGTGTTATTTCCGGGTCTGTAAAACATTAATGGAGGATATTTGAACAAAAATATAAGTATTTTGGTGGCCATTACTTAGTAGATTCAATCTTCAAAGGTTGTTAATAAGACATTTTTTTGCAAATCAATTTTTATTTGCATTAGAGACAATTTCGCACAAGGAAAGAGAAATGATTTCTGGACTTTTCAAAACACCCAAAAATGTAATAGGTATCTATTACATTTTACATATCATTAATGTATATTATAGAAAGGACTATGATAATAGGAAATGATCTCTTTCATGATAAGCATATAACTAGGTTAATGAGATAAGTTTGCCACTATAAAACTTGCTCAACCCTAGTTGTTTACTTTGCTATGTTATAAGAAGACTTTTTTATTATTTTTGTATAAAAACATCACAATTAGAATATTGTAAAGAGAGTTAAGAATAATGTTTTCTATTAATTTTTAAATCCCTTATAGTTTTGATTGCAAAAAAGTAAGGGTGAGGTCATGTTTGGCAAGAAGCCAAAAACCCCCTCACAATAACAAAATTATCCTCTTTCATAGCTAATTCCATTATCTTGTTTCAAAGCCATCTTGCTTCATCCCTTAAAGTTTTTTAATGTTTAATATCAATTTAATTAAATGGCCCATTAATGATAGGAAACGGTTTCTTTGATAACTTTTTCTGGTAACGTGGAATTGACTATCATCTTCTTCAAAAGTGGATTTTTTTCTCTCTTTTTATTGGTACTATTTATGTTTTAAAAAAATGAAAATAATAAATGCCAAAAAAGGGATTTTCATTAAATCTAATTTTAAAAGCGATCTTTTTATGTCGATATTTCTTCTTTTGTTTTCATTCATGTATTATTTCTCCTCATTGTAAAAAAATCACATTGTATCTTCATCTTACATATATTAGAATTATAGTCACCAAATAACGCACTTTGGGTAAATATTCAGCCCAATTTTATACTACTATTTATATGGTTCTTGAGTGAAGAAAGTACTAATTAACCCATATCTTTGACCATTTTAAGTTGCTTTATGTCATCATTTTTGGTCTTACACCCATACATGCCCAATCAGTCTGTCATTTTACATTCATATTATCTATTACTAGGGCCCCCATTCAGACAAGGCGCCTGTGTGTCCCGGTCCTCTCTAGGGCACACCGATCCTCTTTGCACATTACTCTCACTTTTTGGGAACTTTGTAGCAATTTGAATTTTCTATCTTTTTAGTGGTCCGAATTTTGGGGTTAATTACAAAATTAGAACAAGAGAACCATATAAATATAGTGTTATGAGACCATAATGAGGGACAAGGCACTAAGCATTTACTATCACAATCTAGAGTTGCATTCATTAAAGGAATCTAAAGCTACATTTGCATCCATCTAGCTCCATCACAAAGGCCAAAAAGGTTGGTTCATCGCATGACACTTTAAAGGGGGAGTTTGTTATTTCCATGCACACATTTACTACATTATAAATTTTTTTGTTTTCTCTCTTCTTCACTAAGTGCGATGGAACAATAAAGAACCTAGGGAATGATTTGAAACCACAGACACACACCTATAACTACATTGGAGCTAAGATGTAGTGCAACGCTTTAGTTATAAGCCCACCATTGTGGTCTACGAGCATACCCAACTCCTTCATATGCATCTTTCTTTCTCTATGGTTTTGATTGTTTGCATGGGTTTTTATAGGTATATTCTTCATTGATGATTTGGTGAGATACAATGAGGTTCATCGACATTCTCACAATAAAAGGTGAACATAGCTGACCATTTAGTGACACATTAAAGGAGCTTTCTGGTCATTTTCACTGAACAAATTTAAGGCCAAGCCACCCCATGCTTCCCCATCCATTTCTAGGTGCACCGTTCTAACTAGATAACTCAGATCTAGTCTTTCCCGAACTCTTTTGTGGTTATTTCCTCCTCCTAGTCAATCGATATCATCTATGAAACAGTCCCAATAAATCTTGAATCAGCTAAGGAATTTATAACCCTCTTGTCACTTACTTATGTTGTCTTCATATATTTGCTCAGATTACTTAAGTCTATTTTACAAAAAAATTAAATTTTTTATTGCTTTGTATAACATCGATTAAGCTAGAATAGATCTCAAATATCCCAATTTATTTTTATAATTTTGGTGAAATTCACGCTAGAATCCTCATTTTCTCTCTATCATGGCTTCTAATGTAGCTCAAGTGTCTTTTTCTAATTTACTTAAGATGTATCCCAAGTGCCAGGGCTATTCTTAAAAATACCTAGACACTAGGTATCATCCTAAAAATATACCACCACACGAAATAATTCATATATTCAATTTACTATTAGAGAGCGACCCTAGTCCTCATGATCCTACATCTAATCAATTTACATTCTTTGCTTCAAGAAAAATTTAAGGATATGGAATCCACGATTATGTCTCTCAAATCTAAAATCCATAATATTAAGGATGGTTCTCAAGTTAATGCTTTTTCTCCTCTTATATCTCATTCTCGCCTATGTCTACTACATGTGCTCTTATCGGTGAGCCTCAAGTCATACAATTACCAAAACCATTCATCTTTGATCGTAATACTAAGCAACATTACCTTCTCGGTGAGCTCCTAAGTCATTAATTGATCAATTTTCTTCCTACTCATTACTATCCTCCTTTTCTTCTAGCAAAATAAAAAGGTCTTCACTACTGCAATTATCATTGAATCAATGGAAAAAATGAAAACAAATTCCACATTTTACAAAAATAATGAAACATCTTGAGTGTCAAGGATTTATCTCATTCACAACACACCATTCTATTGGATCTACAAATGCTACATCAAAATGGGATCCTATTTTTTTCCTTTTGTGCCAAATGAGCACCGCATAGGCAATTGCCTCTCAAAATCAATATAACACCTCATCCTCTTAACACATATACAACCTTACCAATTTAAAGCATGCAACCATCTCTCAAAATTCATCTTGCCCAACCTCCTTTCTACTGATTCAACCTAAGAAACCTCATGTAAACATAAATTCAATACCTCTTTATAATGGAACTACTACACCATTACGTAATAATATACAACTTTAGCATCCAATCAAATTTTTTCAAAGCGGTTGATCAATTACTAATGGCCAAGAAACATTTCAAATTTTACCACCATCGTATGGTTCTACTATTACTTTTTCCCAACATGTCTCCATCATTTCACGCAAACATGGTCTTTGGTAGGTGAATCTTCAACCTCATTAGCTAATGACACACTCTTGTGCTTCACTTCACACATGACTAATGATATATTCCTGCACATATGGACTACTAACATTGTACATTGGATACTACACATAGTATATCTCCATACATCTTATAATAAAAATATCATATCTTGCTTACTCTATTTTAGAAGATAATCTACATCATTCGTAATTCAACCTTTTCACATCTACATATCATACATATTCTACAAGCCATAATATTATTCAATCAATATACCTATATAACCCACGAGTCTTGCATTACATACTACTCATCCTACATTTCATATAGCATGAATTTCACACCCTTTATGATATTTACACATTTTACATTACATACTATATGTCACATATTTTACACATCACATTGTCATCCCTCATCATCACATATACTTGACACATATACTTGTACATGTTCTACTAATTACCATATGACGACTCTAGTATCATGGTCAGGACTAGGTTGTTGAGGTTATACATCATCAATGGATGTCATCACACTCGCATGTTCATCATTCAAACTTCAATCATTAGAAATTCCTAGGTTAGTAACATACTTTATACACTAAATGGTAACCTAATATGTCATCTTGTAGTGGTATCCATGTAGGATATAACAACACTCTGCTTATCTCATCTTATAGTGATATACACCATAGGCTACCTCATCACTTCCTATCATGTAATTTTGTAATGACATAAGATATAGGATAAATAGTCACCTATTACCGCATCTTTTAGTGGTATATGTTATAGGTTACTATACCACCTCTTTCAATCATCTCATCGTGATATATTTTTACGTTACATCATCATGTGTTTTCACACATCATTGTTAGGTAACATATCATCACTACATATACACACTCACGAGTTCACACTACACACAACATACAATGTGATCATTTCCAGAGACAAACTCTTATTTATGGTTCATTCTTAAATGTTGAAGGGAGAAAACAAATGAAACTTTCTACATAGAACTCCATCCACTCAGGGGCATGTGGATCCTATCATCCATTATGCATCCTATTCCACCCATTCATAACATACAACATATCTTGGCTAACTTTACTCTTTCTTGCATTTGATTTTCCATGTTCATCTTACTACACATGTTATATAGACCTATTATGTGTCATTTTATTTACCATACACACATAGACGTTCACATCATTATTTATTTGTGATCACATATTTAGGTATCTTACATGTAACATGGATGTTAGGTTACTACCGGTCCCACAATGGTTCTTTGGGTGCATCCACATTCATACACTACAGGTGTTATTGTTTCATTTGTACTTATAACTATATATTACTTGGTTGTGCATGCTTTTGACATATGTGTTATCTTTCTAACATGCTAACGGGTGCTTCATATGTAACATTTGTTTTACTGTAATTACTTGCTACCATGGCTATGTATTTGTTTATACTTTCTTTCTCTTGTTTGTTATTGTATGCGGGCATTTCCTATGTTTGGTGTGCATACTTGTTTTGTTTATTTGTGGCCAATATGGCATTGATTGTCTTGTGACATCATGAGTGATGTCCCATGTTTTTAATGTTGGTTGTGGATCCCGATAGTGATGGGGTTGCAGGGGGCTTCGCCCCCTTGTGGGGTCGGGGGTGACCCCACGATGGTGGGTCCGAGGGCCATGCGCCCACCTGGGGATTCGGGCAGCACCTCTCGTAAGTCACATTTTATATGTATTTATGCATTGTGAAATATGGACCATTCTTTATCGTGTCACGATCTAATGGGTGGTTTTCTATGTTTCTCTGTAATGATAAAAACCCTAATATCTTTAAATGGTCATTATATATGAGGCTCATTGTATTAGCGCTGTACTTTGAAATAAATTTTGGCTAGAATGAATAAAAGGATTGACTATTTCTGGTTGGCGTAGCCCATTTTGGGTGAACCACGTTAAATCTCTATCTCTATTTTATTGCATTCTTTTCTGTTTTATGTTCTCTGCATTATTTATTACATTCTTGTTTATCTACACAATTGGTATAATCCTAACATGTAACCAAATTTTCATGGTCTATGTTTGGTTTCTTGCATATTTTATTACATTCTAGATTACACTTGTTTTCTACATGAATGCTTGTTTGTACTAACACATGTTTTCCTAGACACTTGTTTTTGTGTGCCTTGTTTACTATCAAGCACATTGCAAGGCACAATTTATGTAGATCGATCCTCTTTTGGGGCCACATCCTCCTATCTCGCAATGTTGTATGTGACCCCAAAGAGGGGGCATCATTTGGTTTTAAAAAAAAGATGCAAGACAATTTGATTTTCAGATTTCTATCCTTGAAACAAAGTGGGTTATACAACGAGTTGGTTTAGACAATTCTATACAAATCTAATACACAATGGATTTTATAGGAAATTTTTCGTTAGCATTCGGGAGTAGTTACAGTTGCAGGATATAATGGACTTTCCTCCTAAACAACTTCATCTAGTGGCATCAGATTATCCAAAAAAAAGGCAAAGATAAAGATCTCTTAATATTCTCAATGAAGCAGCTTACACGTTGGAGAATAGCATAATTTTCTCCCTACACTTCTTTGGCCATAGTGGCATGAGATCACCAAAAAAATTCCACTTCACCAAAAGTTAGAGTATATCCTTTCTACACCCTCTTTATCTTTACAGATCATATCTACATGTTACTTTTTCTTTTTCATTCTATTATAGTATTTTTACTATATATGCGTGATTTTTACATATATACATGCATATTTTACTACTTGATCATCATCTCTTGTGAAGGTCCATCCGTATGAGAAGAAAGCACTAAAAAGAAAACCACAACAATAGTGTGAATAACAACACCACATATAGCATAATAACATACATGTAAATCACACATATTGATAGCTACACATGTGTTTCGCCCTACATTCACTCTCATCACTTTTTACACTTTTTCAATCTTTAGTCTACACACTCCATGATTTTCTCATTCCACGGTTTTTCTAGTCCCTCGATGTTTTTTCTACAAGACACTACATGGATATCAACTACACATCTCTATTTACTTTATGTTACTAACCATTCTACTCACCAACATAAAGTTGGGGCAATTGTTGTCACCAAATCATGCACATTGGTTAAATACTTAGTCCTTATTTCATACTAATATTCATATATATGGTCCTTGAATAAAGAGAGTACTAATTAACCCATGTCTTTAGCCATTTTACATTTCTTTCTATCATCAATTTTGATCTTACACCTACACATGCCCAAATTGTACTATCATTTTATGTTCATACTATCTCTAACTAGGCACCTAACAAGGACTTGGGTGCTCCAGTGCCCCTGGATCCCTCTAGGGAGCCATGATCCTCTTTGCACTTTACACCCACTTTTTGGGAACTTTATATCCATTTGAATTTTCTATCATTTTAGTGGTCTACATTTTCATGGTTAATTATGAAATTAGAACAAGAGAACTATATAAATATAAATCTATGAGACCATAATGAGGGAGCAAGCACTAAGCATCTATTATCACCATCTATTGTTACATCCATAAAAAGAATCTAAAGCTACATTTTCATCCATCTAGATCCCTCACAAAGGCACACAAGGATAGTTCATCTATATCACACTTCATAAGAGGAGAGACATCTTATTCTTAATTGATGAGTTCCATATATAGATCAATTAACTCCTATAATGGTGGATTCAAACATTATCCTCAATCCCTACATAATCTAAACTCGTCTACTAATATCTCTCTAACATCCTCTATTCTCTCTCACACAACTCACCAATATTATTCAACCATTACAAAATTCTATGAGTTTTTTATATCACATCTCATATATTACAAATACATACACAATTAATGTTCACAATAACATATAAATATCCTAATATTCACCCCTTTAGTGTGAACATTCGGGTAATGTGTATCCGAAATCGAAACATATGCCACCACATAATTTTAGGTATACATACAATTGTCTTAATCTTGTTGTCTAGATCGTACTATACATTACCACTACTATGAAAACAACGCATCCCACATTTACTCCATGTGAACACAAAGTGAAATTTTCATTGGCCGATCATGTTAATAAATAAGTATGGCAGCAGAGGATTTCTGCAGTTAGTTGCCCTCCTATACAACTGTTTCACTGTTTCTTCACCTTCCACGCCATATCACAACACGTTCAAGAGTTTACATTAGGAAATATCACACGTTCCAAGTGAACATACAAAAACTTTTGTTCTTATTCTCGATATCAAAGAAAATAAAACACACAATTGAAAATGAATTCACCATAACTAAATGTGACCCCATCCTTGGTGACTGATGAAAGTTGTTGATCACATCCTTCCTCTATTGCCTCCGACATCCATATGATGTTTCTTTAGTTTCTCAACAAATTTAAAACTAAAACTCAATATTTGTTACAAATCAAACATTGTGTTCTATCAAAACGTGTTCATATGGCAATTTTTTTGAGTTATACAATATTTTGACTATAAATCACAAAGCTAACTAATGACACAATGTAACACCCACATTTTAAACATAAAAATAAAACAAGTAAACTACAGTGATATATATTTTTTGACTCACATTGGTCACTACACAACACCACAAGGGTTGCAAGAAGAGAAACTCAACAAAGCAAAAGACACTAACATAAGTCATCGACTCACGTAGACACATGAAAACAAAATATACATATCGATGACACACTTTCTCCAATGAATCAAATGCTAGCAATAACCCAGCCACAAGAAAAGGAACTTAAGGATTGACAAACCCACAACACATCATTACCATGATTACATCTAGGTTACGATCAACATTCCAATAACATCATTATGTAAGTATAATTTTCTCCCTTTTCCACCTACAAATTCTTAAATTTGTTTCACATTTAATTTATAGTTCGACCATTTTAAGTTGGCTTTTTATCCTTTATATAAATTTCCATAACTTACATAATTATTAGGCATAATTAAAATTGCATATAAAGTACTTAATTATCTTGTTCTTATGTTAAAAACATGCTTCTCAAAATCATATTCAATGTCTACATTTTACCCTTGCAACTCAAGTGAATCTGACTTGATGTCTAGAAAGCAATATTAGGATTTAAGGATAGTGGTTTAGATTCAAGATACTTTTTTCCCATAAACATTCTTCAATCTCGGTATCTTTATTTCCCAATTCAACATTCCCATAAAAAACATTGTATTTAGATTATATATATGTATATATATATATATATATATATATATTTTTTTTTCTGTTTGATCTCACTAAGGAAAATCATATCCTTCGTAACACATGAAAATGTTTGATTGAGTTATAAGGACTCTAAGAGTGGCATTATTCCTAACCTTGAATTTTGTCTTTTTGTTTTAATCTTATATGATTTACTTTTACATCGCATTATGGACTCACTATTACCATCACTTTATAACAAAAGTGTTACGAAAGTACTTTCCTGACATCTTGAAGAAGTACATGATTGGAAGTATTATAAACTACACATGAACAATCGGTGTTTTGTGTTCAAGGTAAGATACTGTGGTTCTTCCTTTCACGATTTCACAAATGAAATATATTTTATTCTTATTGTCATAAAGGGCATAAAAAGGGATTACGGGCAATATTTTGGTTTCGTGGTTTTCTAAAGTCAACATCTTTCAAACCAATTTTTCATTAGAAAGGAGTTACTTATAATTTTCTACCCACAATTTTAACCTCCTAATAAACTAAGGTTTAGTTTGATTTGAATTCTCTCTCATACTTTAGACCCTATTATAGATTAGATTAAGGTTCAAAAACATATTTACCCTATAAACCCTCCGTAAAAGATCAAGGCACTATATTGTCACTAGCCAAAGATAAAACATTTAATGAGAGGATCTAAAGAAATCATAAACTCGATTTTAAGTGATAGTACAACTATTTACCTAGCTCCATGATGTCATATGGATCCCAAACAATTCATTTGATGAATAAATTTAATTCTAAATCTATCTTTGGAAGACAAGGTAATCCACCAGGATACGAAGGAAGATTTAGCTCTACTTACTCTAGATAAAGTTTGATTGTGTCACTCCTATCTATCAAGTTTATGATGATGTCACTAAAAATACTGACTAAGACATGATAACCCTATCCTTGGGAGCTTATTTACCTAAACTAGGAGGTTCCATTGAGTGCAAAGTTTAAGTTCATTTCTACATTTTAAATTTCTTCTATGGTAAAAAGGATCACACATGAAGAATTGTTATGCATGAATCTTATACTTAGGTTGAGTGTTTTGATTAAATATCTTTATTACATTTACAAGGTAAGAATACAACACACTAATTAATTAATCATTTATTGAACACTAAAAATACACTACAAGATATTAACTTCAAATTCATTTACCATCTATATATCAAACCATTTTTACCATAGGTAACTATGAATCAAATTGAACCTATGACTAAATGCACATTTCCTAAGATATCCATAAAACTAGCATCTCATACATATTAGTGAATTTCAAATATAAATTTTTTTGTAACATGAGACTAAATCATACATATATTCATTTTATAATGACCTATATAAATTACAATAATAAATAATGAAGTACACATCGCCTTTTCGCGATCATTCAGATCTGCAAAACCATGTGAGCATGAAATCAAAATAATTGTGGCATGGAATCTAACATAATTAATGTCTTTAGTTTCCCATTTACATATAATAATAATTATAATTTTCATTTGAAAGAAAAGGTTTAGAAACATGTATTCATTTCATTTCATTTCACTTCATTTCGTAACCAAGGAGAGAGAAAGATAAAAGGAAGAGAGAGAAACACCATTTTGTCAAAAGTTATATTTCACAAGAAGTTACACTATTGAGTTTCAAATAGTTATTTACATGTTTCAAAAGTTTCCACGGTGGTTTGTCAACCCGACAGGGGTCCTACAACTTTCTTTTTACATTTTCCTGCTAGCTACAAAAATATTCAAATCAGGATCAAAGGGTAAGAAACAACTTTCAAACGTTGTCTTCTGATGAGAAAACACACACAGTTAAATTTCTACGTGTCCCCCTATACACCAAGGATTCATAGCAACTGACAGAATTAAGAACTAACAAATGGTTTACGATTGGTAGATTTTTCGAGGCCATCGGTCATAATTGGCCTAGTTGCAAACAATCAAAAGTTAGCTTGAGGGCTCAGAAAACCACATCCAAAACTAATGTTCGATGGATGAACATGCAACAATAAAATTCCTACAAGTTCCCCATATATGGAGAATTCACTAGAGTCAACGAAACTAAGAACTAGCAAACGGTTTCAAATGGCGACAGGTTTTCTAGAGCCACCGATCATAATTGGTCTAGTTTTGACCTAGTCAAACTGTGACTAGAGGCCTACAAAATTCCTTTTCAAAATATCAAGAAGATTTTTTTACCCAAATTGAAGGTCCCAAGAAATTGTCTAGTAAATATACTAGTGGTTTGTGAAGGCGGGAAAGTATTTCATTGTTAGGGTCCAAACGGCAGGATGATACGAAACCCAACTTTTTAGTTTTAGTAGCTTCTTGAGAGTGCAAAAATGGGTAACATGACTCCTAGAGGAGCGGTGAAGAGAGTAAAATAGTCGACTAGGGTCAATCTAAAGCTTGATGTGACTCTCCTCATATCAAGGAACACATACAATGTTTGACCTCTCTTTTACGAGGTTCAAAAAGGTTTTTAACAAGTCTTTAAATGTGATGTTTTTCAAACTTTACAAGTAATAAAAAAGGTTGTGTTTAGTTGATGAATCATCTAACTCTTGAAAATATAAGCAGAAAAGAGCACTTATTTTAGATACCTAAGTTGCATCGTATGAGGTTATGGTGGCAACCATAGTTGATGTTCAAATGGTAAAATAGTTTCAAAATCACAAGGTGGGGTTTTATTGCTTTACACTATTTAAGTTTTGTTACATATACAATTGTAAAATTATTTAGCAGTTTAATGTTTCTAATATAATGCAAATGAAGAACCAAATTACAAAAATTATAGAAGATGGAGGTAAGGAGACCATGCCTAGGGATGAAGTTGGTTGAAAATTGTGAGATTTGGTTTGCATCTCTAATGGACATTTCTTCAATCTATTCACACGTGTCCCAAACTTTTCCTTTTGCATCTACTAGAAATATTCTATACTCATCTCAAAAACTATTTAAGCATTCCACGCAACCACATCTTTGTATTTTTTGCAATCTTCTTAACAAACCAACTAGATGCAACATTTCAATTCCTATGTACTAATGGAGAGGCTTTGGAATGACAAAGTATTGTGACTAAAGCATAAGCCATCAATAAAGGAACTACTGCAATTAAAGGTAACAAAAATTTTATGCATAAAGGAATGGCAAGGACATCATCCAGAAACCCAATAAAAGAATGAATTAACTAGATCCCAATGCATCTTTATACTCCACAAGACAACTTTAATGGATCCCTAAGGAGAGCCCCTTTGTTAATGTCATACCCAAACAAATTTCTCATGAGAACATATTTGGGAGCTAGTGGGATGGTAAAACCCATGGCTAAAATGCTCCAATCCTTATCATCATGTTTATCAAAATGAATCTCTGTAACTCCTTTCTATGTCATAATAACATAATATATATCAATATTGACAGAGGTAGATCAATGCAATGAGCAGTATTTGTTTGTATTTAGGTTGAAAGAGTATTTCTTTGGATGGCGTAGTATCTGGAGCTTGATTTTAGAGTTTAGAAATGTTTCTCTTCCTTAAATCACCCAGCAAAAGAAGCCCCAATGCCATTTCAACAGATCCATTTTGACACAGGCTGGGAAAAACACCTGTCTAAAGTGCCTCCTAAAACTCTACTTTTCTTATGTATACATCAAAAAAATTGTAACACGAAGGAAGGAATTTCCTCTCACACACATTTAAACTTGATTAAAAAACATATAACATGTCCATTATTTACAATGAATGAAGAACTAACCACTCATTTTAGCTCTCAATATGGCCCGGATAGGAAGGTCCTAGAAAAGTTGAACTGATTTACATAGGATGTGAGTTTGGTTTTTCCGGGAAATGGTGAAAGTTGTTTGTGCAGTGCCCATGCCTAATGTACATAAAAATAGTATTAAAAATTGGTTCTCTTTTCCTATACACACCATGTTTTCCCACTCCAAATTTATTCCTCACCCACCAATTCAGAATTTACTCCATCGACAAAATCAAATTCATTATCCCATTTCAATATCATTGTTTATTATTACTATTATTGTTATTTTTATTTCATTTCCATATTTTGTTTTCTTTATTTCATTAAACGGAATTAGAAGGGGGTATTACATCTCCTCCCATTATAAGAGCATCGTCCTTGATGTGACCAAATACCTAATCTCGAAGGATGCATAGTCAAGAAAGTAAATAATGACACATGTCGTTTAACAAAATGAATTGTCGACAAGGTTACAAGGTGAAATATGTACTCATGAGAAAAGAAGAAATGATCAATCACTCATGCCACCAATGAAAAATACTTTTCACTAAAGCGTGACCACATAGAAGAGGGAAAGGTTTTATAATTTCAGGATCTCTCGTGAAGATTCACAATTCTCTCTTTACATTGTTACTTAGTCTTTTCCCTTGACATTATTTATCAATCTAAATCTCTTAATATTTCATTTAAAAAAAAAAGTGTTCATTTATTTTTGTGGGTTCCCAATAGAAACTGGCATTACCATACAACATCAGAGCTAAACACAACATTAATAGTTCACAAGACATCTTGAAATGCACCTTCACAACTATTTTACATCACAAGAACTCAACGAACCTTGGAAAGAACATACCTAGCCCTCACAACATAGTACTTATCACATAGGTTTCAGACACAAAGGTACTCATAACATAAGTAGACTAAAATAACATGGAATTCCCAACAGTGTCTTGGTTCTCAATTTAATCTCACCTTGTTTGTTTAAAATTTCTCAGCCCGCCTAGTTTGATGCACTTTTTTCCTCCTGTATGGGTGTGCATAATTATTTGCCTTCACCAGGATGTGATTGTCAATACTTTCCTTGGGTCATGGATCACATTGAGCCTTTGTATTATTTAAATTCTTCTCTCCAGAGGAATTTTATTTTTGTTGGGTTTCTTCCACGATTGTGTCTCCTCTATAAATCATGTCCCAACATCCGTGGATACATGGTCATCTTTAATTGGATGCGGCATGGCGGGTCTATTTGGTGAACTTGTCACTTTTTTCACAATTGTAAAAAATTCCAAATTGGTCCCACGGCCCTGATAGTTTCTAATTGGCTATTCAACAATGTGAAGTGGCAAAGCAATTTTCTTACTTTGACCCCGAAGATGTACACTTGTCATAAATCAAGCGGTTGTGGAAAGGTGGGACATTTTTTGTTTTGAGGAATTATGGTGAAAGGAATGAAAATATAAAAGGAATGCCTAAGGCCCGTAAAAGGACAGTGGTAGTTTGAAAATTCAAAGGTAGAAAGACGGATTGTTGAAGAATTTTGAAGATTTTAGCCTTTTTGTGAAAGGGAGGAAAGTTATAAAATGAGCCATGATTGAGTCAAAATTGAAAATTCAAAATAGGGAACTAAATAATGTCAAATGTTTGATTTGCATGAGTAAGTGTGACCGCACAAGTGCCTAGATAAAGCCACGTGTTGATTCTACATAAAAGATGGAAGGGCAGGTAATCGGAGGTATTTTAGAAATTTCTTTTGAATGACATAAATGAGAAAGGCCCCCTCAAACTAAGAGCTTTTCCCCACAGAGAGCCTACGCTCGTTGATGACCCACCTAGGTCCGACCTTTGGAGTTTTAGCAAGGAGACACGTGATGAGGCTTCCGTTGGCTCCTCCTTATATATCATATTTTTCAATATGAGGCAACTTTCTTAGACTCATGACACGTGGAGGGCCCACACCTGTTTGGGGACCCACCACTGAATTTTACTTTTGAAAGAGCTTTGGGGATTATTTAAATTATAGAGGATTATTTGAACACCATAAGCCTATTTGTGTACAAAGTAATAACACCAAAGTGGCGTCTTTGTTAGATCTTCCCATACTTAGATTTTCAAGCATCCGATGCAACTATCTCGCACCCTAGGCATGTGGGACCTTCTACTGGTTTTTAAAAAAATTCAACAATCGGTATAACTTTTCCGGTCCCGAGACACGTGGAGAGCTCGTGCTTCATTAGGGTCTCCACTTTTGGGCACCATATCAAAAGTGCACCGAAGAGACATGTGGAGGCTTCTAATAGCTATTCTTTATACTAAGATTTTTACATCCCTGATGTAACTTTCTTGGCCCAGGCACGTGGAGAGCCTGCGCTCATTTGAGGTCCCACCTCTAGACTCCATCTTTGAATTTGTGCCAAACAGACATGTGGAATCTTCCGTTGGACCTTCCCATGCTCATACTTTTTAGCGACTGATGCAACTTTCTCGAGTTCTAAAAACATGGAGGGAACGCGCTCATTTAGGAACCTGCCTCTTGACTTCACCTTTGCAGTTGTGCCAAGGAGACACATGGAGGCTTCCATTGGCTCATCTTTACACTTGGCCGACTCTCGACTCGCAAAGAGTTTGATATGTGGTATAATCTAGGCAAGGAAACTAATTTTTGAGAGGCATGAATGCAGGTATCTATTCCTCAAGGTGTATTCTCAAAGGTAAAAAGGATTTCTTGTAAAATCAATCCATATGGAGCCACCTGAGAATTATTAAAAGAGGATTTCTTTCACAAAAAAAAAAAAAATGATTAAAAATACTATCAAAAGTTATGGCATGGTGCCCCAATCATATATGATGAAAGTAGGAAATGTGAATGGCTCACAACTTTTCCACCTAGAAAAAATAGAGAGGAATATTCTCTTGAAGCTTTATAC
Organism: Taxus wallichiana var. yunnanensis; assembly: GCA_018340775.1. Taxonomy (NCBI): domain Eukaryota; kingdom Viridiplantae; phylum Streptophyta; class Pinopsida; order Cupressales; family Taxaceae; genus Taxus; species Taxus wallichiana. The sequence goes on along the minus strand of CM031241.1, from coordinate 113,412,712 downwards.
TTTTGGGGGAAATTTTGGGATGAGTGAGTGAGTGAAATTATATAAATGCAATGAGAATACTCTTGAATAGGGGGTTAATTTTTCTGAGAAATTTTGAGAGAAACCATTTTCCCGAGAGACCGTCTAAGAAACTTGTTTATTTTCTATGTTTTAGATTTAATCACGTCAACATGGTTGTAAGTGTACAACTATTGACAAGCTCTGAGATTGTTCAAGAAACTCTCCCCTACTGATGAATCTAATGAACCTTGAAATGAATTTGTGTTGATCATGAGCATAATTTTGTTTTCTTTTATTTAAGAATGTTTTCAAATAGTTTTTCTTTTCTTGTTGTAATCTTATGTTCAAATCCCTCTTGAATAACACAAGATCTTGTCATGTGTTAGTATTGTGGAATTATTAATTACATTATGAGAAGAGCTTTCATCTTGTGATGTAAATAAACAATTTAAAATCACTTTACTTTCATTATGTTGATAAATATTGTTTGTTAGCCTATGAGTGTATCTTAGGTGTGACAAATCAAGGAATTTCAACTTTTAATTGAGTCTTTAGCATGAGCCTTTGTGTTGAATTATTGAAGAGTGTATGAAACCATGCATCTTTGGGCCTCCATTGATACACACCTTCTAGTTGAAGGAATATTTTGGCTATTTTGAAGCATTTTTGTCTGTGAGTTTTCCAATATTTGTAAAGGTTCTCAAAGATCTAGTATAATCAACTTTATCTTGCTTAACTTCCCACCAAAAATTCTCAAATGATAAATCCTACATGAACTACCCCTATTTGTATTGTGTATCCACAAAGGTTTAATAATTTCCACTGCCAAAATATGCAGAGACAATCAAGTTTCAATTATTGTCTTTAATAACCCGAACCTTGTCTAGAAACATCTCCACTCTCTAGTGTGACAACTTGTGAGAGTTAGATTGTGTTGTATTGATCATATTTTCTCAAGGTTCTCATGAAGATTGTGCAAAGAAGGATCTCTTGATATCCTTCACTAACATGGGTTACAGAATGGGTCCTCTCACCCTGGTTGAAGGCACAACCTAAAGTAGTGAGGGTAGATCAAACCCTTAGTGAGGTGCTATCCATTTCTCCAATGCTTGAGTGACAAAGAGTCAGTTGAATCCCCTCCCCGGCTATAAAATGACTCATATCATGATTTTTCTATCTCTAAGCATCCTACCAGTTTTGTGATGTTGCTCAACCCTCGCAGAGAATCAATTTGGATACCAACACCTAAGTGGTGTCATTTTTCAAGGATTATTTTAACATGGGTACATATTTTTGAAATAACACCCAAGTGGGCACCATTGTTGAGGATTATTTGAATACCGAGACCTATTTTGTGTCCCACAACAACACTGAAGTGGCATCATTGCGAGGATTATTTGAACACTGGAACCTATTTGTGTGAAACAACACCTTAGTGGCACCATTTTCGAGGATTATTTGAACACTGGGACCTATTTGTGCAGAAACAACACCAAAGTGGTGCCATTGTAGGGATTATTTGAACACTGGGACCTATTTTTACGGCAACAACACCGATCTGGCATCATTGTAAGGGACTATTTTTACAAATGCGTACACATACCAACCCTAGTAATGTTTCTTACATGGTTTAAGTACAAATAAGTTGTTTAAACGTCATCCTTTGTTGAGATTTGTAAGATTTGTGCAAGATTACAAGTTCATTGTGTAGTATTTCCAGTTTCTAGTGGTTATTGCACTAAATTTACATCAATAGTGATAAATGTGGGTAAAGGAAGGTTGGATCTGTTAAGCTTTGTAGAAATTAAGCATTGATAGACACTTGGAAAGTTACTTATAGTGCATCTGCACAACTAAGGTGAAAATCCTTAGTGGTGACTTTGTGTTGAATTGAAATTTTGATGATTACCAATGTCTTAACCTATGTCAAGTGAAATTTGTCATCAATATTTGCAAAGTTGGAGGGAAGAAGGTCTTTCTTCACTAGGGATCCTACTAAAAGGTTATTTCTAGAACTAGGAAAAGAAAATTAGAAGGAAGACAAGTTTGAAAATTGTTGGAAATCAAGAATCAAAAAAGGAGATATCAATTCTAAAAGGTGATCAATCTGTGGTTGAAGATTACCATACGTCTTCAAGTGATTCTGAACCAAGTAATCTTTATATAAATTTGAGTTCTCCAACTGGAGAGGGGCCATCATTTGTGTCTGAAAAGTGTGCCTCTCAGTTTTCCCTATTTCTTCCAAGGTTGATAGGGTTTTCAAGAAACTGAGTCATTAGAGGATATTTACTTTGAGAGTTATACTCATGTGCTCTAAAGACCCCTCATTCCTTATCATTTTGATTCTCTTACAAGATCACCTCCTCAAGGAAATATGGCCCAACCTCCACCTAGACCTCCTTTTGTTGTCAACACTTTTGGACCTATAGATTTTAGAGGTATGGATATTATCTAATATAGCACCACAAGATGTCGAAATAGGTTGCCAAAATTTCAAGGGAATAATGCCATCACTGGTGACCACCATTTAAGACTCTTTTTCAATATGATGGAAGATTTTGAAATTGTGTTTGAAGATGTGTATGTGAAGTTGTTTATTCATACTCTTGAGGAGGATACAGTGACTGGTATAAGGATTTACCAGATAATTCAATAGATTCATGGACCGAGATGAAAAATGCCTTTAGATTGCAATATGGGGATAAGACAGATCCTAGGTTCCTTTTATCTGAATTTGAAAACATAAAGAAAAATCTAAATGAATTTTTCCATGATTTCAATACTCATTCAATAAGAACAAAAATAGGCTACCTAAAATCCTAAGGCCAAGTGATGAGTCTTGTTTGATAAAATATTCTGACACTTTTGATAAAAAGGTTGGTTATTACTTGAGAGATAAGAACCCGGGAACATTAAGGTAGGATTTCACCATGGCCTTACAAATAGAAAATAACATCAAAGTAGTTGGAAATCCTCCTAAGAGAGAGGGTTTCAAGTTAATCAATCTGGAGAGGACTCAATCAAACAAAGTTGTGGATCTGGAAGAGGTTGTAAAAACTTTGGCTGGAGCAATTAAAGAGATATCCTATAAAATGGCCAGAGCAAAAAAAGGGATAGGACAAATTTCCCAGTGGTCAAGCACAAGCCACATGGTTAAGAGAGATTTGGAAATCATCCCAGAGGTGATCATAGACTAGATGACAGAGGGAAAGGGCTCATGGGATTAGGAAATAAACAGCCTCAACCCAGGAGAATAGATTGGTTCCTGATCCTTTGACTACCATGGTTTCTACTATGGAGGAGGCCAATGTTATCGAGTGGTGTGATAGGTGTTTCTTACCACACTCCTCATGTGATGTAGATCAAGAAGTTGAGGAAGAAGATGATGATGAGACGGATGATGATGTGTGCATGATGGAATGCCCTATAAACTCACGGTGGTGGGGGAAACCTCAACTCGAATTGAGAAGTGCCATAACTGCTTTGAAGATTTATGGGATTGTGTTCACTAGGTATTACCTCTTCCTCCTATTAATACATTTAAAATTGATATGGTGCAAAAATTTTCTCTGGGTAATCATGATTTTGAATACTTAAGGGCCTTGATGATTAAAAGTATGATGGAGGAATCCTTTTGAATAATATAAACAATCGTTGATAAATGCGTAGTTTCTCGAAGAAAGAATATAACACCAAAAGTAAGGTTGTCAAAGGGGGAGGGCCACAAACCAAGCCAAAATTTCAGTTCTTACCAATATCCCAAGGGAAACCCCTAAGAAAGATACATCTGGAAAAGGCCTAACTACCCCAAATAAAACTTGTGCTCCTACCCATGCCTAGACTCTGAAAACTCCTATACTATTAAAGGAAGTGGTGAATCTCCCTCCTAATGCTTCCCTACCCAAATATGTTCCTTGTGACATAGCCCAAATCTTGATTCAGATCAAGGTTATTGTTCCCATTGTTGAGTTACTCAGGATCCCTAAGCATAACAAAAGGGCATTCGAATATTTGGGATTTAAGGAAGAAAAGATTATTCAGGGAAAAAGTGTTAATAATGTAGAGGATCCTCCCATTATTGTAGAATCAAAAATACCACAAGCATTGGAGGAACTGGGTGAATCATCTGAGGTATATTTGGGAACTTCTCTGGTTGAATCTCAGTTGGATTTCGATACACTTTTTACCACTTTGATTATTAAAGATAGGATGGTACATAACTGCATGTTTGATTCAGGAGCCTCATGTAATGTAATTCCTCTTGAGGTAATGAAGGATTTGAATATCAAGGTAATAACAAATTTTGGGAAATTTACTACTATGGATTCAAGAGAATCACAAGTAATTGGATATGTCAAAGGAATGGTAGTGCAACTAGCAGCTTATCTAGGAAAATGCTTAACCATGAATATGGTTATTGTGGACTATCATACCAAGTGGTGGATGTTATTGTCTAGAAAATGGGAGCTAGTGTGGGTGGAAGTGTACAAATGGGCATGTCAAACACAACCATAGCAATTGAGGAGAACCTTGTGAAGTTTTACGGTGAAAAGAAAATGTTACATCTCATTGAGGACCCTAACAATGCTTCTTATGAAGTATTGTATGTAGACGCATCAATGTCGAAAACTTTGTGGGTTATGCTAATTTTAAGGAGCATAAAATTGATGAGTGCAAGTATCCCAAGTAGATTGGTTCTCCCTAAAATCTGATGTTTGATGGGGTTTGTTCTAGATATGGTAAAGGCACAAAAGATAAACCTCAGAAAATATGGCTAGGTAGAAACTTGGATAGAGAAGGAAAACAAGCATATGTCCAGTTGTTAAAAAGGTATCAAGACTTCTTGGCTTGGTCATACTCAAAATGGCAGGAACTTGAAACATCTCCTTAACTGATTTCTCAGAATCAAGGCATGCATCATTGTACAGTGTATAGTCTTTTAGTTCTTTTTTCGTTTCTACATTTTTCTATTTTAGTTTGTCCTCATCCTTGGTCATTTGGTTTTGTTGGTTTCTCATTTTGTTCTTGGGAGGTTGGAAATTGTTTTTTTACTGTGCAAGATTGTTCTTGACTCTATTTCCCAATGGATTTTTGGCACATGGTATGGTATGTTGTTTTTTGGCACTCACAAGTGAGTGCCCATCCCTAGAAGTCGCAGCCGATGTTAGAGCTCAATTTAATCTCGCCCTATTTATTTAATATTTCTCAGCTCGCTTGGTTTATGCACTTTTTATCCTCCTATATGGGTGTGCGTAATTATTTTACTTCACTAGGATGTTTTTTCAGTCATTTCCTTGGGTTTTGGATCACATTGAGCCTTGGTATTATTTCTGATCTTTCTCTCGCAAGAAAAAAAAAAAATTGTTGTTGGGCATCTTCCACGATTGTTTCTCCTCTCGTAAATCATTTCCCAACATCCGTGGATACGTGGTCATCTTTAATTTGACGCGGCATGGTGGGTCTATTTGGTGAACTTGTCACTTTTTTCACAATTGTAAAAATGCCAAATTGGTCCTCTAGCCCTGAAAGTTTCTAATTGGCTATTCAACAATGTGAACTAGCAAAATAATTTTCTTACTTTGACCTTGAAGATGTACACATGTCATAACTCAAGCGGTTATGGAAAGGTGGGCCCTTTTTTTGTTCTACGAGGCATTATGGAGAAAGGAATTAAAATATAAAAGGAATTCCTAAGGCCCGCAAAAGGACATATGGTGGTTTAAAAAGTTAAAGGCAGAAAGGTGGATCATTAAAGAATTTTGAAGATTTTGGCCTTTTGTGAAAGGGAGAAAAGTTATAAAATGATCCGTGATTCAATCGGGGCCAAATAATGTCACATGTTTGATTTAGCATTGAAAATTCAAAGTAGGGAGGTAGGTCACTAGAGGACTTTTGAACTTTTAGCCTTGTTTTGAAGAAAAATGGAGTAAGGTATAAAAGTGAAGCACGAGCGACCCCGTGAAGTCGCCTAGATAAAGCCACGTGTTGAGTCTACATAAAAGACAGAAGGGTGGGTCACCGGAGGCATTTTAGAAATTTTTTCCGAGTGGCATAAAATGAGAAAGGCCCACCTCAAACTAAGATATTTTCCACAGTGGAGAGCATGTGCTCGTTTTGGACCCACCTCTAGGTCCGACCTTTGAGTGTTACGCCAAGGAGACACGTGGAGGCTTCCACTGGCTCCTCTTTATAATTATATTTCTCAATGGCCGAGGAAACTTTCTTAGACCGGTGACACGTGGAGGGACCCACACCTATTTGGGGACCCGCCCGAATTTTACTTTTGAAAGAGTGTCGAGGATTATTTAAATTATAGAGGATTATTTAAACATTGGAACCTATTTATGTGGTAAAAAAAAAAGTGGCATCTTTTCTAGATCTTCCCATACTTAGAATTTGCAAGAATCGATGCAACTATCTAAGACCCTAGGCATGTGAGACCTTCTTGTGGTTTTAAACTTTTTCAATGACCGGTATAACTTTTCCAAGCCCGAGACACGTGGTGAGCCCATCGGGCTTGTTTGGGGTCTCTGCTTTTGGGCACCATATCAAAAGTCTTCAAGAGACATGTGGAGGCTTCCGCTGGCTCCTCTTTATACTGAGACTTTTTCAATGGCCTAGGTAAATTTCTTGGGCCTAAGGCACGTGGAGAGCCTACGCTCATTTGAGGTCCCACCTCTAGACTCCATATTTGAAGTCATGGGGAACATACATGTGGAAGCTTCCACTGGACCTTCCCATGCTTGGAATTTTCAGCCACCGGTGCAACTCTCTTAGGTTTGAACATGTGGAGGGTCCGCACTCATTTGGGAACCTACCTCTTGACTTCACCTTTGTAGTTGCCAAGGAGACACATGGAGGCTTTCGTTGGCTCATCTTTACACTTAGCAACTCTAGACTTACAACACTGATATGTGGTATAATCCATGTGAGGACACTCATTTTTGAAAGGCATGAATGTAGGTATCTATTCCTAAAGGTGTATTCTTGAAGGTGAAAACGATTTCTTGTCAGATCAAGCCATATGGAGCCACTTGAGAATTATTAAAAGAGGATTTCTTGCATGACAGAATAAAAGAATGATTAAAAAGACTGTCAAAAGTTATGGCATGGTGCCCCAATCATATCTGATGAAAGTAGGAAATGTGAATAGCTCACAACTTTTCCACCTAGAAAAAATAGAGAGGAATATTTTCTTGAAGCTTTAGACTTTTGGGGGAAAATTTGGGATGAGTGAGCAAGTGAAATTATATAACTGCAATGAGAATACTCTTGTATAGGGGGTTATCTTTTCTCCGAGAAATTTTGAGAGAAACCATTTCCCGTCAGAGATATCCGAGAAACACTGTTTGTTTTCCCCTGTGTTTTAGATTTAATCTCTTTAAAATGGTTGCATGTGTACACCATTGACAATCTTTGAGATTTTCAAGAAACTCTCCCTGTTTGATTAATCTAATGAACCTTGAAATGAATTTGTGTTGATCATGAGCATAATTGTATTTTCTTTTTTTTTAGAATGTTTTCAAATAGTTTTTCTTGTTCCTGTTGCAATCTTATGTTAAAATCCCTCTAAATCACACAATATCTTGTCTGTGTGTTAGTATTGTGGCATTTGTAATTTCATTATGAGAAGAGCTTTCATCTTGTGATGCAAATAAACAATTTAAAATCACTTTACTTTCATTATGTTGATAAAGATTGTTTGTTAGCCTATGAGTGTATCTTAGGCATGACGAATTAGGTACTTTCAATGTTTAATTGAGTCTTTAACATGAGCCTTTGTGTTGAATTCTTAAAGAGTGTATGAAACCATGCATCTCTGGGCCTCCATTGATACACACCTTCTGGTTGAAGGAATATTTTGGCTATTTTGAAGCATTTTATCTATGAGTTTTCAATATTTGTAAAGGTTCTCAAAGATATGGTATAATCAACTTTATCTTGCTTAACTTCCCACCAAAACTTCTCAAATGATAAATCATACATGAACTACCCCTGTTTGTACTATGTATCCACAAAGGTTTAACAATTTCCACTGCCAAAATATGCAAAGACAATCAAGTTTCAATTATTGTCTTTAGTAACCCAAATCTTGTCTAGGAAACATCTCCACTCTCTAGTGTGACAACTCGTGAGAGTTAGATTGTGTTGTATTGATCATATTTTCTCAAGGTTCTCATGAAGATTGTGCAAAGAAGCATCTCTTGATATCCTTCACTAACATGGGTTACAAAACGGGTCCTCTCACCCTGGTTGAAGGCACAACCTAAAGTAGTGACGGTAGCTCAAACCCTTAGTGAGGTGTTATCCATTTCTCCAATGCCTAAGTGACAAAGAGTCATTGAATCCCATCACCTACTAAAAATGACTCATATCATGATTTATCTATCTCTAAGCATCCCACTAGTTTCATGGTGTTGCTCAGCCCTCACAGGAGAATCAATTTTGATACCAACATAGTGCACATATAAAGGTGTCATATAACTTACAACAATAAGTGTAGTTAAATAATGGTAAAAATGGTCAAAGCATACCCTCAATGAGGAGCATCAATCTTCAACATCAAAAACATGACTAGACTCACATAAGTACACATAACTCACTATACCAACTCATACACATCATAAGACATCACAAAACAATCTCCATATATCTCCAAAAGCATCACAAAACAAATACATATACCTCCCAAGAATCACAGAACAACTCCATATACCTCCCAAAGCATCAATCACACCCACACAAATCTCTTATGCCTCCCTCAAGTCTTTTATGTCTCCTAAAGTCTCTTATCTCCCCAAGTCTCTTATGTCTCCCTCAAGAAATAAAATAAAGGAAAATTTTCCTTTTCTCTCTCCCTAAAAAGAGGCAAGTCACCCTATGGCCCTAAGCGCATAGAGTCCAGATACCTCTAACTCAAGTGACATAATAACTCATGGTTTAACAACCCGCTAGTTATCTCTAACTCCTTGGGGTATACCCCTATACAATGAAGTGGGTCCATAGGTTCCACCACTCCATGGTGAATCCCATGACCCTATTCCAACACATTACTACATTAGAACCAGCATAGCAATCCATTCAAATGCCAAGTGGCAAGATCTAAAGCCTTGGGCTAGGCTACAAATTTTTTTATTTTATTTTTAAACTTAAAAAGAAAATTTAAATCTAAGCAAAAAAAATGGCCAAATAACCATAGTTAGTGCAAAAATCTACATGTTAGTGCACCAACCAAATAAATGCCCAAAATATAAGAACATGTCAATCAAGAAATTGTTTGTTCTAGCAAGAAAAGGGAAAATTTTCAATTTACGAATAAAATATGTGTATAGAAATAACACATTACAATAACTATGTGGCCTTATATGGACACTAAGGGGGTACTCAACGAGTTGCTGGCACTCGGAAAATTGATCCTCAACTTGTAAAATATCATATCAATAATACAATTGTCATCATCTCTATCGTTTGAATCATCCCACCACCACTTCAAAAGGCTCAACATAGTCAAAATCACATAGGTTGAATCCATACGATAACCATATCGGGAGAGAGAAAGGAGTACAAGTCGCCATCTACTAATCCTAAGGTGTCCACAAAACACAATATGCATGACACCCGTTGAGCAAGTGCCACACATACCAAACGAACAAAAGTGGGTTTTCAGCCTATGTAAGGCTCCACTTCCTATCTCATACTCGGCTTGAGTGACTGGTCAATGGTACACATTTCCTCACTCCAAACATACACCTTTACCGATTTCCCTTAGGTTAGTTTAGTGTAGGGTCCACAACATAACACATAACTATATCACTAACACAATGGGGATTCAAAAAAATTAACCATAGCATTTTTTATATATGGTATAACACAATCATTACTTTCACGGGTTATGATACATTACATTACCACATTCTACACCCAAAGTGAAATCACTGTACAATAGGGATCATACACTCACCATATGCCCTTAAATCACGACATGAAACATCACATATTACATGAATTATACGTATGAGGAACAAAATGTCTAACCTTACAACATATAGTCAATTGTAATTACAACATAGTGACACACACAATTCATCACAACATGGTGATGAAATCACGATACAATCCAATTCACTTTACACAAATTTTGTCATGCAATACATCAATACACCTTCATATCACATAATGCCAAAATGCTCCAACAATCTACAATCCACAATAACATTCTTTTCAAACACAACAAGGTGGTACATCACACGTGAACTATTCATAGAATCCACGAACATGAGAGTGAATACTATCATCACAAGCACATCACCATGATGAAAAATATGCACTAAGTGACATGCACAACATGTGCATTCATAATATTAGAATAACAACGTTGTTCACATTACAACATATATCACAATTTTACTCGAGAGATTTTACAATATCCACCACCATCATGCAACACCATCACAACTCCAATTTTCCCTAGATATTTAAGAGCATGAACCTTCACTCGATACCAAATGTAACGCCCAAACATTTTACACACACAAATACAAATGAACACAGAGAACACAAACATGCATTATTTGAAGAAAATAGAAGGATAATTTTTTTACCGACTCACTTCCGCCAAAGAAAAGAAAGGGGAAAACAAGACATTGAAACAATCTCACTACACAACACCACAAGGGCTCCAAGAAGAGAAACTCAACAAAGCACAAGACACTTACATAATTCATCGACTCACATAGACACATGACAACACCATATACATGTTGATGACACACTTTCTCCAATGAATCAAATGCTAGCAATAACTCAGCCACAAGAAAAGGGACTTAAGGATTGACAAACCCATAACACATCATTACCATGATTACATCTAGGTTACGATTAACATTCCAATAACATCATTATGTAAGTATAATTTTCTCCCTTTTCCACCTACATATTCTTAAATTCGTTTCACATTTAATTTATAGTTTGACCATTTTAAGTTGTATTTTTATCGTTTAAACAAATTTCCATAAATTACATAATTATTAGGCATAATTCAAATTGTATATAAAGTACTTAATTCTCTTGTTCTTATGTTAAAAAATGCTTCTCAAATGCGTATTCAATGTCTACATTTTACCCTCGTAACTCAAGTGAATCTAATTTGATGTCTACAAATGAATATTAGGATTTAAGGATGGTGGTTTAGATTCAAGATACTTTTTCCCATAAGCATTCTTCTATCTCGATATCTTTTTCCGATTCAACATTCCCACAACAAAAATTGTATTTAGATTATATATATATATATATATATATATATATATAGCATTTTTTATTGAAGTTTGATCTCACTAAGGGAAACTTATATTATTTGTAACACATGAAAACATTTGATTGAGTTATAAGGACTCTAAGAGTGGCATTATTCCTAACCTCAAATCTTGAATTGTTTTATTTTTTTACACTTATATGATTTACTTTTACATCACATTATGGTCTCACTATTACCATTGCTTTATAACAAAAGCGTTACAAAAGTACTTTCCTGACATCTTGAAGAAGTACATGATTGGAAGTATTATAAACTACACATGTATAAATAAATATCGTCAGTGTTTTGTGTTCAAGGTAATATCCCAAGGTTCTTCCTTTCATGATTTCGCAAATGAAATCTATTTTATTTTTATTGTCATAAAAGGGCATAACAAAGGATTACGGGGCAAGATTTTGGTTTCATGGGTTTTCTAAAGTCAACATCTTTCAAACCAATTTCATTATAAAGGAGTTACTTATAATTTTCTACCCACAAGTTAACCTCCTAATCAACTAAGTATTAGTTTGATTTCAATTCTCACTTAGGATTTATACCCTATTATAGATTAGATTAAGGTTCAAAAACATATTTACCCTATAAACCCTCTCGTAAAAGATCAACGCAATATATTGTCACTAGCCAAAGATAAGACATTTAGCTGAGAGGATCTAAAGAAAACATTAACAATATTTTAAGTGATAGTACAACTATTTCCCTAGCTCATTGATGTCATCTAGATCCCACAAAAAGCATTTGATGAATAAATTTAATTCTAAATCTATGTTAAGAAGACAAGGTAGTCCACCAGATACGAAGGAAGATTTAGCTCTACTTACTCCAGATAAAGTTTAATCGTGTACTCCTATCTGTCAAAGTTTATGACGATGTCACTAAACATACTGACTAAGATGATAACCCCATCCTTGGCATCTTATTTACCTAAAGTAGGAGGTTTAATCAAGTGCAAAGTTTAAGTTCATTCTATGGTTTCAATTTCTTCTATGGTAAAAAGGATCACACATGAAGACATGTTATGCATGAATCTTATACTAGGGTTGAGTGTTTCATTTAAATCTCTTTATTACATTTACAAGGTAAGAATACAACACACTAATTAATTAATCGTTTATTGAACACTGAAAATGCACTACAAGATATTAAATTCAAATTCATTTAGCATATATATATATATATATATATCAAACATTTTACCATACGTAACTATGAATCAAATTGAACCTATGATTAAATGCACATTTCCTAAGATATCCATAAAACTAGCATCTCATACATATTAGCAAATTTCAAATATAACTTTTATGTAACATGAGACTACATTATACATATATTAATTTTACAATGACCTATATAAATTACAATAATAAATAATGAATTACACATCGCCTTTTCGCCATCATTCTTGCATCCTACAAAACCATGTGAGCATGAAATTAGAGATAATTCGCTAGCATGGAATCCACCCTATTCTAACATTATTAGTGTCTTTAGTCTCCCATTTACATATAATAATAATTATAATTTCCATTCGAAAGAAAAATTATTGAAACATGTATTCGTTTCATTTCATTTCATTTCACTTCACTTCATTTCCTAACCAAGGAGAGAGAAAGAGAAAGGAAGAGAGAGAAAACCATTTTTAGAAAGTTCTATTTCACACGAGAAGTTACACTATAGAGTTTCAAACAATTATTTACACATTTAAAAGTTTCCACTGTGGTTTGGCAACCCTATTGTGGGTGCTAAGCAACTTTCTTTTTTACATTTTCCGCTAGCTACAAAAACATTCAAATCAGGCTCGGAGGCTAAGAAACCACTTTCAAATGTTGCCTTCTAATGAGAAAACACACCGCAGCTAAATTTATATGTGTCCCCCTATACACCAAGTATTCGCAACAAATGACAGAATTTAGAACTAGAAAATGGTTTACAATTGGCAGCCAGTTCTCCAAGGCCATCGGTCATAATTGGTCTAGTTGCAAACGATCAAAAGTTAGATTGAGAACACAAAAACCACGTCCAAAACTAACATTTGATGGAAGAACGTGCAACAAGAAAATTCCTACAAGTTCCCCATATATGGAGAATTCACCGGAGTTGACTAAACTAAGAAATAGCTAACGGTTTTCAAACGGTGATAGGTTTTTGGAGCCGATGATCGTAATTGGTCCAGTTTTGACGTAGTCAAACTGCGATTGGAGGCCTACAAAATTCCTTTTCCAAACTATCAAGAAGAGTGTTTTTACCCAAAATGAAGGTCCCAGGAAATAGTTTAGTAAATATACTAGTGGTTTGCGAAGGCGGGAAAGTATTTCGTTGTTCAGGGTCCAAATGGTGGGATGATACGAAACCCAACTTTTTAGTATTAGTAGCTTCTTGAGAGTGCAAAAATGGGTAACATGACTCCAAGAGGAGTGGCAAAGAGAGTACAAATAGTTGACTAGGGTCAATCTAAAGCTTGATGTGACTCTCCTCATATGAAGGAACACATACGGCATTTGACCTCTCTTTTACGGGGTTCAAAAAGGTTTTTAACAAGTCTCTAAATGTGATGTTTTTCCAAATTTGCATGTAAAGAAAAACTAAAAAGGTTGTGTTTAGTTGATTAATCATCTAACTCTTGAAAAAGCAGACATGAACAATTATTTTGGATACCTGAGTTGCATCGTATGAGGTTATGGTGGCAACCATAGTTGATGTTCAAATGGTAAAATAGTTTGAAAATCACAAGGTGGGGTTTTATTGCTTTACACTATTTAAGTTTTGTTACATATACAATTCTAAAATTATTTAGCAGTTTAATGTTTCTAGTATAATGCAATTGAAGAACCAAATTATGAAAATTATAGAAGATCGAGGTAAGGAGACCATGCATAGGGATGAAGTTGGTTGAAAATTGTGAGATTTGGTTTTGCATCTCTAATGGACATTTCTTCAATCTATTCGCACCCGTCCTAAACTCGCCTTTTGATCCGCTAGAAATCTTCTATACTCATCTCAAAAAACTATTTGAGCATTCCACACAACCACATCTTGTGTATCTTCCGCAATCCTCTTAACAAACCAACTAGATCCAACCATCTGAATTCCCTGGGTACTAATGGAGAGGCTTTGGAATGAAAAAGGTAGTGTGACCAGCATATGCCATCAATAAAGGACTGCGCTGCAATTGAAGGTAACAACAATTTTATGCATCAAGGAATGTCAAGGACATCATCCACAAACCCAATAAAAGCATGAAGCAACTAGATCCCAATGCAGTTTTATACTCCACAAGCCAACTTTTATGGATCCCTAAGGAGAGCCCCTTTCGTTAATGTCATACCCAAACAAATTTCTCCTGAGAACATATTTTGGAGCTAGTGGGATGGTAAAACCCGTGGCTAAAATGCTCCAATTCTCATCATCATGTTTATCAAAATGAATCTTTGTAACTCCTTTCTATGTCATAATATCATAATATATATCAATATTGACAGAGGTAGATCAACGCAATGAGCAATATTTGTTTGTATTTAGGTCAAAAGAGTATTTATTTGGATGGTGTAGTATCTGGAGTTGTTGATTTCAGAGTTATAGAAATGGTTCTCTTCCTTAAATTGCTCAACAAAAGTAGCCTCAATGCCATTCGAAAAGATCCATTTATACAGAGGTGGAAAAACACCTGTCTAAAGTGCCTCCTAAAACTCTACTTCTCTTATGTATACATAAAAAAAATTGTAACAGGAAGGAAGGCGTTTCCTCTCATAGACATTTGAACCTGATACAAAACCATATAACACATCCCTTCTTTACAATGAATGAAGAACTAACCACCCATTTTAGCTCTCAATACGGCCCAGATAGGGAAGATCCTGGAAAAGTCGAACTGATTTACATAGGATGCGTGTTTGGTTTTTCCTAGGAAATGGTGAAAGTTGCTTGTGCAGGTGCCCATGCCTGATGTACATACAACACAGTATTGAAAAATTGGTTCTCTTTTCCTACATGCCATGTTTTCCCACTCCGAATTTATTTCCTCACCCACCAATTTGAATTTACTCCACCGACAAAATCAAATTCATTATCCCATTTTAATATCATTGTTTATTATTACTACTATTTTTTTTTATTTCATTTCCATATTTTGTTTTCTTTATTTCATTAAACGGAATCGAAATGGATATTACACACAAGAACTCTTATAACAAAAAAATATACTAATTGACTCACATTGACACACTTAATCAACAACAAAAATTCATACATAACACTATAACAAATAAACACTTAAAGCAATACAAAAACCAAAAAAAAACCGTAGACTATATAATTAAAGGATGACCTTAATAACAAAACACCGGATCTATATAAAATTTTAATGACTTAAACTCTTAAGTTTAGTCATCATAGTTATAACTTGAAAATAATAACTTAAAAGTCTCTTCAAATAAAATTAACTTCATAAATTTTACACTTTTATTACTAAAACAATAAAGACAAAAAAATAAAAAATGATTAAAATACTGAAAACTCCTCTCACGTGCTATTTTAAATACTAACTAAACCTTTTTAAAAATATATATTCTAACCACGGGACAACGACTTCGACTATCGAGATTTAATGATTAAAACATGACTTTGGAAGTACTATGTGGCTCAATAAAAAAATACCAAAACAAAAACTAGAAACGTATTACTCTCAAATAGAAACATAGATAAGGACTCATTGTCCTTGGCAAAAAATTTTCACAAATCCAATATGAGTTTTAAAGCTGATTTTGCAGACTTCAACTTATACGACACGTAATGTAATTGGAAATTTCCGCATTCATGAATGGTCCGAAAGATGTGAGAGGTCCACGTGATACTCAATGCTGGTTTTGGGGTGTTGAGATGACACGCCTTTTCACATCAAGAGAATTTGTAACTTGCCAATCAAACTTGCGGAGTGAAATTAATGGAGCAGACGGTATGTGTGCGCAGGTCTGAGAATGGAGCGTCATTCAAGGCTTGTAAATCATTGAATGCTTGAATCGATTACCAGAGCGTTTGAAAATTCCAGATATTTAATATAATCCCATCTTCGATATCTATTTCTCGCCCACGTTCCAGAATTTAAATTCACCACCACTGAGCACAGCAGTTGTTCGTTTTAAATTTGACTGTTTTGTATTAAATAGACCCTGGGAACGTACGTGAGAGATAGCTAAAATGGTATTTAACTACTCACAACTTTAAATGGTTTCTCTAGACATTTTTATTTAACAGCTCCTGTGTATTTCAGTTCGAGGCTACACCCTTATATGTAAATGAAAATACCTATTTGGATAAAAATCCTAACAATTCATAGAACGTGTTGAATTTATGGTTGAAGACCTCAATAACATAAACTTTGAGGAGAAATGGAGGATGATTTCCCGTGACGGTTTGAATTTATTCCTCTGGTTCAGAAGACAATGACACCCACATGACTCACGGTTGATACACCACCTTCAATAATGTCACGTGCCGATTAGTGATATTGTCACTCCTGTTTATTTCATTCTTCCTCTCAACCGTTAAACTGCTACAAATAAAAAAGGAGAGATTATTGAGCAAGAAATTCATATAATCCAAACTATTGTTGGTCTTTCTTTCACTCCCAATTTGGATCTTGTGGTCGTTTTTCTTCACCACACAAAAACATTGTTTGAACTTTGGAGTTTTAGACTATTTTGTGTTATTGTAATGTCCGCTCATCGTTGCTCCTTTGCTTCGTGACGACCGTGCTTCTTAGAGCTGAACGTTGTTGCATTTCCTTTGAAACGTTAGTGTTTCGCCTTGTCGAGTTTAATCTGTTGGTTTCTAGTAATAATGATAATAATAATAATAATAACGACATTATGATTGTATTTTCGATCAACGCTTGTATTTTGCTATTATTTTTTTTTGTCGATTGTTATCGACATCATCCTTTGTTATCGTTAAACTATCCTTTTGATTTGTTTGTCGCTCCCGCCGATCGAGCCTCCTGCGCAAATGAGGAAGAGCATGTTTTGTGGTGGCGCCTGGTTTGGGAGTGGCGTCACGCGTAAATATTTCATTTAAATACTCAACCACGTTCTCCTCCTGGGTCGACCGATCCCGCAATTTTAGAATTGTTTTAAATTACTAATTTTAAATATGGATTTTTTTTGTCCCCAACCGACCTTGTCTCTCCCTTTTGATCTCCTTGTGTACCACGTTTGGCGTGGGGAAGGGAATGTTAATGTCTTTTGATTTTCTTCCTTGGTGGGTGCCGGAAGTGGGTGGCTTTAATACCCACCGCCATCGTGCATTAAAAACCCCCATCCTTCTTGGCGTGTTCAACCTTCCCCGTTGGTGGCCGACATGCCCCATTTATTAAAATGTTGACTTGCAAACTGTCTCTCGTGGTCTACATGTTGTTTTTCGCCCGGCCGCGTGGTTTTGGATGGGAAGGAAGTTGTAATGCCCCATGCATCGAGGAGAGTGTAATGCATCGAGGACTTCCGTTTCTGCCACCTTGGCCTCCTCCCAACCACCCGGCCTGCAGACTTTTGACCACAGCGTCTTTTCTGTCCTTGCGTGCAGGGAGACGGGAGTCGGTGGAGGCGTTTTTCTTCACCAGGATCTTATTTTGATTTCCTCCTTCAATGCTTTGGATGTAGTCCAATTGACGTGATAGCTGGTAGAGTAGGCGTGTTACCTCCACCTTCTTGAGTGCTGCGTGGTGTGTTCTATTACTTTGTGTTCTTTATGTGCTGTGAAAAAATGGACAGAGGAGTATTGCTGTTAGCACAAGTATAGAGGCATGGAGATTGGTGTTTACAGGAAGGTTTCGGTTGCTAGATCAGTGGTGTGAAGCTTGCGTTGGAGAGCAGAGAGTTGTAGGGTGGAGTCTCTGCCGTGGCTTTGTTCAGCCTGTCCAATGATCTCAGCTGTTTCACTTCGTGCCCATGGGATCTGGTTTACAGCCTCCTGCTCCCTTCCTTCCCCGCTCGCGAAGTTCAGAGAAAATATTATAGTGGAGCGCAGTAATGGGTCTGAAATGGTGGCTAGATGAAGCAACAAGCTAGTGAAGTAGACGTCTTACCTCCTCTTTCCTTGGGTGCAGCGCTCTTTGATATGGTTGGATTTATTGAAGACAAGAGAATATGGTCTCTGTAACTCTTGCAGGATCCACAAATATCTATTTGCATGTAAACACTGTATGTATGAAGCAATTTTCCTTGCTGCGTATTTCTACCTTTTCCCCCATCGATTTGTGGCATTCTGTCACGTTTTACACGCTGCGTGGATCCTCTGTCTCCTTGCATATGTTTTTTTGGAGGCGTATTTTCTTCTTCAAATTTCTATTGTCCTTGTTCCTTGTGCTGTTTCGTTGTTATCTGTTCTGTATCGAATGCATCCTCAAATTCGGGATTCTCCTTCAAGGTGACAGATCACACCCACGGGCACAGGAGATCTATGCAATGTTGGAGAAAATGTCTTGGGAGATGAAGGCAGCAGGATATTTTTCAGAGCCAGAACATGCACTGAGTTTCTATCTCCAAATCGACTATGTGACAGTGAGAGTGCTTCCAGCAGACCTGATGAAATTTATTTACAAAGATTCTCTATTGAGATCTTACTTGTTCTACGATGTAACTCATGGAAGAGAATCTCATAGGTGCGGATCTGTTTCATTTCAGTATATTCATGAAGCATGTTTTTGCTTTGCAATAATATGAGCTTCTTCAACGAGTCACCAAGTTAGAAAGCATAAAGTTTTATGTTGGAATTATCACACCTTGTGTCATGCACTGTAATGTTTGATGTAATGTCCGAAAAGGATGTTGTATCATGGACCGCCTTGATTGTGGGATACGCTCGTAATGGTTATGGAGAGGAAGCTCTGAAACTATTCTAGAAATTGCTATGGACAAATGTTAAACCGAATAGATTCACCTTTGCAAGTACCCTTAGTGCTTGTTCCAGCCTAGCACTGCTAGAACTGGGAAAACAACTCCATGCCCGTATCATTGGAATTGCCTATGAATCAGTTTCAAGTGTGGAAAGTTCTCTTGTCAGTATGTATGCCAAATGTGGGAGTGTAGATGATGCAGCTCTAGCCTTTGACAAAATAGTCAGTAAGGATTTGATCTCATGAAATGCCATGATTGCTGGTTATGCTTACAATGGAAATGGCAAGGAGGCTCTCCAACAGTTTAAATTGATGTTAGAGGCAGACATGAAGCCAAACCGAATCTTTTTTTTTAAGCGTCCTGTCTGCATGCAGCCATGCAGGACTAGTGGCTGAGGGATGCCATTATTTCGAGGTAATGAGAAGAGAACACATCAGCCTGGTAACAACTAACCACTATGCTTGTATGATTGACCTTCTGGGTCGTGCGGGACGAATATGTGAAGTTGAAGGAAGTGAAAGCTGTGTTAATGACTTTGATTACTGAAAATACTGATATTGATGAAGTGATTGAAACTGTGAAACAACGCCACAAAGAGTCAAAATTGCCTGACATTGAAATTGTGCGTCTCTTACGGGATGCGCTTATGGATGTTGTCCAGTGGTCTGGCAAGAACCAACAACAAAATGCAAATTCAGCACTGCGACAGGTTCTTCTCTGAAAATATCTCCTCCAGCCTTGTGTAGATCACTTGTGTTTGTGGTAGCACGCATAGAGTATGTGAGTTGGTTGCCGAATCCCACAAGAAGTAAAAGCTCAAGGAAAGTAGTAGTTGAGCACAAGTGCATGGAGTCACTTCAAATACAAAAATGCTCGTGAACTATTTGACAAAAATCCTCTTCAATTGCTTGGTCTCGTGGATCGTGAATGTGGACCGCTTAGAACTGGTGCACCTGATTCCAAGACCTGGCGGTTCTTATGTTGACCCATGCGGAGTCTCAGTACGACCGTTGAAGCCGGGAGAACAGCAAGATATTTCTACACTTTTCTACTGCTATTATATTTACAATTATTGCAAAATCGAACCACTTTTTCCTTGCATTGATATGTCAGTTGGATGTCATGATGGGAGATTCCCCTTTCTGCTTGTTTCTTCTTGTTTTAGCTTTTATCGTTGACAGTATGTTGGTCGAAAGGATGTGTGTGCCCTCTCCTCTAAATGTTATGTTTCTCTTACTCGAATGATAGACCTTCGTCTGTTTGTTTATGTGTTAATTCTTCTCGGCAATTGAGTTGCAAGTTATTATGTTGATCAACTAGTATTTTCGATATCATGGAAGTAAGTTTACGATAACTATGAAACCCCCTCCCTAGCACCCAAGTTTGTCTCTGAAGTTTTTTGTTAGCTCCTTCACAAGTCCCTTTGATACCCCTTTTGGCATCAGGAAAGGAAGGTCGTAGGATTAGTGTGATCAATGCTTGGGCTAGCCAGCTTAGAGTTTTGGTATTAAAACTTGTAGAATGAAAAGGTTTGTGTGCAATGTGTTTTGCCGTCTCGCGTGTTTAGACTATTATACTATCTTTCATCTTGTTTCTAGGCTTTTAAGGCCATCCTCAAGAAGTATCTTGACCATCCTTATCAACTTGAACCATAACTAGCTTTTCGGATCAACTGAGCTCGAGGTTTCTTTGTGCGAATCCAGTACCTCGTTGACACTAGAATAGCTTTGGTCTAATCCCCCTCTGTGAATTATTGTTGGTGGCGCTCTTCTATTTTTCCTAACTTGCATTATTTCTCCTTTGTAGTGTTAACGCTATTAATTAATATTGGCCATTTTTTATGCACGTAATTACCTTAATATTTTGTGATGGAAATTTCCTTAAATGTGATTATCTTCGAAAAAAAAAAAAAAACTCATCTTTCTTTTGATAATCTTATGGATTCATAGCTGAAGGTTTTGTTTGATAATGTCACCTAGAAATTATGTTTGTATCTTTTGTGCGATGGTTGACTGTGTTACCTAGGGTTGCCTTAAAATATGGTTGTTTTGGGATATGGGTAATTCATTTTAAATTAACCAAACATTAGTATTGTAGTGGAGGTATGCAAATCTTTAGTGTTATAAAAATTTGTTGATGACATTATTGTATAATCTTGTTGGACGGAACTCCCTTCTTCTCTCGCGTGTTTGCTACTAGCCTGTAAGACTTTGACCCTTCCTGGATGATTGGTAAATCTATTTGCAGTTAATGGTCAAAACTAGTATACTATGCCTTCGCTTCGAAACTTATGTTGTGTGTATACTCTATTTGATTCCCGGTTTGAAACTCATTTATACATGACTTTTTGTGTTAATTTCTAAAACCGTGGTTCCCCTTTCTTGGGCCGATCAACTCTTGTTCTTTTAGAAATATATTAATTTAGTCTATGCGTTTGGTATCTTTGATAAATTTCTAGATGGTTGGTGTATATATCAAATCTTAATCTTGTAATTATTGTTTAATTACTTACTTGATGGGAATTCTGTTTTTGCTAGATTGTTTATTTCTCCTTATAGGGCCAAGAGCCATTCTCATACAATTGCTATACTTTCGTGTCTTTTACTCCTAGCTGAAGTACAAGGTCTCCTCCTTCTTTGATTGGCATTCTAAAGACCTTATTATAACTTGATGTGTTAATAGTGTTTATAGGTTTGAACCAATTCTTGGAGTAAAGTGCTTCCTTTTCGTGGTATTGTTAGATAATAGTTATGGTGGTTTTGTGTAGCCTTATCTTGCTCAGTTCTTGTGAACTGACTCTTGTAGAAAATTTGCTGCAGATGGATTTTGCATGTAGATGAGGGATAGATTGTAGAATTTTGTCATCAACCTCAGTTGAGAAGATCCTTTGCTCGAAACCTTTATGTTGTTCAACTATTGTTAACGTCCAGTGGAAAGTTTAAAAGAGGATTAATGTCTTAGTATAAAGCATTGTGGACTTTGTCATCTGAACTTTGGAAACCTTGTATTGTTTGACCATCATTGAAATTATAAGAAAATTTGGTTATTGTTGTTGAGTGACATTGTTGGAGTATCAAGTATTTTAAGAATTGATTGTAATCTTGTTTTGTTCTCGTAAATGAGTGTTGCTTCAACTTTGCCTTGAGAATAAATTTGAGTTAAACCTTGCCGTGACTTAGTAATAAAGTGTCCTAAGTAAACTAACATGGGATTGTTTAAAACTTCGGAAGTTAAATTAAAAGTTGTATTCAAATAAAGTAACATAGGGTCACCAACTTGAGAGCAAGAAATTCTTTAAGTAATCAAGGGCAAGACTATCATTACAGTAAACTTTATAACATGATAACCCTAGCTCCTCTAGTGAACATTAATCCATTTATGGTGAAATTTGTAAAATGACCCTAAGGTGAAATGAACCGTTAGTTGTTTGAAGATGATAAGATTTAATAAGCCGAGAAAACAAATTGGAGACCGACCATTGTTTCTCACCGCCATTTGGAAAGTAAATTTTTACTCCTTGTTAATTCTCTTAGCGAAGCCTAAGTAAAGTTGTTGATAATTCTAGTTAAGAGCCCTAGCTTCAATTAAATACTGGCAATAAATAATGAGGTCCTAAAGATGTTTCATCTCGACCTTCTCCCTCTAACCCTTTTTCCAAGGCACCTTGTATCTCTTCTCTTAAGTGTGTTGAACTTAAAACCATGTTGTCTTGTGGAACTTAAATACTCCTTTTTCTTGATAAACGAGTTAAGCAAATAAATGTCATAATAGAGAAGATTTAAAGATGATTACTCAGTGTAAAAAGAATAAACTTAGCTTGGTAAGATGAATTGCATGAAGAATACCTTGAGCATCCTTGAAAAACGTAAGCTAAGAATTGCAAGATGTCCTTTTAGAATGAATAACCCTCAATAATATCTGATTGTGGTTGGCCCTAACTGTAAGTGTGTTCTGTGATTAGACTTCTATGTGGTCTTGTCAAAAAGAAAAGTAAATTGTCCTTGATAGGAGTGAACGTTTCCGTGCTGCCTTTATGGCCATCCTTGTAACAAGTTGTTCTGTGGTTAGTCGTATCTTGGTGACAACATGTTACGTCATGTTAGGTGTCAAGCAAGTCATAAAAAAAGTTATCCTGTATTTCACCGTGTTGTTCGTGTGTGGATTTCGGGTCATTACATGAAGTAAATTGTATTGACATACGAAGAGTGTAAGGCAATAGTCCGCTTCAACAATGGCGATGGCAAGGGGACGCCCGCACCTTTTCACAAAGCAATTCTAAGCTCTTCGACCAGAATGCCCCGACATTCCAACATGAAATCACTCTCGTTTACCAAGATCGCCACCGCAATCAACTCATCCTATACTCGACACTCATCAAAGTCTCGTATATGAAAAAGAAGAGTAACGTCCGATTCGCCGTAGAAGTCTGATACTCATCACATTGCCTAATAATATTGTAGACAAAATCAGAGATCCCTTCGTTCTTGGTAGAATTGCCTAAAGCTAACTCTATACCTGGACCATCAAAAAAAAAATCCCTCATATCATTGAAAAGCTCCCCAGCAGGTTGGTTTTCCTCCACATAACTGAAGTTGTTGATTGCGGCCTCTCCTTGTACCTGTGTTCCTGTTGTTTGGCTTGAAACCCAATGATCTCCATCCTCTTTGTAAGAAGGCAAAGGTGATTTCTGTTCATGTTCATGGACATCAGTGAGGCCAAGCAGAGTAGAGATTGGAATTTGACATTCACCTTCATTCGGCTGATACCCACAGATATAATCACAGAGAGACCAGCTTGCCATCTGATTGCCAGTAACGAAACCTGTACTGATTCCTGTAGCTTGCAGCCTTTCGAATTGGGTACTGGGTTTCTTTCCTGGGGAAGAGATTGATTTGGGAAAACACATTTCCTCTTGGTGGGAGTAGAATTACGGATCTGCTCTGTAAACCCAGTAGACATAGCACTATGCTTTGAACCATTCTTTCTTCCGCCCACTGTAAAGCATTTTTTGTTGGAACATAGAAATCTTGGCTGAATAAATTTGCATCTCTCGTTTGTTGTTGAGGTACTAATAATCGGTGTCTCGTAGAAGTGCAATGTGGGTAAGCGCATCACTTGCAAGATTTTAAGAGAACCCTTATTAAATCCTTGTTGGAGAAAATGTCTTGGGAGATGAAGGTAGCAGGATATTTTTTCAGATTCAGAGCATGTACTGAGTGAATGGGAAGGTAAAAGTTTTCCTCTGTCACCATAGTGAGAAGATGGCAATTTCATTTGGATTGTTAAGCCTTCCCCGTGGGACAACTCTCAGAGTTGTCAAGAACCTTAATGTATGTGTTGACTGCCACACTGCATCAGGATTGTCCAAGATTGTTGCAACACAAATTGTTGTGAGAGAGGCAAAGCGGTTCCATCACTTTAAAAAAAAAAAAAAAAGGGAAATGTTCTTGTAGAGATTATTGGTAATGCCAGGTGAAGCAATCTAGTGGACCGGTCACCTTAATTGAGGATGCTAAGTCTAGGACCATTTTATGGATATGGAGTCTGTACCAAGAGATATTTTTTGGTTTTGAAGCCATCTTCTTTTGCTTCATCTCAGACTAGGGCTGCTCCTAATATGAGAGCACCAAGGTTAGGAGGTCCAAATCAGAAACAATCAGATGCATATGGAGATGGTGGAGGTGTTTGGATGAATGACGAAGGATCAAGTTCAATTGCCAAAAATGGGGCCTACAGAAGTTCTAGGGCTAATTTTGGAGCGGTGTTGGGAGGATGATGGCAAGTATTTTAGACCACCCACCCTAGCCGTGAACTCCTACCTATGCCAGTGTGAAGATGTTCGATGTTTGGGCGCTCAACGAGCTTGAAGAAAATGGATTAGGTTTGGGTTGTTGTTGCTGGTCCAAAGCGGTGTCCATGAAACCTTCTCCGAATCTAGAGAAAAAGGCAATATATTTCTACACCTTTCGCTATTATTTCATTTAAACTTATTGTGACATTGAACCACTTTTCCCTTGCATTGAATTGTCAATTGGATGTCATGATGGGAGATTTCCCCTTCTACTTGTTTCTTCTTGTTTTAGCTTTTATCGTTGACAGTATGTTGGTCGTAAGGATGCGTGTGCCATTTCGCTAAATGTTATGTTTCTCTTGCTCAAATGATAGACCTTCGTCTATTTGTTTATGTATTAATTCTTCTCGGCGATTGAGTTGCAAGTTATTATGTTGATCAAGCTAGTATTTTCGATATCATGGAAGTAAGTTTACGATAACTATGAAACCCCCTCCCTAGCACCCAAGGTTGTCTTTGACGTTTTTGTTAGCTCCTTCGCAAGTCCCTTTGATAACCTTTTGGCATCGAGAAAGGAAGGTCGTAGGATTAGTGTGATCCATGCTTGGGCTAGCCAACTTAGAGTTTTGGTATTAAAACTTGTAGAATGAAAAGGTTTGTGTGCAATGTGTTTTCCGTCTCGTGGGTGTAGACTCTTATATTATCTTTCATCTTGTTTCTAGGATTTTAAGGCCATCCTCAGGAAGTACCTTGACCATCCCTGGCAACTTGAACCATAACTAGCCTTTCGGATCAACTAAGCTCGAGGTTTCTTTGTGCGAATCTAGTACCTCGTTGACACTGGAATAGTTTTGGTCTAATTCCCCTCTCGGAATTGTTGTTGATGACATTATTGTGTACTCTTGTGTGATGGAACTCCCTTCTTCTCTCGCGTGCTTGCTATTAGCCTGTAAGACTTGGACCCTTCTTGGATGATTGGAAAATCTTTGTAGTTAATGGTCAAAACTAGTATTCTTACCTTCGCTTCAAAACTTATGTTGTGTGTATAATCTAATTGGTTTCTGGTTTGAAACTCAATTATGCATGGATTTTTGTGTTAATTTCTGAAACCCGTGTTTCCCCCTTCTTGGGCCGATCAACTCTTGTTCTTTTGGAAAAATATTATTTTAGCCTATGCGTTTGGTACCTTTGATAAATTTCTAGATGACTGGTATATATATCAAATCTCAATCTTGTAATTATTGTTTAATTACTTACTTGATGGGAATTTTGTTTTTTTCTAGATTGTTTGTTTCTCCTTATGGGGCCAAGGGCCATTCTCACATGATTGTTACTTTCGTTGCTTTTGCTCCTAACTAAAGTATAAGGTCTTCTCCTTCTTTGATTGGCATGTTATAGACTTTATTATAACTTGATGTGTTCATAGTGTTTAGAGGTTTGACCCAAATTCTTGTAATAAAGTGCTTCTTTTCATGATATTGATGAGATACTTGATTATGGTGGGTTTGTGTAGCCTTATCTTGCTCGGTTCTCGTGAACCGACTCTTGTAGAAAATTTCTCTGTGATGGATTTTGCATGTAGATGAGGGATAGATTTGTAGACTTTGTCATCAACCTCAGTTGAGAAGTTCCCTGCTCGAAACCTTTTTATGTTGTTCAACCATCAATTAATGTCCGGTGGAAAGTTTAAAAGAGGATTAATGTCGTAGTATAAAGTATTGTGGACTTTGTCATCTGAACTTTGGAAACCTTGTATTGTTTGACCATCATTGAAATTATAATAAAATTTGGTTATTGTTTGTTGAGTGACTTTGTTGGAGTATCAATATTTTAAGAA
Source organism: Taxus wallichiana var. yunnanensis (assembly GCA_018340775.1). NCBI lineage: Eukaryota > Viridiplantae > Streptophyta > Pinopsida > Cupressales > Taxaceae > Taxus > Taxus wallichiana. The sequence goes on along the minus strand of CM031241.1, from coordinate 113,385,881 downwards.
TTGATGTAATCTTGTTTTTTTCTTGTAAATGAGTGTTGCTACAACCTTGCCTTGAGAATAAATTTTGAGTTAAACCTTGATATGACTTAGAAATAAAGTGTCATGAATACACTAACATGGAATTGTTTAATACTTCTAGAAGTTAAATTAAAAGTTGTATTCAAATAAAGTAACGTAGGGGTCACCAACTTGAGAGCAAGAAATTCTTTAAGTAATCAAGGGCAAGACTATCATTGCAGGTAAAACTTTATAACATGATAACCCTAGCTCCTCTAGTGAACATTATTCCTTTTATGGTGAAATTTGTAAAATGAACCTAAGGTGAAAAATCAATTTGTTAGTTGTTTGAAGACGATAAGATTTAATAAGCTAGAGAAAACAAATTGGAGACCTCACCATCTTTCTCACCGCCATTTGGAAAGTAAATTTTTACTCCTTGTTAATACTTTTAGCGAAGCCTAAGTAAAGTTGTTGATAATTCTGGTTAAGAGCCCTAGCTTCAATTAAATTTTGGCAATAACTAATGGGGTCCTAAAGATGTTTCATCTCAACCTTCTCCCTCTAACCTTTTTCCAAGGTGCCTTGTCTTTCTTCTCTTAAGTTCGTTAAACGCAAACCCATGTTGTCATATGGGCATGAACAAGTTCTAGTAGCGTAAGTGTTAATAGATGGCCTTGTGAAATTAAATTACCCCCTTTCTCTAAATAAACGAATTAAGCAAATGAATGTCATAATAGAGAATATTAAAGGTGATTACTCAGTGTAAAAAGAATAAACTTACCCTGGTAAGATGAATTGTACTGAATCATATCTTGAGCCTCCTTGAAAACGTAAGCTAAGAATTGCAAGATGTTCTTTTAAAATAAATAACCCTCAAGAATATCTCATTGAGGTTGGCCCTAACCGTAAGTGTGTTCGTGATTGGACTTCTATGTTGTCTTGTCCAAAAAAAAAAAATGTATTATCTTTTTGGGTGTGAACGTTTCCGTGCCGACCTTCCGGTCATCCCGTAACAAGTGGTTCCCGAGTTAGTTGTAACCTTGATGACGACATGTTGTGTTGTGTTATGTGTCAAGCAAGTCAAAAAAATTATCCTGTCTTTTCTTGTGTTGTTGGTGTGTGATTTTTGGGTCGTTACAATTATAGTCTTGTTTACTTTTAATACTCACGTGGATGAGTTTTTACACAAACAAACTTTAGATTTCCACTAATTATAAGACTAAGGACCAATCTCTTTATTATAAATTTCTTTTGAAAAATATATTATCCAAAAATAAACATATTATCATCACCTAACTTGGGTAAAATTTAGGTTGTCTTTTTAAAGATGTTTTTCTATTTCTCTTTTATCCCTTTGGTAATATGATGTTTCCTCTTTTTCTTCCTTTAAATATAATTTTTCACATTTATTTATACTAGAAATTAACAATGTAATTATTGTTCTTATTTAATTAAATATTTTTCTATGACTTAAATTCATTCATCACAATAAAATAATAAAAAATATCAAAATATAATCCCTTCACATTTTATTTTCAAATTATATATTCCTTCACCAAAAGATACAACATATAATACCATGCATATATCATGAATGTTTTAAAAGATGTTGTTTTAACCTATTTCAGACTATTTGTAATTAAATATAATCACCTACATATCTTTCATGTTTTTCTTATGGCTAATATCTTCTTCTATCCTTGTTTCATGCTATTATTGTGGATTCATTTCTCACTCTCTTATATGCCTAGTTGATACACAATTGCAATTGTAATGTTAAAATATGGTAAAATCTTTAAAAAAGGATTTTTTTGTATTTTCTATTCAACCATATATAATTTTGTATTTTCAATGGTAAAATATTGAAATCCAGGATCTAAAAAATATGTTATTTACTATTATTTTTTAGCCATAAATATTTAAATTATTGAACACCTCCATGATTTTATAGTCGGTGAAAAGGATTTTTAATTTTAATATTTTTAGATAGTTTTTAACAATCCCTCGAAGATTAGTGAGATCATATTTTTTCCATATTTATCTTATTTCTATCGACCATCATTTTTTCATATTTCAAGAACATCATTTAATAATCTCCGTACAAAACATGCTACCTTGGTTGTAATTAAATATATTGGAAAGATTGATATGAATTTAAAAAACAAAGAAAGAAACAAATCGAGAAATTTGAATGATGTGTAGACGATAATAAAATATATATGTTTACAAATTTATTCTAAATATTTTTGTAGACACTAAAAATTTGCACCCCCTAAACCTAAACAAGCCCATGACTAAAAATGACAAACTTGTGACCTTTGTTATATCCCCCTCTAATAATTAATTTATCCCATCATATTTCTAAGATTCTAAAAGAATTATTTAAATGATTAAAATATATGAATGGATATTATCCCCTCACACCTCACCTTCACACCTCATCTAGTTCACCACAACACCTCACCGAGTCACTTAACAAATTACTAAAATCACACTAAACACCTTCCTAAATTAACTTATTTTCTAACTAATCAAATATACAAAAATCTAACCCCTTCCCAACTCCAAATAAGTTATCTCATGCTTTTTTAACCTCCACCACATCAAAAAACTCAAAACCCATCCTTTGGAATGAAAAATAGAAGGAAATCATTTGGTTTGTAGCCTAACTAAGATTTTACCATAATCGTTGGTGATTTACCCGATCTCGATGATCTATAAGAGCAATTTTTTTAACCGCATTGAAACATGAATCCACATGCTTTGGAGGTACATTACCATTTTCTCAATTGACCAAGCATTCAAGACCTCACATCAAGCACACTAAAATGTCATGTTGTTTGTAGAATGTAAAAATCATTGTCAAATTGCTCATTCTAATCCTTCAATCACTTGATTTTGTCATCGTTTCATACTAGACATATAACACGGTAAAATATTTCATTTATTCATTCCATGCATTAATGTCAAGTATACATTTTTTTTTAAAATAATTCACACATCATTAATTCTCTGTTTTAGACAAAATTAATAGTGTAAAACATTGATTTTAACTCTATTTAGGAAAATTGTTAACTTTCACACTAATCACCAACGATTACCCCAATCGCTAGATTCCTTGAATCACTAGCGATTCCTGCTATTTCTACTTCTTTACTATTTTTCATTAATCGTCAAAATGAATGCATGTTATAGACTATTTGGTAATATCCTATCAAGTTTCATGATTTTAGATGGCATTTGGAGGTCCTAATTTTCCTACAGCTGATTCATTCCCTCGCATCCGCCACCCTTTATATTGGGAATAATACGATTTGATTAACGATTTGGAACTATGTGCCATTTAGGATACTCTACTCTTGATCATCTTGAAGCCATCTTCACTTCCACACAACGTATCCGTTAAGCTACCGATGCCTTTTAGAATTCTTATAATGAGACATTCGACTATGAGAAGAGCTTGCCCAATTTGAATGCTAGTAAAAACTGGTCTTGAGCATTTGGAGGAGGATTATCATACTACTTCAGAATCCAATTCCATCAGTCACATCAGCATCTCTATCTCAGAATCTACCTTCGCTCTCAATACGACACCCAGGAAGAAGTTTCAAACTTCTTCGCTGAGGATTACATTTCCATCCCTAACTCGGACCTAACTGAGGAAGAGAAGGAAACTACCAAGTCAACCGAATATCATTCCATAGTCTCTAAAAATATCTACACTGATCGAGAATCTGACTTGTGGATTTAATCATTGATTATTCTCAAATCATATATGTATTTAAATAAGTGATAAACACATGTTGTTTTGTAATATTTTATATACACACAACTATATGTGTTAAATAAATATCAGAGTGTTTATCTTGATCAATAACATTTGTTTTAACATAAAATTGTAGCTTTGATTATAGGAGTCTTATTTATGAAAAAGACTTGTTTTGATTGTTTTGATTGTAGGTATCCTAGAAACCCTGCCATATCGAGGTTGATTTCGGTTATTACCTCTTGAAAATGTCAAGACAACAATGGTAAAAACCATGCGATACATTCTGGTAGGCCCCATGGGATTTGAACCCTTTGTAAATTTTTCATTTCATCATCATTTTAACAATATGTTCCACTGTTTGCCAATCACTATTGATTAGCTTGATCACCTATGTTTCTTATGAATCGCTAGATATTTCTTTGTTTAATCTTATCTAAAAAATTCATCAATTTGCAGTCTTTTTTCCTTCTATTTTTTGTTTTTTTAAAAAATCACAGGTTTCTTTATCTCTGGAAGCTATGCTCCTATGGATTTTCTATATAAATGACTTAAAATTGTTAAAAATGAAAACTAAAAAGAAATATTGGAGTGATCTCATGGTGAGTCCAGAATACTTTTTTCTTTTATGTCTTGCATCATTGATTATTTGTCTTCATCGAAATCAACATATCATTTAGGAATTTTAAACGAATTGATACATACTTCTTAATTACATAGTCTAACTAGGAAAGGAATTTGTTGAATTGACTTATTTCTTCACCCCACACAACACCAAACCACTTCGACATCAAAAACACATTCAAAACAAGCCCCATCTAGATGAAACTGATTGGGATTTCATCACCCAAGAGGAATCCGACTCGGTGTTCGGGTTGAGTATAAACATCTAATTTTCGGTATATATTGGCTCAACACCTGAATCCATTATCGTAGTGAGACCGTGAAGTTAGGGGGTAGGCCCTAATACTGCTCATGTACCGACAAAAACAATACATAATTGTGCCTCACATACCTTCAGGTATATCGAGGAATATGTCTCTAAACACACCTGAAATCAGCCTTAAATAGCCACTTCTTAGGACCCTTGTTGACCATTTTACATATTTCACCTTTCATAATTAATCAAAACAAGAATAAAATAATATAAGGTTTTTGCCATTTCTTGTTGTTTGATAATTAACGCAATTATCTATTAAGCATTTGCTTTTTGTTTTGTGTGTGTTTGTTTATTATGGGTCTTACTAGACAACAAGAAAGTAATAAATCATTTGAAAACATGTCTACCTCAACACTTGCATTTCAACTTCGAGCCCTACATCGCACTACACCACTCCCAGTAACAATTTCATCGCCTATGCGGCCACAAGTGTTGCTCTATCAAATAAACACATCCAATCCTTTTTCTGACATGCAAACATGGAATAAAGTAGGATCTGGTCATAACAATGAAACTAGACAGAAATCCCTTTATTCTCCACAACAGTACCATGGACGAATTCTTTACACACTAGAATAAGAACATTTGTTTTCTCTCATTACACTTGATCTTCCATTTTATAATGGGGGTGATCCTATTTTTGAAGAGATGTTAGATTTGAATCCCATTGCTCTTAATGCATACCTAGCAGTGAGAAATATTCAAATGTAGTCACTCACAACCCTTTACCCACAATTACACAACTCATTTAGCAAAACCAAGAAACCATTATTTAGTAGTTATTTTTCAATACTTTAGCTCAACCTGAAATGCCAAGCATTAGTCAATCCCATAATGCTACTATCTCTACCAATCCATTTGACACATTGGATGAGCAACCTTTTTCAAGTCAACCCAAAGCATCTAATGTTTCTTAGCATCTTTCTATGATCTCCATATGATCTCATCAAAAAAATTGTCTTTAACCATTTATGTCTTCATCATGTCCTTCTATAGGGTCTGCACCTCCCCAAAGTAATACCATTTCCTCCACAATGGCTCATTCAGTCTCCTCACAGGTACCAATGACATCATTAAGTTTAGTTCCTCTTTCTACGTTTGTGTTATCCCAAAAGAATACCATTCTATTCAAAACATTACCATGTATATCCCTTCAACAACACCAATGATTAACACCAGTGTTATTTCCAGTACACATCCCACCTCGCAATACATGCCACAACTCTCTCAACCTTTGATTTCTATGTCACAATCCATGCCATTACAAAACATCCCACAAAACAATATTCCACAACAAAAATTTGTGGCAGGCACCATCATTTTCCGCTTCTTCTACACCATCCCAACACATTCCCACATATTCACATCCTCTTACACAAATATTGACACCATACCAGTACATTCAAACTCATCCATCATCTAGTGCTTTGCAATAGGGCTCTTCCCCCAAAAATGTCTCTTAGCAAAATATCCTATTAGAAAACATCACAGTACAAAACATTTCATCATAGAATGCTTAATATGATCCCATTTTTTATATCTATTACTCACCCACCATTCAAGAATTTAAATTCAAACTTAGTACCTCCAAAATGTAAGGCGGTGGCCCACTAGTGAGCCATAACAATTGTTCATTTTAAATTTGATTGTTTTTATTAAATAGACCCCCCGCCAACGTGTGTGAGAGATAGGTAAAATGATATTTCACTACTCACAAATGGTTTCTCTAGACATTTTAATTTAAAAACTGAAGTGTATTTTAGTTCGATGCTACACCCTTACATGTAATTCCTAACAATTCATAGAACATGTTGAATTTATGGTTGAAGACCTCAATAACATAAACTTTGAGCAGGAAATGGGGATGATTTCTCGTGACGTCAGAAGATGATGATACCCACTTCCACCTTGCACATGACTCACGGTTCATACACCACCTTCAAGAGTGAACTTGTGGGCTTAATAATGTCACATGTCGATTTGTGTTGTTGTCACTCCTGTTTATTTCATTCTTCCTCTCAACCGTTAAACTAGAACAAAAAAGAGATAAATTAATGAGCAAGAAATTCATATATTCCAAATTTTTGACAAATACCCATCAAAGGTAGGTTTGCATTCTTACTCTTCTTTGTCTTTCTTTCACTTGCAATTTGGATCATGTGGTCATTTTCTTTCACAACACAAAAAACATTGTTTGAACCTTGGATTTTTAGACTCTTATGTTATTCCTTTTTACATTAGATTTCCATTATCACGTTTTGCATCTTCCAAAACACTGCAACTGCATCAAGTGTCTCACTATCGATCTTAAATATTAGGAGAGAAAGTACTAAATAGTAAGTGTCTAAATTCTAAAATCCTTCAAAATTTAGAAGTCAATCTATTTTAATTTCTATTTTATTTACTAGAAACCTGGCATAATACAAAAGAAAACCATAATCTAGTAATCTTCATATATATTCAAATATTCGTCATATATTTCAATGATTATAAATGGATGAGTTATGTTACCTATATTTATATATAGAACAGGATAAACATTAAAGAAGAGGAATTAAAGTGTTTATACTTAAAATTTGGATACTTTATAAATATATTTAAAAAATTAATGGATAACCATTAGAGTACTTGAATATCTCGGGGCCACAATATAAGTGTGAGCGCATTGTGGCACACAATTAAAGTATGAAGATACCTTTATTTGTGAAGGTGCACGATGCATTGCCTTTTTCTTATTTTTGTTGGAATAATTGAACTATCACCTACATTTGTAATATAATAATGTTTTCAACAATATTTGAATATCTCTCTCGGACACAATATAAGTGTGAGAACAATGTGGCACACAATTAAAGCATAAAGATACCTTCTTTGGTTATAATATTTGTGAAGGTGCATAATGCATAGGTTTTTTTATTTTTATTGAAATCATCAAACTATTTACTACATTTGTAATATAATAATATTGTCAACAATATTTATACCCACAACCTCTAAAGTATAAGACTAAGAACCAATCTCTTTATTATAACTTTCTTTAAGAATATATTATTTATATTATCATCTCCTAACTTTGTAAAATTAGATTGTCTTTTTTTGTTAAAGATGTTTTTCTATTTCTCTTTTATTATTTGGTATTAAATGTTTCCTCTTTTTCCTTTAAATATAATTTTTCACATTTATTTATATTTTGATAATTTGTACTAGAACTTAAAATAATTCTTGTTCTTATTTAATTAAATATTTTTCTATGACTTAAATTCATTCATCACAATAAAATAATAAAATAACCAAAATAAAAGATAAATGTTCCTTCACCAAAAGATAAAACATATAATACCATACATATATCATGGAAAAGATGTTTTAACAGATGTTGTTTTAACCTATTTCAGACTATGTAATTAAAAATAATCACCCACATATGTTTGATTTTTTTCTTATGGCTAATATCTTCTTATATCCCTATTTCATGCTATTATTGTGGATTCATTTCTCACTCTCTTATATCCCTATTTTATATGTAGTTACAATCGTAATTATCAAATATGGTAAAATTTTAAGATTTTTCCGTATTTTTTGTATTTTCTATTTATATATTTTTTTGTATTTTCAGTGGTAAAATATTGAAATCTAGGATCTAAAAAAATTATGTTATTTATTATTATTTTTAGCCATAAATATTTAAATTATTGACCTCCATGATTTTATAGTCAGTAGTGAAAAGGATTTTCATTTTTAATATTTTTTAGAAAGTTTTTAACAATCCCTCGAAGATTAGTGAGATCTTATTTTTTTCCATATTTATCTTTTTTTATCGATCATTATTTTTCCATATTTCAAGAACATGATTTAATACTCTCATAAAACATGCTACCTTGGTTGATATTAAATATATTGGAAATATTTATATGAATTTACAAAACAAACAAAAAAACAAAACAAGAGTCTGGATGATTTGTAGAAGACAATAAAATATATATGTTTACAAATATATTCTAAATATTTTTGTAGACATCAAAAATTTGCATGCCCTAAACCAAAAAAGTCTGTGACTAAAAATGACACACTTGTGACCTTTGTTATATCACCCCCTTTGGTAATTAATTTATCCCATCATACTTCTAAGAGTCTACAATAATTATTTATATGATTGAAATATTTGAATTGATATTATCCCCTCAGACCTCACCTTCACACCTCATCTAGTTCGCCACAACATCTCGCTCAGTCACTTAACAAATTACTAAAATCAAACTAAACACCTTCCTAGATTAACTTATTTTCTAACAAATCAAATATACAAAAATCTAACCCCTTCCCAACTCCAAATAAGTTATCTCATGATTTTTAACCTCCACCACATCAAACAAACTCAAAACCCATCATTTGGAATGAAAAATAGAAGGAAATCATTCAGTTTGTAGCCTAACTAATATTTCACCGAAATCACCGATGATTTACCCGATAGTCGGTGATCTATAAGAGAAAATTTTCAGACCCCATTTGCAACACAAATCCACAGGCTTTATAGGTACATGCTACCATTTTCTTAATCCACCAGGCATTCAAGACCTCCACATCAACACACTACAGTGTCACGTTGTTTGTAGAACGTCGAGAATCTTCATTAGATTTCTCTTTCTCATCCTTCAATCACTTGTTTTGTCTATCATTCATACCGGACATCTAACAAGGTAAAATATTTCATTTTATTCATTCCATGCATTAACGTCAAGTATGTTTTTGTTTTTAGATAATTTTCACATCATTAATTCTCTTTTTTGACAAAATTAATAGCGTAAAACATTAAATTTAAGTCTATTTAGGAAAAAATTAACTTTCACAAGTAATCATCGATGATTACCCCAATCCCTAGTGATTCCCTTGAATTGCTAGTGATTCCTACTATTTTTGCCGCTTTACTATTTTTCATTCAATCTGATCATAATGAATGCATGTTATGGACTATTTGCTAATATCTAGTCAAGTTTCATGATTTTAGATGGCGTTAGGAGGTCCTAATTTTCCTTCATTGATTCATTCCCTCGCATTTTCCACCCTTTCTATTGGGAACAATACATTTTGATCAATGATTTGGATCTGTGTTTCATTCATGCTACTCCACTTGATCATCTTGGTCTTGAAGCCATCTTCACTTCCACACAACGTATCCACGAAGATACTGATGCCTTTTGGAATGCTTATGATGAGACGTTGAGGCTACGAGAAGATCTTGACCAATTTGAAAGTCACTACAAAAGTGGTCTTGAGCATTTAGAGGAGGATTATCGTACTACTTCATAATCCAATTCCATCAGTCATATCAGCATCTCCATCTCAAAATCTACCTTCGCTCACCAATACGACACCTAGGAAGAAGATTGATACTTATTTGCTAAGGATAACATTTCCATCCCTGACTTGGATCTGACTGAAGAAGAGAAGGAAACTACCAACTCAACTAAATCTCATTCCCATGTCTTTGAAAATATCTACACTGATCAAGAATCTGACTTGTGGATTTAATCATTGATTATTCTCAAATCATATATGTATTTAAATAAGTGATAAACACATATTGCTTTGTAATATTTTATATACACACAACTATATGTGTTAAATAATGATCACATTGTTTATCTTGATAGATATCATTTTTAACATAACATTGCAGCTTTGATTATAGGAGTCTTATTTACAGAAAAGACTTGTTTTGATTGTTTCTGAACACGGTGCGCAAAAACATAATCCACATCTGTAGGTATCCTAGAAACCCTGCCATATCAAGGTTGAGTTCAGTTATTACCTCTTGAAAACATCAAGACAACCAAGGTAAAAACCACATGAGACATTCTGGAATGCCTGGTGGGACTTGGAACCCTTGTAAATTTTTCATTTCATCATCATTCTAACAATATGTTCCACTAACTTCCAATAGCTAGCGATTGGCTTGATCACTAGAAATTGGCTTGATCTCCTACGATTCTTTTGAATCACTAGAGATTCTCTTTGTTTAATATTATCTAACACATTTCATTAATTTGTAGTCTTTTTCCTTCTTTTTTTTTTTTTTTTTTTAAATCACAGGTTTCTTTATCTCTGAAAGCTTTGCTCCGTGGATTTACTAAATAAATGACTTAAAACTATTAAAAAGGAATACTAAAAAAGAAATATTGGAGTGATCTCACGGTGAGTTCGAATACCTTTTTTTATATCTTGCATCATTGATTGTTTGTCCTCATCGAAATCAACATCTCATTTTGGGATTTAAAATGAATTGATACATACTTCTTGATCACATAGTCTAACTAGGAAGGAATTTGTTGCATTCACTTATTTCTTCCCCTCACACACAACCAAACCACTTTGACATCAAAAATCATTTAAAACAACTCCCATCTAGGTGAAACTGATTAGGATTTCATCACCCAATAGGGAAGCTGACTCGGTGTTCTAGCCTAGTACAAACATCTGATTGTCATTATATTTTGTCTCAACACTTGGCTCCCTTATCGCATCGGGACCTTGAAGTTAGGGGTAGACCTAATACCATGCACATACCGACAATAGTAAAAAATTGTGCCTCACATACCTTTGGGTATATCGAGGAATCCATCTCTAAATACACTGAAACTAGCCTTAGATAACCACTTCTTAGGACCCTTGTTGACCATTTTACACATTTCACCTTTCATAATTAAACAAAATAAGAATAAAATAATATATTTCTTGTCATTGCTTGTTCTTTGATAATTAACACAATTAGCTATTAAGCATTTGCTTTGTGTTTTGTGTGTGTTTGTTTATTATGGTACTTACTAGACAACAAACATGTAATCAATCATTTGAAAACATGTCTACCTCAACACCTGTATTTCAACTTCAAGCCCCACTTCACACTACACCACTCCCAATAACAATTTCTTCACCTACATGGCCAAAAGCGTTGCTTTATCAAATGAACACATCCAATCCCTTTTCTGACACACAAACATGGAATGAAGTAGGGTTTGGTCATAACAATGAAACTGGAAAAAATCCTTTTATTCTCCACAACAATACCATGGATGAATTCTTTACACACTGGAATCAGAACATTTTTTTTCTCCCATTACACCCGAACTCCCATTTTATAATGGGGGTGATCCTATTTTGAAGAGATAATATATTCAAATCCCAATGCTCTTAATGCATACTTTCCGGTGAGAAATATTCAAATGAAGTCACTCATGCAACCCTTTACCGCCATTTCACAACTCATTGAGCAAAACCAAGAACATGCTATTCAACATTTATTTTTGATACTTGGCTCAACCTAAAATGTCGAGCCTTAGTCAATCCTAAAATGCTACTAGCTCTACCAATCCATTTGACACATTGGATGAGCAACCATTTGCAAGTCAACCTGAAGCATTTGATGTTTCCTCAACATATTTCTATGATCTCCATATGATCTCATCACAAAATGTGTCTACCCAACAATTTATGTCTTCATCCAGTCCTTCTATAGGGTCTGCACCTCCCCAAAGTAATACCATTTCCTCCACGATGACACATTCAACCTCCTCACATGTACCAATGACATCATTAAGTTCAATTCCTATTTCTAATTTTGTGTTATCCCAAAATAATACCATTCCTATTCAAAATATTACCATGTCTATCCCTTCAACAACACTAATGATTAACACCAGTGCTATTTCTAGTACGCATCCTACCTCACAATACATGCCACAACTCTCTCAACCTTTGATTTCTATGTCACAATCCATGCCATTAAAAAATCCCACAAAAAATATTTCAAAACAAAATATTTTACTGCAGGAACCATCATTTTCCACTTCTTCTACAACATCCCAACACATTCCCACATATTCACATCGTCTTACAAAAATATTGACACCATACTAGTTCACTCAAACTCAACCATCTAGTGATTTGCAAAAAGGTTCTCTCCCCTAACAAAAACATCTCTTAGCAAAATATCTAGTCACAAAATATCCCCAGTAGAAAACATTCCATCATAGGATATTCCTATCAACAGAACATCCCTCAACAAAACCTTCATCATCAACAATACGCACCTCAAAAAAATATTCCACAATACAATGCCACAAAACATAACATTTCACAAAAAATAACCCTTATCAACCTAACCTCTCTTATCAACAAAACATCCCTCAAAAAAACATTCCTAGCAATAAAACACTCTACAAAAACATGAGGCATACTCACCCCAGTCTTCATATGAATCTATCCCATCTTGGGCCAACGAGCTCAAGCAAAGCCTCTGCAGCTCTCCTAAGCCACATATCTAGTTTAGAAGTTGCCTCATCCTCATCTAAAAATACCCTCTCCTATGAAAAAATCTGTAATGAACCCATTCATCTTTTTGTGTCATACAAACCATATCCCCCTCACTGGGAGCTTCCTAAGTTTATCAAGTTCTACAACAAAGAGGACCCTCAACAACACATTCACACTTTTCACCATGCCTACTATTTGATATCCCATGATCAGGATTTATTTCTCGGAGGTTTCCTATGTCTCTTGCTAGTCTGTCTTGGACTGGTACAATAACATTTCACAACATTCTTTTTTTTTTTTGCACAACTTGTTTGCTCTTTTTAGATCATTTTCCCATAAACATAGCTCATAAAATTACCATTAATGATTTATATGCCATTAGAAAATTTGAAGATGAATCCATCGCTGATTTCATCACCCATTGGAGGGGTGTAACCAATCAATTATCCTTCACATTACCAAATATGGAATTTATTGAGATTTTTGTCATGCTTATGCTAAGCACATTTCATGCACTTTACAAATCCAAATGTTTAACACTTTCAATGAAGCCTTCACTATGGCCCATGAGTATGAATTACGATCTCTGAAGACACAGTGGGTTAGGATTTTGATACAAGAAACCAAAATTACAGTTCCCATCTAAATCAACATCCAATCCAGATAAAACTAAAACAACAACTAATGTTTTTGTGGTCAAATCGGATCCCAAAGAAAATCATGTTGTTGAACAAGTTTGTCAACATCATAATTACACACCCATAACATAAACTTATGGTGCAGTTTTCAACAAGTTATTCTCTTCTAACATTGAGCCTATATAGTATCGTGATAATAATTATTGTAAATTCAATCAATAAATGGCCATGACATAGAAAGATGTCACACTTTTTTAATGTCCTTAGGATTTGATTGACAAGGGTGACCTCCATTTAGATAATCTAAATGCACCTCCAAACCAAAACCTTGATATATTCAAACAACCCTTCCCAAATCATCCCTCATCCTCTGAATCACCACAAGCTAATGTTGTCCACACCATTAACACAATAACAAAAATTGAACCCATTTCTCCATCTACTTTATTGCCTAGTGAAACAAAATCTGCATAATCCTTGCTAGAGGCCAATGAACATGCAAGTTTTAACTACACTCCCACTCCAATAAACATATAAATTACTCCCATATCCTTGTCAGTTGTTTATTCAAAACCTACCGAATTGATACCAACATCTGATAAACCCACGGTCATTGAACCACCACTTACCACTAGACTCCTTCCCATACCTTTACTCGACGTTGTTTTGGGATCCATGCCTACATCAATGAATACTACTACACCTACACTTGCTCCTAGATTTGTAAACATAACAATGGTACCATTAGAAACATTTTTAGCTCAGTCACCCCCATCTAAATCCACCAAGAATCTCAGTCATCAACAACCTACAAAAATCAATAATCCTAAAAATCATGTGGACTATATTAACTGTATTATTCGAGCCCCTCTCCTTCATTAGCATCAACATCAACAAATACACTGAGTTCATCCAAGACTTGAAGGGACCAAATAAATAGGGTGTTGTCCAAGTCTTTAAAATTCCTCATTATGATGAAACTTATATTTTTGGTCCTCCACCACCTCTTCATCCAAGGGGCATACCTTCTTTTGAAGATCCCTTTGTTATGCAAAAAATGAGACCCGTAGGATCTCGAACAAAATGTCTTCCAAAACATTAATCAAGGACCCTTGAACAATCCCTCCTTCCTTATACCCATTAATCACCCCATTATTATAAGGGAAAAACCCACTCATCATGTTCCTATAGTGAGTCCTTACACTACATCCACTATCCCATAATGGACACTACATCTGACCCTCATCCATTTATCCCCATACAATCTAAGTATCCCTTGTAGCCACCACCTATACAAGACCCCTATCACCCATTCGTTGGACCAATTATGAAACCTTTGTGGTTGTTGAGTAAACGTAAGTAACCCATTTTGCATATCGAGTCATAAATCAATCCCAGTGGCATTTGGCTTGAAAGGAAGTATGCTACCATTTTGGATAATCTATTACAAGAATCACTAATCACATTACCCCCTCCTAAATCAAATCATCAGGGGTGGAAACCCACTTGGTATGATTTTAATACTTTTGTGATTATCATAGAACCTAGGGTCATACCATAGAAGACTATAAAGCCTTCTATCAGAAGATGGGTAGTTCTCTTTTTCTTGCTTCCTATCCAACTCCAGCTTTAACCTCAACACCATCAATCGAGTCTACTCCTAAAGCCTCCAACCATAAAATAAATGTTGTGCACATCACCACGTTCACGAAATTATGACAACAAACCCTCTGAATCCAAATAAGAAAAATACACTATCACTATATCCCAACCACCAGAATCATCAACGTCATTTGATAAACCTCACATATCAATTTCACGAGCCCCGAAGAGCCTAATCAACCATCATTATCTAAAGATAAATTTTCAATAAAAACCACCCCTCTTCCTCTCACCACATTGCAAAAAATAGCCACTAAACAATTACACCAATCCCCTATCAAAATGTCACTCTATGAACTCATTCAGACATTGCCACCTTACAAACAAGCCATGATAGAAGCACTTCAATCTATTACTATCTCATCCAATGACTCATCCCCTCTTGCAAATTTTGTATATTCTCTGAAAGCATCCACTGCAATTTCCTTGAAACATCTGAAATACCCACTCTTAGACCAAAATACCATGACCTCCAACTTTTATCACTACTCAAGTCAATGATATCTCTATCAAAAGAGTCATGATTGATAGCGGTGCCACTATCAACATTATATCCTCTCTAGCTTTTGATCATCTCAGACTACCCAACATGGTTTTCTCTCAAACCCTAGTCCTATTATGCTAATTTAATGACACAATCGCACCCACACTAGGCATTGTCATCTTACCACTTAAAGTTGGTGTTAAAACCCTACCAGAACTCTTTTACATCATAGAAGGAGAGTTCCAATATAATATGTTATTAGGATGCCCTTGGATACGTACCATGTGTTATGTTACTTTAAATATCCATCACTGCCTTAAGTACAAACACATAAAGACTAGACTTACACAATCCCCATGACCCAAATCCATTTGTTGAATACTATGTGATGTATTGTCCAAACAATGTATTAATACCTAAATCCATATCTGAGTCTTTGATCAAGAATCCACTAGCACATCAGTACCTTCTTCCAAACTACCAGATGATTCCTCTTATTATAAAAGTTGTGAAACATCTCACTCTTGGGGAATATCACCTTCTTATGCTTAACTCTATCCCATCACCAAAAACGTATGTCGCCCTGATAAACAACCCATGTATAATCCTGATGTGGGAGATGTTCACTTATGGGCCCTGCATACCTTAAAAAAATCTTGTTTATGGTGGGTTTGATAAACCACCATCCCAATCAACCAAATTACACCATGCAACACCATTTAAATCAAACCTCAAATCCCTTGATAATCCCAAATTTTCCTATATGTACCTTCACCATTGTGCATGGAAAGGCTTTGGCCTTGGGCATTATGAACAAGGAATACATGATCAACCCATCTTACGCACCCTCAATCCATATGAGAAAAATGGCCTAGGTTATAGAAAATTTACCCCTAAAACTGTTGAATCTCCTTCATCCAAGCAAGAAACCTCATACCCATTTTCGGATCAAAATTGTCATCACTCAATAAATTTAAGGATTCCACAAAAACATAAGATAGTATATCTATCCCACCAAACATTTTTTTAGTCAACACTATATCTTTAGGACCACTCACATATCAATCAGGAAACTCTATCAAATCATTGCCACTTGTTTCACCAGACATGGTTGAAGAATATTTACCTACCATAGATATCCTTCAGTGTCAGGATGATCAAGAAATTCTCTCTCACATGGGAGCTGAAGAATTATTTCTTCAAAAATATTTACCACCCGATACATAAAATATCCTAAACTAATCCTCCATCGATGTTAACTTGGGAACCTCGCAGGACCCTCACTTAGTCAAAGTCAGTGAAAGTCTCAATCCACAAGACTTACACGACTTCATCTCATTATTAAATAAATATCATCAGGCCTTTACTTGGTCATATGGTGATATGCCTGGAATTGATCCCAACATGGTTGTAAATAACATCGTCACATATCCCAATCCTAAACAAGTCAAACAAAAATTCCACAAATTCACCCCCGAATAGCTCTCCTTGTTAAGGAAGAGTTGCAGAGTCTCTTATCTATTAGTTTCACCATACCCATTTATCATCCACAATGGGTCTCTAACATTGTCCCAGTAACCAAAGCTTCAGAAAAATTTGCATCTGCACCGATTTTAGAGATCTTAATCTTGCTTGTTCCATAGATGATTTCCCTCTTCCAAACATAGACCAGCTTGTAGATCTCACAAAGTAGGCCATGAAATTCTTCCCTTATGGATGGTTTTTAGGTTATAACCAAATCATTATCGCACCTAATGATCAACATAAAACATCCTTTATCACCCATTGGGAACCTTTTGTTATCATGTCATGCCTTTTGGGATTAAAAACGTAGGGGCAACATATCAACGTGATATGACATATGTCTTCCATGACCTCATTCACAAAATTATTGAGGATTACATTGATGACCTCCTTGGAAAATCTAAATTTCATAAAAATCATCTTGATGTTCTTGAATCAATCTTCACCCACCTCGTTCAATTTTTTCTTCACTTGAATCTAGAAAAATGTTTCTTCGGTGTCCTCACCAGAAAATTGTTAGGATTCATCATATCTCTTCATGGAATTGAATTCGATCCTGTAAAATTTTGAGAAATCATCGATATGCCTCCACCTGCTAATCTCAAACAACTACATAGCCTACAAGGAAAGTTACAATCCATATGATGTTTCATATCACAACTCTCTGACCATTGTCAACCATTCCACCATTTACTCTGTAAAGATATAATATTTCAATGGGATTCTAATTGTTAGAAATTATTTGAAAAAATCAAACATTATCTATTATCGCCACATGTCCTCACTCCACTGCATGATGGGGAACCATTTTACCTATATATATCCACTTTAGAGCATGCCCTAGGAGCCATGCTTGCTCACTTGTGATAGTCGGGACCGTGAATAGGCCGTATACTACATTAGTCACACACTCTAAAGATGAAAAGTTTGTTGTGCATTTTGAATATGACATGACAACACCGGTTTTAATCCACTAAACCTTGTCATAATGATCTGAAAGTGAATGAGTTTGACCTAGAAATTAGTAAAGGTTAGGCCATAATTGATCAACTCACGAGAGGGACCACTTTCCAACAAAAACTACCTCATGAGTATTTTGTGCATCTATTAACAACATATGATTTTTCCACCTCCAAGTGCTAAATTATCTTCTTAATCACAAAACATACATTGTCACAACAGTCAAGTTAAAGGAGAGTACTAGTTTTAATCCAGCCTTAAATCCATGCATGCTAAATGTATTTTCATTTGTTATCATAATGATTCTTTAGTCCCAAGCAAGTAGATTGATTGGTAACCCAAATCATTTGATTCTTGGGGAATCTAAAATTCCATCATAATAAATGAGTTTTTAAAATGTAAAAATTGCAAAAAACAAGTTGGGGCTGAAAAAATGACCTTAGCATAAGCCTTTATTTATGATGGATCATGTTAGTGAATGAGTTTGACCTAGAAATTATACCATGAAAATCTATTAAAGGTCTAGGCCATAATTGATCAACATCGCAAAGGGACCACATTTTTCGACAAAAAACTACCTCATGAATCTTTTCAGAAAAATCTATTAACAACATCATTGAATGCAATGATTATGAGTCATATTTACGTGGAGGAATTGAACCTCTGTCAAAATGACCCTCTTCGATGATGGTGCTAAATGCTAAGAAGGAGGAGGAGAGGTGTTTTGGGACAAAAGTCATACCACCCTAGAACATTTCCATTCCATTATCATTCAAACTCAATTTTGAGTGTACTAATAACACGAAAGAATACAAAGATTTAATCATGGGTTTGCAAACCTCTATTCTCTTAGGTATCCATGTCTTGGAAATCTATTGAGATTCACAACTCGTCATCAGTCAAGTTAAAGGAGAGTACTAGTGTAAAAATGAAATACTTCAAAATTATAAAACCATTTTTGATCCAAAGTAGCCGCCCGCACTAAGGCCATAACTTTTGCACGTCTCTCCTTAACTCAGCACATTCAATCAAGTATACCATCCAAGTTTTCTGTATGGATGAGAAATCCACGGTCCTATAAGCCAATGTTTATAGACACTATGGATTCTTTAGGAGTCTCTTGTCCCTTTTGAAATGGAGAAATCAAAGGATAAAACTATAATGTATTTAGTCATTCAATGATTAGATCATCCTTCACATAAAAATGAGTTACCTTCAATAAAATTTATTTACGAAAACCCATTTGATCTATGGTATACCCAAATATTTGACTCTTTCTTGTAATGAATCTAAAATTCCATCAAACTTAGTGCAAGGAACTAAACTATTTATTATGTTTCCTTCCTTCAACATGTCACTCACTTTGTGGTCATAGGGGGCATACTACCACACACATTTGAGATAAACCCTCCTTTTTTTGTTATCCAATCACACGTGTGTATTATTGTGTAAGTCTTAAGTCATGTTGAATCAACTAGTGTAATCAAATAAGGCCATGATGGCATTGAATTTCATTAGATTAGTGTGGATGATCCTTCCTTGCCATTCACTCACTTTCAGGAGTAAAGCATCGATAAGCATATCATACACGGCTAGGTTATTGTGTTTATTGGCATGTTACTATTAGGCCATTGAAGACTATTGCACATACGTGCATATCAAAACTAGGTTTCATTAAATATTACCGAAACTCCATTTGGATATCATTCACATCATATCATTCACATCATGTTAAGCATTGCAACCAGCCCAAGATTTATGGGCTTTCTCTCAATGGGGTTTATACCTCGTGGATGAAATCAGTCAAAAATCATCTCAACAACATCATTTAATCATCACTGCAACTTAATACTTTCTAAATAGGTTGAATAAATTCCTTGGACCTCAACAAATTCTGGACCCATCATCAATTTTATATATCAAAACATAATATGTAATTTTAGCATTCCACATAAACTTATCATAGACAATAGAAAATCCTTTAAAAATAAGGAGGTTAAAAAGCTTTGTGATACTTTCAATATTAAACAAATCCTCTCATCACCATACTATCCTCAAGGAAAATGGACAAGCAAAGGCTTCCAACAAAACACTTAACAAAATCCTCATGAAAATTGTAAATGGTGCAGGTAGGAATTGACACATTCAAATCCCATTCGGCCTTTGGGATTATAGAACTAGGATTCATACACCTACTTGCATTACACCTTATTCACTTGTCTATGGTTTTGAAGCCATTATACCCTTAGAAATTCAAATTCCATCACTCTATGTATCTTTAAATGATTTCATCCCTAATAAAGAATACCACAAAATCATCTTGCACAACTAGAATTTTGGATGAAAAGTGCTTAACCACCCTTAAACATCACCAAGTTTATCAACAATGCATTAGTAGAGCATATAACAAACATGCCAAAGAATGTGAATTCAAAATTGGTGACCTAGTACTTAAGGAAAATAAAAATGTGACTAAGTTAGAATGAAGTAAATGTGGGAAGTTTGCCCCTAATTGGATTTGTCCCTACGTTATTAGTCACAAATATGGGTCAAGAGCATAACGTCTCACTTTTCTTAATGGGGAACCTGAACAAGAGCCTCTAAATGGTTTGCACTTGAGGCCTTTCTACTGTTAAATGATATATTATCATGACGATAGTCTTGGTTAGATCTTTTCATTCCACCGTAAATGACAAATGCCATTTTTCTTCAGAACCTCTACATTTATACATGGGGCATATGAATACATGTCACTCATACATCTATCCCCTCCTTAATGGATGATTTATTGGGGTCTTTCTCTTAGCTCAAAATAAAGTCAAAAATATCTATGGATGTTTCCTATCAAAATAAAAATATATATATAAATAGACTAATCCCTCGAAGGAAAGCTATCTAAATATCATATTGTTGAAAGAAAATTAAATTGATCCCTTGAAGGAAAACTACCATTATAAAAATTCATGCACTCGATCCCATGAAGGATGGTCATTTAAATCAAAATAAAATGTAGACCATACCCTCGAAGGATGGTTATCCATGAAAAAGGCTTCTATTTTGATTAGCCTCTACAAATATATCAAAATCTTAGAGCATCCTTGAAATCTTCCCACATTGATCAACTTTCCCATAAGCAAGATTACCGCATTGATCAGCTTGCTCAACAAAATTTTCTTATCATAAAGAGCTAGGGCATTGATTCCCTTTAATTTTTTCAAAAGGAGAACTCTTTTTCCAATAGAAATCATGAATACATATTGTTATTTCATCCATTTTATCCAAATCCACCATAATCAGCATGGATTGTCTATTGATCATCTTATTTAACATTTTAAATGGCTAAAAGTGCATGCATTATCAAAACCCATTGCATGAGTATATTATTCAATGGGGAATTTTTCCTTTCCATTTTTACTTCATTTTATTTTTGTTACATTTGATTCACATTTTTAACCACATAATCAAAACATAAACATAAACACACTTGAAAAATATTTCATGCAATACATAGGATATCGTGAACATAATAACAACTCACTAAGAATCATAGTCATCATCATCATCATAATCATCATCATCAAATA
Organism: Taxus wallichiana var. yunnanensis; assembly: GCA_018340775.1. Classification (NCBI taxonomy): domain Eukaryota; kingdom Viridiplantae; phylum Streptophyta; class Pinopsida; order Cupressales; family Taxaceae; genus Taxus; species Taxus wallichiana. Next base: position 113,364,013 of record CM031241.1, on the reverse strand, counting down.
CAAAATCATATAATCATGAACATAATTACCCTCATCATCATATTTGATAAAATGTATAACCATGTCATCCATGTAAAAATCAAGGGTCTATCATAGAACTAAAAATCAACACCATCATCACATATATATCAAAGTCCAAATGTCCATATAATCAAGATAATGTCATACATAGGAAAAAAGGGCTTCTATGTTCCTACAATAAAATAGTAAAATCTATTAGAATAGGATTAGGAGTCCATCCGCAACTACACCACTGGATCCTACTATGTATCATCCCCTCTCGGTGGTCTCCAAGGCGGCTATAGAACACTCACGCATGCTATTGCTCTGGTCAGGTTATTGCAGTGCCTCCTTGGGTGGCTATGTGATCAACATACAATACAACATCGGGGTAGTTCTGATAATCATATCTACATAATAATATTGCTCTACCTTCATGGCCTCATAATGAGCTACCACGATCATTGTAGAATATCTTAAAGATGGCCCTCTCTATCTGACCAATGCTAATAACTTTGTCCCAAAATGGAGGGCCATGTGATCCACAAGGCCTTCCTAAAAGTGTCTCTATGGCTCTTGTACCGGTCTCACTTAGAAGAAATCTATACAATTTGGGACTTAAGCTTGTCCTGCTCTACAATCAAACATCCCTCTCTCCAATGAGATTATCCCACTCTCCTATCCATTAAACTCACTCTCTAAGAGCGGCATCTCTCTCAATATCCCCTACGGCCTTCTCGGCCATCACAATAGCAACATCTAGAGAAATGGATACATCACCCTCCACCCTCTCCTTCTAAGCCTCAAAACCCTCCTTTGCTCCTCCCTCTTCTCGATACAAAATATCAACAACCATCCTTTGGTAGAACTCAAATTGATACACCTACACAACATCATAAGATGAAAAAACACCACCACACTTTCACCATTCACATTAACATTGTTTTCCACCCAACAAGGTGGTAACATACATGTAATACACATTTAATCCATGAGAGAGAACTCTCATCACCATACACATCGACAAACACGAGATAATGAACACCAAGAGAAAACACTAGAGATGCATTCACATGATAACAATTATGATTTTTCACATCACAACAATAATATGAAATAACACTTCCTATCTCCTCCACCACCATGCATAACCATCACAAATCCAATCTGTCATAGAGATTCAAGAGTATGAACTTGGATCTGATACCAACTATCATTCCCACATTTTGAACACCAAAATACAACAGTAAAATTATTCGAATAATTTTATTTATTTTTCAAATGCTCTCTACACAACATCACATGGATTCCAATAGAGAAACTTAACATCACATAATACACTTACACAAAAACATCGACCCACATATAATACACGATAACACCATATACACGTCGATTCCACACTTTCCCTAATAAACAAATACTAGTAATGACCCAACCACAAAGGGACCCAAGGCTTGGAAAATCCACAACACAACATTACCATGGTTATATCTTAGTTATGATTAACATTCCAAGAGTATTTATCATGCATGGATAAATTCTCCTTTTTCCACCTACATATTCTTAAATTCATTTAACATTCAACTTATAATACGAACACTTAATTTGGATATTTCCCCCTTATGATAATCTCCATAACTTAGATAATTATTTTCCACATTTCAAATCACTTACAAAATTCCTAATGTGCTCATTCTTATGTTAAGGTTCTGCTTCTCAAAATGTTTATTCGATGTTTAAATTTAAACCTTATTACAAAAGGAAACTAATGTGAAGTCAAGGAAGAAATCTTAGGATGTAAAGGAGATTTTGATTCAAGATACCTCTTCCCATAAAAATTCATCCATCATGGTACCTTTATTTTCTTGTTATAGTTGTTATAGTTCAATACCTTATTTGAATCCATTCAACATTTTCACATCATGAAATTTTATTTGTATATTTAATATCTTATGTTTTGTGAAAGTTTAATGTCACCAAGATCAATCCTTATTTATTTTTAACAACATTAAAATTTCTAGTTAAATTATAAGGAATTAAATTATGACATTATTCCCAACCCAAAATCTCATTTACTCTTATACTCTTTACACTTACATCTCACTTTGGTCTCACTATTGGCATTGTTTTAGAACAATTTTAATTCAAATGAGACATAATTTACACTCAAGGATTCATGACTACAAGGAGTGGTGACCCTACACCTAATATCTAATTTCATCACTCTTAAACACTCAAGTATTAAACATATGTAACAAATAACCTAACAATTATATGCTTCTCAAATTTCTTCCAAGGAATGATTTAAATCATTTAGTAAATATGGATCAACATTTTTTTCACCAATACCCTTAAGAGAAGCTCCATGATCTATCAACATCAAAAAAATTAATGGATGGGGAAACTAAACCCTACGAGAAGCACATAAGAATATGCTACTACACACTAAGGCACACATTTATCTAAGAGGGACTAAATGCATTCAAATGAAAAAGTTATAAAATTTACGCATTTAAAAGCCTTATAAAGGAATAGTTGCAATCATTGGTAACAACAAATCATATCTTATTTTTACCTTAACATCATCAGAGGTCACTCAATATATTACATTCATTAGTGCTCGAGGGTTTCTACACCCTACCTTAAGTTAAAATTAGAGAAATCAAATTTCCATGTCTTCAAGGCCTTCATGCCATTCGAGTTATTCCAAGAATTATTTTTGTCACTTTAGTTAACATTTCACTTATAAATGGTTCAATTAGGTTTGGTTAGATTCTTTGAATGCCCATTAAAAATATCACTCGAATGATAATTTCAATTATCTTAACATGTACACTTTTTAAGTTTTGATTGTTAAATGAGAAACTATGTTTTTCAATCACTTGTTCTCACGTGGATCAATTCACATCCAATTTCACATCCTAAGAAAGATTTATTATGTTCCAAGTAATCTCCACCGCACTTAAAACTATTAGGCCCAAGATGTAAATTTTCCTTTACAATTAAATTCTTAATAGTGCATTAATGTATAACCTAACTCGACTATGTGGTCACAACCGCTATTCATTATATTCCACTTCTAATGTTGTTTAGTCTAAAAAAACCATGAGATTTCAAGCTCAACATGTCATCTTGTATGCCACTAAAGTGACATTATGCCTCACACTAGGGAATCTTACACACTTGCATACCCACGTGAATGATCTCAATTAGGTTCCTAAGGAGGAACACACAAACACATACAATACCAAAAAGTCTTTAGGACCATGGAAGGTGATCAAAGCCAACATAACTCAAGGAAAACCAGAGAGGATCATTCCATTCAACAAAGGTAAATATTTCAAGTGATATGTTTGTTTTGTCACTTCCCACTCAAAATAAAAACACACAAATGTAAGTTGATATTTCTATTTGAAGATTAAGATATTTCCTAGGTCAATGCAACACTAACAATCGTATCCAAAGTTTTGATGACACTCGATCATTTTAAATGAAAACATTCAGTTTCATCCTCTTATATTTATTTTGACACTAATATGAAGGATTATTTTCTATCACTTTCCAAAGAAACATGATACAATCAACTTCATTTACTTAACATAATATACACAATTACAACTAAGAGTAACATTCGTAAAACAAGAAAAAGTACAACTATGTATGAAATGGTACATTTTCCCAATATGCAACACTATCATATACATCATGGAAATAATGAAAATAATACATTATATTCATAAAAATATTACTAAAATATTCTAAAAACTACATTGCCTTCAGATAGCATGATAATAAAAGACACAAGTGTCATTTTACTACTCCTATTCTTTGGGTACCTACAACCACCGCAAGGTCAGTCCTAAAACTGGTATGGAAATCCCCTACACTCAAGCATAAATCCACACATTCATCATTTTGAACAATTTTCAATTAAATAGAAGAGACAGGAGAGATAAGGAGAGATAAGAAGACAAAGTTTGTTTCTCATGCATTCACACTTTCACATTCATTTGCACTTAACATTTTGGTACTAGAGAGAGAGAAGTAAGGATGAGAGAGAAAGTTAAGAGACATTTTTATTTTCCATTCACAATGTTATAACCATTTGCATTTAATGTCCATTTTCATTTCATTTCAAACCAATTTACATTTTCCAATTCATTTACATTTTCAAATCGATCAAAGTATCATAGTCACTTCTAGAGAGAGACGAGGGTAGAGAGAAAAAATCATACATTTCAAAATCCATTCATACAAAATAAAATATCAAATAATATTATACATATAATTATGATGGTATTACGAGGTCACACAAGTGGAAAGAAGTCAAATACGACTCTCAGAAGGATATTATAGCTAAGTAGTAAGTTGAGAAAACTGAGCAACACAACAAAAGTGCTTACAAAATTGGTTTTAAATACTCTGGTATCAAGTTTGATCACAAATTTTTGTTATTCCTACTTACTCCCCCATATATAGATAATTAATTATGTCTGAACGGAAGTTGACAATGATGAACAAAGCTCAAGTTACAAGGGAAACTCGAGGCTAGTTTATGTAATTACATCAATGACTCTTGTCACTCAACGACTAGTGGGCCCCAAAACCCACTAGAAAAAATAGTCTTCAAAGGTGTTTTCATTGAAATGAAGGTGGGTGATGATTCACTTATTGGAAGTCTAGAGTTAGGTGGCAATGGTCTTATTTTTTATCCAAACTAAGCGGTAACCTTATGCTGAAACCGATCATGTTTTATTAAAATGAACACGTCACTACAAGTGACTTATAAGCTATGTGGGATTCAAAATTCGACATGAAAGTGCATTAATTAAGTTCAAACAACTTGCTTAAGTTTGCCCCACGTGTGCCATGTTAGTAGGGGTCTTGCAAGGAGTTTTAGGTTTGCGGTATTTGGGAGTGGTGCTCCATGCGTATAATTTGGGGTATTAATTTTTTTGATGTTTGACAGTTCCAAATAAAGTAAGGTTTTATCATTGTGTAGAGTTAAATTTCCTAATAATTAACATTTAATTTCCAAATGCATGAAATGATGAAAGTGAAATTTAGTACAAGAGAAAAAGGAAATTACATACCATTTTCAAGATGCTTGTTGGAGACATCAACTAAGGGATTTTTTTCCATGGATCTTGACTGGAGAAAAGAATTTGGTTGAAAGTTTCTGATTCCTTTTCCACGAATCCATTTTGTGCATATATAGCAATCATGACATTCCATGGGACCATTTTGCATCACAAAATAGACCAACCCAATTACTTTGAGACTCTTCATGAAATTTGAGTTTACCTTTGCCCTCCTATTTTTATTGATTTTTTTTTTCCAAGGCCTTCTCACCAAGCATAATTTTATCCCATATGAAAAACCATTCCTTTTATTCCCATAACCATATGTGATGTAAATACCAAGCAAGAAACCCACATAGTTTCCACCAATTTCTCTTATCTACAATATCTAAAATGACTGGAACAAACAATGTGACTGCCATTTGTATGTAATGAACATAGAGGAGGTTTTTATAAAACTAAACTCATGGTGTCCCTAAAAGGGATCAATACAACACAATAGGGAATAAATAAATAAAATACTAAATGTTAGAAAGGTTGAGGAGTTTGGAGAGAATAATAAATTCCATTTGCCAACAAACCCATCTTGTTAAATCCTAAAACCATTGGATTCCATGACCCTTCAACAATAACCAACAAAACAAACAATCATTTTTAGCATAGTCTGAAATCTTTGCTAGCATGGCGTGTGGTTCAACGAGGAAAAAATCCACTTTTTTTTTTAATGTTTGGATAGTTGTCCTTAATCTGTTCAAAGGTAAGTGCAAAAGTTAGGGGACAAAAAAGTGGACATCAAATCCCAAATTTTATGAACCACGATCATGGTATTAAAAACCGTGATCACGGTTTGTTCTTCCAGACTTGGGAAATTCTAAACCTATAAGCATGATCACACGGTTTATAAAGCACGCTCGCGCTTTGTAAAAATGTGATAGAGCTTTATAAAGTGCAATTGCGGTTTTTAAAAGTGTGATCGTGGTTCTCTAATACCAAAAAACAACCATGACCCTCATTTTTCCCACCATTTTAGAACCACGATCGAGGTTAATAAAATGTGATCATGGTTCTTACTTGTATCACCAAATCTGACCCTCAAGGCTCGGAAATCTCTATTTTTCCCAAACCATAGCTTTGGGAGGTCATTATGGCGTGTGAAAGGCCAAAAACGTAAAATTTTCTCTTCCTCGGACTTGAACCATGCCAAAGAATAAAAAAACCTTCATAAAAATAGTACCATTGTGTAGGGGAGAAAGTTATATTCGTATAAATATTGATTTTAAATTGACTAGAACAAGATAAATATCATTTTATAATTTTTTACTAACAGTAGGTCTTTAAGACACTTTTTCCCATGAATGTTCATGTCTACATTTAAGACTACAACTTTTGTTTCACTTATCATAATGTGATAAAACCTATACCATCCCAAGCGTGGAAAAATTCTATACATGTTAAAAATAAATGTATTTGATTTTGATATATTTTTATGTAGTTATGATGGGAAAATGGAAAGTGCTCCATTTTCAAAAAAATTCAAACCACTTTCATGGAAAAAATCATTAAAAAAATATTGCTCAAAAAAATACAAAATAAAATCCATCCCAAGATAGATAGCGGTATCTAACTTTTCACCAAAGGGAAAAAAAAAAGTAACAAGTTTTGGTCATCCAAATCATGGGAAAACAAGACTACAATCTTATAGGTGTTTAAAAAAACCCAAGTCATATAATTTGGAGTGTTTAATATAGATAAATTTTTTTTTTAAAATAGTAGTTTAGAAACTAAATTCTGGATTCTACGATTCATATTTATATAATGTTTTCCAATTTTTACTGCACAATTTGCTAATAATCCCTACAAGTTGAGATTTTGTTGTTTTTTACAATATCATGTCCACTTATGACCCATTTTTTGTCCCCGACTTGTTGTACTTACCCTCCAACACATTTATTCAAAGATCACGGGAATGAGAAAATTCTAGAAAAAACCATGGTGTTATCCATAAGTGTGTAAATTATAACAAAATAATACAAAAGCTTCCCCACTATTTTGCATTGGTAAAAATGGAAAAACATAGTGTTTCATGTAGAGGAAGACTAAAAGAAACAAAAATTGTAGAGACATAAGTGGGATAGCAGAAAAGGGCACTTTCAATGTCTTAATCCATAGAACAACTACTCAAAATAAAAGAGAAAGTGAAGGAATAATGAAGTGGTAGTAGTCATCTACCCTGAGCATGGTGTTGCAAAGGTTATAGTGCACATAATACAAGTGGATAGAAGCAGAAGAGGTGAGATCAATACAACTAGAAAATATGAATGAATGAAGTGCCTCCTAATCCTCAATGTCATTCTTCTTCTTCTTCATACAAAAACAAAGTAGTAGCAAGAAGAAGTTTTGTTTTCTCTTAGAGACAAAACAACCCGCTCTAGACACAGCTACAGATCTAGATCAATAAATTTGTATATAGAAAAACTAGGAGATATTTGCTTACAGATTTATCTCTACATGTAAGGTTGATCTGACCCACAAGTGGACTGGTTTTAGGATGGATGTGTAAGCACTCCGTTTAGCACATTCCACCATCTAGGTCTGCATTCACTGTAACTAACCCATTATTGCTAAAATTTACAATGTTAACTTGTGTCTCATTGTGGTTAAGCATCAGGATCTCAAAATGTGTTCCTTTCTTATTATAGAAGGAAAATGATAGGTCTAAAAAGGTGTTTAGGATATGTCACTCTCCATATTATGACAGAAGCTAGGAGAATGTGTACAAGGCTTGAGCAGATAATTTGATAGATCCTATGACAAAAGAAACTTTAAAAAAATTAAACATCTAAAATACCTCCCCACTTACACGCATCTAGAGAAATTTTACAAGGTAGAGGAATCCTTTTTTTCTAAACTATTTTGATTATATTAATCCATCACAAAATGGATCAAAGTACATAGAATGAGGGGCATTACAACATGGGGATTATAGTAATGTGACATACTTAATTTGGGCATCATTGCATCACACACACTACATAGGAAATGGATGTATATTCTACTCCATCCACCATTTTGCATTTACATCTAGTTATTGTCCCCTACTTCTGTGTCATTGGCACCAGGTATTTTATGCACAATTACACACACAAAGCACACATAAATATATTTCGTATGGAATTTTGTGCAATGCTTAGTCATAACTCCACGTTTGTAGTTGCTAAGGTCTGTTTGACCCATTTATATGAAAATTTATTTTTTAGGGTTTTGATGCTTTGTGTGGGGTTCAAAAGTGAATATTCATTATAGATTTATGGATTTTTAAGTGAAGTTACTACAATGACACTCATGTGACAAATATCAATGTCTTGTTAACATCTAGCGACACTTCTAGATTTAGGTCCTAAGTTGTTCCATAGACCAGAGTGCCCATCTGCAAACCAAGGTGCCCATGACACCCGAGTCCTCCTCCAGTGCCCCAGTCTAGGAAAATCATGATCTACTACAATTTTATGGGTTGTTTCATCATACTACCTTCCATCCGCACATCATCTTGTTTAGTCCTGATAGTTAGCGAGGCAAGTCATTTATAGGTTAGTACCTTATCCCTTATATTTCATTTATTCCATTTCATTTAAATATCAAAATAAAATATTTAGCATCAATATTTCAGTTCATATTCATTTATTTCATTTTTGTACCTGCTTAAATTAACTTTGAATATAGGTACAAATTTTATAATTTAGTTAATCACTTTGAATTAAAACACTAGTTAGTTTTTCATCAATAATATTATCATTACCAAAATATTTAGACTTGTCAATATGCGTTTTTAATCTTTCATGACCATACACTCCCACTTATTTAGAAATAGTATCTCTTGACAAATGAATTATGTTAGTGATACGATTATAAATATGTACAGCCTCTTTGTTTTTATTACACCCAATAAAAATACACGACTCACTCTTTGTATCTAAATTCTATCTTTTATTTTTAGGTAATAGAGCATAGGCTTAAAAACAAATAAAATTGAAATAATTGACATTAGGATTCTTTCCATACCATGTTCTATAAGGGTTCATGATGTGAACTACACTAGTGGGAGTTAGATTGAGAATATATGTTGTTTTAGTAACTCTATCACACTAGAAAGAGATTTTTAATCCCTTTATTTGTAGCACGATCCTTTCCATTTGAAACTCTATGAAGTTCTTCCTTTCAGCTACACCATCTTGTTAAGAGTGTAGATGATTGTGAGCTTCCTTTTGATGCCATTCAAATCACAATAATCATAAAATATTTTCAAAAAATTCACCTCCATGATCATTTATTAAGAACCTAAATTTTATCCCACCTGGACGAAAATGAGTGAGAACATGATGGACGGAACGACTGGGAGAAATTTCAAAATCTTGTGGGGGTTCTCTCTGGCCTGTGTCCTCCCCATGAGGAAGCTAGGGAGGGTTAATCCTAGGATGGGAATGTTGCAGGAAGAAGGATCTTTGTATTTCCTTTTCCTCCCCTCAATCTGACCTGGAAGGAGAATGAACCGACATTGTTTGTGCCACAAGAACTAGTGAAAAAGCTAATAACAGTATGGGATTTGATTTTTTTGTAGTTTTGTTGGCATTAGGCCTAATGTTGACATTGTTAGGGCCTAGGACAAGAGAAAATGGGCTCCAAAAGGGAATATTATTGTGGTGACCATATCAAACAAATCCTTTGTGTTCTAGTTCAATAGAGAGGAGGAATACCAGTATGCCATTAATGGAGGACCCTAGATTTATGGGAAGACTCTATTACATCTAGCTAAATGGAGACCTGGTCTAGATATAAATAATTTGAACCCAATGCTTTCCCAGTCTGGGTGAAGCTCCCTGATTTGGCTTTTGAGTTATGGGAAGTTGAGATGTTGTAAGGGATAGCTAGGCCATTGGGGATCTACTAGTTATAGATCTGGATACTCTAGATAGAACACTATTGGTATCTGTTATAATGTTTGTTAATGTTTCTTCGGGAAAAAATTTGTGTGCCTTTATTTTTTCGAGGTCAACCTATGGGGTTTTGGAACACAAGTTTGTGTATGAACATTACCATGTTTACTCTATGAAATGTAAGGTGGTTAGATGAGGCTAGCTCTTCCAAAGGGCCAGCTATGGAATGGCAATTGAAGCCTCCTATACGTGTTGAATCTGGCATGGAATCTCCTATCCCTACTCCTCGAAATCATTCTTTCCCTATTTTGTAGGATTACACTATGTAAAATTACAACTAGTTTACTAATAGAGATCACACTATAAAAATTGTTGATGGGATGGTCAATGAGGATGGGATCATCTCCGTGTTTCCTATGTTAGAGCCCAAAATGCCTATAATGAAAAAATAATAGATATGGGCAGTATTGAATATTATTCCTATGTCCTGGGGTATTAGCATGAATTCTAGTGAAACCACCGATGGGTTTGATGAAGAGGAGGAATATAGGTACGAAACAAAGGAGTCTGAGGTCAATATCACTATTGTTTCCCCTGTTTCAATGGAGAAATATCTTGAAAGGGGGATGTTTTTAAAGAAGCAAGATGGAAGTATTGTGAAATGAAATATAGGGACTCAAAATCTTTAGGAAATTTTGATAGCATCAAATCTGAAAGACCAAACCCAGCTTTGGTGGATATCCCTGTAGGTAAATTGGAAGTGGTTCTAGAGATCAACATGGAGGACAAAAATATATTTAAAACCCAAATCAATCTAGACACCCTCAAGGTTCTTGCTTTCTCGGAGGGTGAGTGTTATAGAGACTACATCAAGGAGACATTTGGGGGTTGATGATTTGATTATGGGTGGCACACTATGCAACATAGAAGGTTTAAGTGGTGGTATTGACTGTTTGTGGACTTTTGGTGGTTTTTGTTTGTTTGTTTGTTTTGATTGGTTTCTCTCTTTTGGAACTTGGTTTCTCAAGTTAAGGATGTTTAACTCTCTTTGGGTCATATTTCACTTTCTGGTCCTTGTTTGTGCTTTTCACGTAGCATTTTTCTTTGTAAGGCCTCTAGGAGCAATAATACATATTTTTACCTAATCTAATAAAAAGGTAGAGTGTCGAAAGTGAAGTCTCGAGCATCAACATCCATCGGCCTTCTCTTTCCTCATGCTATAACAAAATGGAAATGGGACACCATTTCCATGGACGTTATTGTTGGGCTACCGATGTCAAGATACCACCACGACGCCATCATGCTCATTGTGGATAAATTGATGAAAGTGGCTCACTTTTCTTTGGTGAAGACCACCTATGCGAGTTAGTGTTGTGGCATGGGTATATTTAGATTATATTATTAGATTGCATGGGATTACGTGAAATATTATATGTGACCGTGATCGTCTGTATATTTCCCACTTCAGGCTACCACGCAAGCATGCCCTCGAAAGCGAAGATCAATTTCAGCATGGCATATCACCACGAGACAGATGGATAGACCGAGTGGGTAAATCAGATCTTAGAGGACATGCTTAGAATGTATGTTATGTATCACAACTCGATATGGGATGAGTATTTGTACTTAGTGGAGTTTTCTTACAATAATAGTTTTCAAAGTTTAATAGGCATGGCTCCTTTCCAGCACCTTTGTATGGTAGAGAGTGAAGGTCACCTCTTATTTGGGATAGGTTAGAGGACAAGGTTTCTCTTTGGCTAGATTTATTGCGGGACATGGAGCAAGAGGTTTTATGATCAAATAGAGACTGTGGGAGGCATAGGATAGGCGGTAAGAAGTATGCGAGATCAACATAAGACCAACCGTAGTTTTGAGGTGGGCATGAAGGTTTTCCTTCGTGTCGGGATAAATAAGATCCCCATCCATTACGGAAAAGGTTCTAAGTTAGCTCCTAGATTCGTGGACCTCTTGGAGATCTTGGAGTGTATCGGTCCTTTGGCCTATTGTGTCAGCGTTGCCACCTAGCTTTTATCACATCCATGACATGTTTCATGTTTCTATACTTAGGAGATGTATTCCAGATCCTTCTCATGTGCTGGATTAGACATCTTTGTAGGTGTAGGATCAGGGGCAAGTGATGGTGGATCTCTTCCACATTATAGATCATGGGACCCCAGGCTTTCGAGGCAGAAAAATTGACCGGGTTCGAGTGCAAAGTGGGATAGATATGCCGAGACCGTGGCCACATGGGAGGATGCTACTTTATTATGATTTTATTTCCCACACCTTTTCCAGTGACTTCCAAGAGGAACTTGAGTCTAAGGGGAGGGGATGTAGTTTAGACTTTCCTTTGACACCTTTTGATATTGATTATGACATTTCGTTGACTATATTTAGGGACATTATTGTAGCTTTTGAGTTAGTATGATGTTAGATGTTAGACATAATGAACTGTTGTTTATTTTGATTCATATATGATGCATGTGGATAGTTAGAGACATTTTATACTGAGGTTATTATGATGTTCACATGGTTATATATATATATATATATTTGTGTGTGTGTGTGTTGTTGAACATCCGTTATTTTCTCGTGTTGATTAGACCTAGAAAATTGAATTAATCTTGTGATCTTATGATTATGGATGAAATTGTAAATGATGTCGTTACTTGCTTGATGATGTTTTGATTTATATATAGATGACTTTGGACTTATATTGTATATTTATTTTTTATGATTTCATGTGGCCACAAGGCCGAAGGAGGTATTTGTGTTTTGGAGGTAAACATGTCACAAAAAACATCAGGGGATTGGAGACCAACGACATTGGAATTCTAGATGAATTCAACAAGGGTCACCATGGCAAGGTGTATTTGTTATGTGTGTGTGTGTTTGAATTATTGTTAGGGGTTCCCATGGGGGATCACCGTTGAATGTGACAAGGGGTTAGGTGCATTCTTTTATTTATTTTATTTTGTTTAATCTTGGTATGTGATTGTAGTGATGTATTTCCTTTATTATTTATTTCATTTGTGTCTAGATTAGTGAGTAATTATGTTTTTAATTAAATTAAATGGGTCAAGATAATGCATTTATTAGAGTTGTTGGCTCTTGGTTTATGTGTTTTAAGTGATGTGTAAGTAACCTTGGGTGTGAAAAGCTCCACCTTCCTTTTGAAATTCGGTTCTGTCCTTAGGGACTCATTTTGGAGGCTTATGGGACAAGTTAATTTTTTCCCACACCTCTTTAATTGTTACACCAACTCTACCTATGGGTTGGAGGGTAAACATTAGCCCTTATTATGTGTTTTGAGAAGGTAGATCATAGGTTTTTATCACACCTTCTTGCATAAAATTAATTTTTGTCCTTGGGGTGTGGACTTTGATTGTGTGTGTAAGTAAAAGGGTCATTTATTCACCCACTTATTAATTATGCCTTGGAGTTGAAGTTGACCTTTTAGGTGGAGTTGAGGATGAGTGATGTGGCATCCTACATGGAGCAACCTCATCCTCATCTCTTGATTTTCTATTTATTTGAATTCTTTTGCTATTTTTGGGGATACTTCATGCGGGGTTACTTCATGTTGGTCTAGTGCTCTTTAAATTTGAGAGAGTTAGAGGATTTTGAATGCTTGTGGAATTGTTGGTGGTCCGGGACTATTTGGATTTGAAGAATATTACGGTTGAACTTTTGGATCAATCTCAATCATGGAGAGGTAGGAGCTTGACTGTTGTAAAAATGTTTTCTTTCGTATTGTGCTTATGTGAATGTATTTGAATGTTCGGTATGTTTGTTGGTTGGTTGGGTAGATTCCTAGGTCTCGTGTAGAGAAGACTATGGGAATCCTTTGTGGGGATTCATCGAGTTGTGGGTAGGCATAAGAGTTATTTTTGGAGGGAGTTTGGGTTTGGTGTTCCACCTTGGACAAGAAATATATTGCATTTCTTACTTTTGGTTGAGGCATAAGAGAATGGAGAGGCATAAGAGGTACTTGGGGGAGGCATAAGAGTATGTAGGGGTTTGAGATTAATATTTTGGTGGGTTTTAAGGTGGTCACCCATTCCCCATTGGGAGGTATAAGCAGCTTCCCCATAGATCTTGCTCTTTTGGACTTTGTGTGATGAGGCCTTGTATATTTTGTTACTACCCTTCTTGTGACTGTAACTACATTTTATTTTGGATTGTGAAATTTTTTTGTGTTGTGGAAGCTTGTCTTGTTGCCATGAGTTGAATCCATTTCCTATTGTAATGTGGTTGGGGCTCAAGGGCCAATGAGGAGGATGGCTTCTCCTCTTCATTGGAATTCTTGGTTGGGTGGAGAGCATTACCTCTCCCCTTATCTTTGTCGTAACCAAATGAGATCCGGTGGATCTCTCTTGTTGTTGTTTCTTGGAGCTGTGTATGAAGAAAAATATTGAAGTTCTCCTTGGGTTCCCTTATTAAAAAATTTCTCACTCTAAGTGGATGACTTTGTAATAATATTTGTAGTGAAAACCTTCTCTTTTTTTTGGATATGAAAGTTGAATTTGTATGTGAAAAAGGAATGAGAAATATTTATTTCGAATATTTTGGAAAAAAAAAAGTGTAAAAGAAATTATTTCATTTAATTGAAATTTTATTCACCCTTCATCAAATGGTGTTACTCTTGTTTAAAATTTTTGTTGTATGTATATTGTAAACTCTTTGTTGAAGGTTGGAAATGCTTGTATTAAAATTATTACATTCCTCCGTATTATTTGAAGGGCATGTTTTGAAAATATAATTACATTATTGATTTTCACATATTGATTGAAGGCAAGTTAAACATTGTAAATTTAGAATGGAATGAACTTAAATTTTAAAAGCATGACAAATGAAATAGATAAATATCCGATTTGAAATACTTGGATCTCTATTAGATTGTTTCAAATCTGCAATAAATGTCGAGAAAAATATACAAAGTACCCTAACTATAAAAGATAAAATGAAAACTTAAAATGAACTAAGGATGATCAAAATGTATCCCAAAATAGTTTGTATTGCTCAAGAAATTTACTTAGAACTTTATTAATCAAGGTAGAGGAGAAAAATGCCTTTACCGAGAAAAGAGAAACGAAATAAATCCGTTTTGAAATCCCAACCATAATTAATTAATCCTTGCAAATCCATCCAATTTCTATCAAGTGTGATCCTCCATGTTTTTGGCATGTTGAAGAAGAAAGAATGGCAGATTGAATCAAGTCTGGTAGTTGAAAAAGTTTAATTCACGTTTTAATGGAAGGAAAGATATTTTTGTCAAATTCACCCACTTAAGTTTGTCAAAAATGATTTTTATGTTTTCTATGCAAAAGCGAGTTCGAGCCCTTTCCAAAAAGTCCTCATTTTCTCAAAGTTGAGCTTCCAGTCGAATGTTATGGCCTTCTGAAGTTTTGACATCGTTTGGTTCACAAAAAAACTAATCATTACTAACAAAATTTTTGTAAATCGGATCCGCATGGGCCCAAAAATTACTTAGGGAAACTTTTACAAAAAGGCAAAATTCACAAGGTTTCCGCGGCTCCACAAGCGACTTTTCCCTTTGGAAAAACAAAATATACTTCAGCGGGTTCGCGTGCCTACACCTTTAAACTTTCTTTTTGAAAAAAAATGGCAAAAATTTCTAAATCTCCCCGATGGCCCGTCACCCTGTAGCAATTACGGTCTTCCACGTGGCTTCTTTAGGCATCGCGGAGCAATGGATTGTTTTAGACCTTATCACTTTTGGAAAAAAATTGGTGAAAATTCCTAAGTTTCACCACGGGCCTACCTTCGTGTAGGTAATTGTTGGACTAACGCGTGCTTCGCTTGGCATCGGTAGAGGTGCAAGTTTTTTCTAACCTTCACACTTTTTAACAAAAAAGCCAACATTTCTAAGTTTTCCCCGATGGTCCGCTTTGTCGATGTATCTTTCGGGCTGCATGACAAATAGCGCCCCTAGGCGTCGGCAGATGCGCATATGTTTTTAAACCTTTTTACCCTTTCAACAAAAAGAGTTAAAATTTAAAATTACCTCCAGCGACCCGCCTTTCCGCGTTGGCTCAAAATTTTGGACACGTGTCCCTTGCAGCTTAGGTCAAATTTTCTTACCTCGGTATGAAGCCCCGATGTGTGCTCGCTGGTGCGCAAATAAAAAATGTGCTTTTTATCTAAAATCGTAAAGCTCCAAATGTCTCCCTGTGTCCACTAGCCCAAAACCTTTCCTGGGCCAAAAGTCATCCCTGGACCCACAGGCCCACCTTAGGAAAAATTTCCTCCCTAGCCTCGTTGACTGTAACTTAAGAAATATGACAAGTTATGAGGACTTCTTTATATCATTGGAAAGGGGAAGAAATTTCCTATCTAATGGAAATGTTTTCATGAAACCTTAAGTGCCTTAATTATGTGAAAAATCAGATTGAAGTGAAAAGATGAGTCTGAGAGTGGGTAAGTGGGAAATTACCCCTTTTTAACTTAAATGTTTAACTCTAAAGCATGGGTTGACTTTTTAAAGGGGTCACGTTATATAATAAGAGAATGCTTTCTATCCCATGTATATAAGAACATTGGTTATTGTTTAGACCTAGTGAAATTAAAAACCTTGGGCATTTAATTGCTTTGGTCCCTTTGACCCTCAAAAACAATTAAGGAATATTTAACTATAGTGTTAATTTAATTATTTATTAAATTAACACCTAAAAGAAATTTAACTATATTCAGATTAATTATACTCATTAATTTTGTAATGTGGATCTAATGTTTGTTATAATGGGAAAATTTCATTTATTAAATTATAATTTACTTTGAATCTTTGTTGTGACAAGTGTTGTTTGAAGCCCGGTGGTGGTCACGCTTTTCAAAATAAATTATTCCATGATTTTTCTATCGAAACCAAGGTTGTTCTTGGGTCTCGCATGGTCATTTTTATTAGCGGAAGTTACATTACTATGGACTTACATATTTATTTATCAATTTTTTTATCACTAAGTAAATAAACCTCTTAGTAAAAGTGTCTATCAACCATTCGAAACACCTTTAAGTATTGATCGTAATTTATAAATATAATATTCGATTTATGAATATATAAATTTAAATATATAAGACATGGACCATAAATGTGAAATAAAAGTCGAGGATATGATTGAGGAGTCAAAAATATGAGTCTAGGTATTTTTTTGCAATGCTAGGGTTTAGGCTCAGCGAGTTTTTTTCGCAGTGAATGCTCGGCCTTTTGTACATTGCCATCGCTTCAAACCACCGATCTATAGATCTACATGGGATTATCGCATTAATTTTGTATCGATTGCCATTACGCCCCGCTGGGCGGTAGCTTATAAAATGACCACCTCCTTGGGCCATGCATCTATTGATGTTGGTCTTATCGCAGGAGCTCTAGACAATGGCACCAAAACGAGCAAGGAAGTTTGTCCCGAAGGTATTCGACGAGGTAAGGATACTGATACTCCTTCCCCGGATATTGTTCCCGATTTACCAGCTTTTGATGATGGGCTTTGGCCGTGGGTGTTCCGGGTGGGTGCCCAACCAATCAAAGTTTTCACGGCTCTCTTTGGCTATCTTGTCATCCCGGTGAGGAAATGAGGAGAAGCAAGCAGACGATGGTTGGGAGCTACCCGATGACACACCCATCACTACTCTTGGTGGTTGAGGTGACTATCCAAAGATCCCTTCGCCACCGCCACCATCTTCCATGTTTGTTCTTTCTTGCCTAGCTCCATGTCCTGGAGTTTTCTCTGGTTCTCTTCACTTTTGTGTTAAAATGTTTCTAATTGATAATGCTACTTTTTATATGACACTTTGTTACTCGTAGCCTCTTTATGGCTACTTTGATCCCGCTTATGGGGTGTGATCTTTTCCACCCAATTTTGTATGATTAGCATTCTACCTCTCTTGCCATCTTTAATATATGAGTATGCTTTTCAATTAAAAAAAAGTCGGAGGATATTATTGATATAAAATAATAAAAAAACTTTGAAGTATGAAATGCTTAGAGCTCATTCTTTAAGCATCAATTGATTTATTAAAATTTCGTGGTTTTGACTAAATTACAAGGAAATTATAACCTTTGTGATTTAAAGAAAAGACATAAACATAAATCGAAGACAAGTACAAAGGGTTTGAATAATGTCTAGCATTTGTATTGAGTTTAAATATTTAATTGGTGAGAGATTCCTTTCTATGTTCAGGGGTGACACGGCTTTAAAGCATCTCTTTATTGTCACATAATTATGGTGACTATTAATTCTCTCTATCATGTTGTTTTCAGCATTTACTAGAAATGAAAACTATTTTTAAGATGTTTATTTATGCATTCATTCGCCATACTCTAAGGAACCGAATTATGAATTCCGATTACTTTTCTTTGAAATGATTGTTGTTATCATTCTTAATAATCAAGGTTGAATTACAATATAAATACGATTTTCACTATCATTCTTAATAATCAAGGTTGAATAACAATATAAATAAAATTGCCATAAGATTGAATTACAATATAAACAAGAATTTTGATATTATATTTGTTGAGATTAATAATAATCAAACTTTGATTACATTATATATAAAGAGTTGCAAAGCGGAAGTGACCATTTCTATTATATGTTTTGTATGATAGTTGATTTTTTAAAATTTATTATAAATTTTACAATATCATTATAAATAAATTCTAAAATTTATTGTTAGAGTAGGTATTTACCTTAGCTCATGTTCACCTAGGTACATTATTTACCTTTAGTGTATTTATCCTCACCCACTTATGTGTGTGGATATTTCTTTTATCTTATTTAGATATTAGGAGATATTATCTAGTTGTTAGGTATAGTTCTTTCCTTGATCTATGGTATTGACTAGTTCTTTCCTTGATCTATGGTATTGACTAGATCCTTGATGTCTAGTTCTCTCCTAAATCTATGGTCTTGACTAGTTCTTTGATGAATAGTTATTTCCTTGATTTATGGCTTGATCTACGACCTTGATTGGTTCTTAGATTGTTATTCCTTGCCTATTTAAGCAAGGCCCATTCTCAATGTATTGCATTGAGTTCCATAATAATATATGATATTGCTACTCATTTGTTTGCAAAGGTTTTGTGTAAAGTTATTCTGGAAAATTACTTTCATCTTATTGATCGTGGTGTTTGATTAGCATTTGTGTTCTTGGCTTGGTACGATCTGGTTATCATTCATTTTATTTATTATAATAATATTGACAACCAAGTACATAATTGATTTATAGAAAATGTAAAATTTTGTCAAGATAATGCCAATTTAACTATATTAATTGCAAAGGTTGAAAAAAATCATTTGAAACTTCATCTTATGACTACATTATTAATATCCACAAGACACTTTATTGCATTCATGTATATTGAGAGAATGCTACCTCGGAGTTCCATTTGATTACCAATGAAATTTTTAAAACTACTCAATACTAATCTTGTGACTAGAATATTAATATCCTCTAGTACACTATATTGCATTAATGTACATGGATTGAATGCACTTTGCGACAAGTTCCATTTAATTAGCAACTAAATTGTTAAAACAATGCCATACTAAATAAGATTTGTGGAGTTGGATAAGCTTTGAACCAAGAGAAAGGTTTTCTTTACTTCTATTCAAATAATTTATAGGATATATAAATCCCCACTCCCAATCATTTTCTATCTATGTAACAAATAGTTCGGATGGAAAAAATGGGTTTAGTAGTTGGGTTTTAAACCACCTCATTTTCCCTAACCCTCATGCACATTTCAAGGGGGTTGATTTAGTCAATCGAGATCAAAACATTGTTAAAACAATGTTGCATAAATGCAATGGTGGGGCACATGGTTGTCAACTTGGAGGTCATGACTTTGAATTTTTCCTATCTCCTCTGTTAACATGTGTGAGGGATAGGTTTTTCCAAACCACACAAACAAAAATCAATGACATGAATTTTTAACAAACTTCTCTCTCACAAAAATATTTTTAATAATGCTTGATTTTGACCCACATTTTCACATTGTATCATAACGCATTTTGGTAATCAAATTTCATTGTTTTGTTTTGTTTATTTTTTTGGAATATAGATTTTATTCAGATTTTTTTTTAAATAATTACGCCGAAAGGCGCGCTATAATATAAACTCGATTCTCCTCAATTTGACATGCTCCAAGTTATCACAAATCCTGAAATGGAGGGAAGGGGATGTTGACATATGATGGGTTCTACATTGTCCACATGGCGTGATTGATAGGAAATGTCATGAAATGTTTTGATGGTGTGTTTGGAAGGTAGTAAAAAAAAATTCATATTTTTTTGACTCCACAATACCCACAGAGACATACCATAATGAGAGGCATGTTCTCTATGGTTTTGGGGTCTTACCATTATAAACAAAACTGTGAAGGAAGGAGCTCTTTAGTGCTCGCCTTGCTATTTACAAATCCTATTGGGTGGGATTATGCATCGATTCCGATTTTTCTTATTGCCTTCGATGATGTCGCTAAGAAGACATCAAGAAAATTTTGATTACAATGAGACATCAAGGTCATAAATTTTCAAAGATGGAGTAAACATTGGTTCTTCCTTGCATTCAAAAGAAGGGAATCCTTGTTTCAGGTTTGGCTAGTGATTTGTTGCGAAAAACCATTGGTGATGCGGCTCCATGGATTTTCATGGTCAGCCTCCTCCATTAACAAAATCTTCAACACTAACATTCTTTTGGGAGACAACATAACATTAAATGTCAATAAAAGTAGCTTCCTCACCAAGTACATTTAAGTATATATGAATGAAATCCAAATGGGTCTTGATAAATGTGTAATATTTGATTTGGACTACACATTGCAGGAGAAACACTAAATCCTTTCATATAGAATGATATCGTTGGCCTTGTAGTGGGGAGTATCTTAGCGCCCTTGGAATTTTTCACACAAATGCAAGGTAATATAGATTTATGTAAATATTATAGGTTGTTTCACATTAATTATCAATATTTATGGGTGATAGATATAATAATTTTGAGGTAAATTTTCATGTACCGTTAATTTTAATTAGTTTCTTTCAAGACAACATGTTGGAACCTACGAAAATAAAGGGAACGCTCATGGTGTGCTTGATGTTTTATACAACATATTCTAAATTTCTAAAGAAGTTTTTTCGTGAAATAATGAAGCGGTGGCAACATTATAGTAAATCAATCCCATGGGAGAAAATTTTGTAACCGAATTTCTCATACCTATGATAGTCATCGAAGAAAAAGAAGCATCAAACCATATGGCATACTTGGTCTCACAAAATTTAGTAATTCTATTCAATTCAATATGTAATAATAAAGGATCTAAGTATTGCTAGGTTTATATTTTAAAATCTTTATTTTACTTGGTGTGATAAATAAAAACCTCACCGCATTAATAGAAATGACCGTGACGGTTTTACAAGTAAATGGACAACTTGAGATGAGTGTGTTTGCATCTTTGGTTCTTAACGTTATATTTATAGATATCATCAAGGTCATCACATGTCATTCCTATTCACATTCACATTCACATTCACATTCTCTCTTAATTAGGGTAACTAAAGTATCTGAGATTTCCTCTATAACATGAGACCACCTTTGGAAAAAAATAGAGTCCACAAAACAAGCAACCATCTCTGGCCCCAAAAAGTGATCGGTATTTGAGGAGTATTTTAGATACAAGCTTTACCACTTTAATTTGTGGATTTTTTAAAGTGTTTTTGGGTGTCCGTTTTCACTAATTTTTAGTGTCATCTGCAAGTTTTGCAGTCGTGGATTGCATGGTTTTCCAAGGTTGTGTGCACGGAATCTAAGGTGTAGATTTAGGGAAAGAAGACTTAAATGCTTGTTGAACACACTGGTTTTTAAACCGCCTTTTCCTTTTTACATAGATCATGTTTTCTTCGATGGTATTTTTTCTGGCTTGCTGAATAGAATTATTTCGGCTTCCCGGGTGGAGTCCTCCAGCAAATAAATTATTGTTTTCATTATTGGGGCCTCCTCCATTGACAAAAACTTCAACACTAACATTATTTTGGGAAACAACAAGACATTAAATGTAAATAAAAGTAGCTTCCTCACCAAGTACATTTAAGTATATATCAATGAAATCCAAATGGTTCTTGATAAATGTGTAATATTTGATTTGGACTGCACATTGCAGGGAGAAGCCCTAAATCGTTTCATATAGAATAATATCATTGGCCTTGTAGTGGGGAGTATCTTAATCACCCTTGGAATTTTTCACACAACTGCAAGGTAATATAACTTTATTTAAATATTACAAGTTGTTTCACATTAGTTATCAATATTTAGGGTTGATAGATATAATAATTTTGAGGTTAATCTTAAGGGACTGTTAATTTTAAGTAGTTTCTTTCAAGACAACATGTTGGAACCTACGAAAATAAAGGAACGCTCATGGTGTGCTTGATATTTGATACGACATATTCTAAATTTCTAAAGAATTTTTTTCGTGAAACAATGAGGTGGTGGCAACATTATAGTGGTCGATCCCATGGGAGCAAATGTTGTAACCGAATTTCTCATACCTACGATATTCATCGGAGAGAAAGAAGCGTCAAACCACATGGCATACTTGGTCTCACAAAATTTAGTAATTCTATTCAATTCAATATGTAATAATCAAGGATCTAAGTATTGTTATGTTCATATTTTAAAATCTCTATTTGACTTGATTGCTATAAATAAAAACCTCACCGCATTAATAGAAATGACCGTGACAGTTTTACAAGTAAAAGGACAACTTGAGATGAGTGTGTTTGCATCTTTGGTTCTTAACGTTATATTTATAGATATCATCAAGGTCATCACATGTCATTCATATTCACATTCACATTCACATTCTCTCTTAATTAGGGTAACTTAAGTTCTGAGATTTCCTCTACAACATGAGAGCACCTTTGGAAAAAAATAGAGTCCACGAAACAAGCAACCATCTCAGGCCCCAAAAACTGATGGGTATTTGAGGAGTATTTTAGATACAAGCTTTACCACTTTAATTTGTGGATTTTCTAAAGGGTTTTGGGTGTCCATTTTCACTAATGTTTGGGGTCGTCTACAAGTTTTGCAGTCATGGATTGCATGGTTTTCCAAGGTTGTGTGCACGGAATCCAGGGCATAGATTTAGGGAAAGAAGACTTAAATGTTTGTTGAACACACTAGTTTTTAAACTACCTTTTCCTTTTTACATAGATCATGTTTTCTTCGATGGTATTTTTTCTGGCTTGCTGAATAGAAGTATTTCGGCTTCCCGAGTGGAGTCCTCCAGTAAGTAAATTAGTGTTTAAATGGTATAGGCTTCTTGAAGCTTCTTACAATACCATTTATATTTGTAGGGAATGTGTTCTTCCTTGTAAATATCTTCCATCGTCTCTTCATTGGCCTGTTTACCATTAAATATGGTAGTTACTGATTTAGACAAATATTAGAAATTTTATTTGTATGACATTATATTATGTAAATATTCACATTTTTGTTCGTCCGTCAGTCAATAATCTCTGTACGATTTGCCAATATTTGCAAGTATTGATTTATAATATCAATATATCTTTGATAAAGAATAGAGTGGAGACTACTTAAGCAAGACTGCATACATACAAAAACTACAACCTATAGTGAAATAGGGATTTTATCTTGTTTTCACTAAAGCTATCCCCTATATACCATACATGGCAGATGAATTTTGTGGAGTGATATATTTTTACTTTAATTCTGATCGTAGGGTAAAAATTGTACAGGTTTTGAAGTAGGTAATTCCACATTTTACAGATGTCAATCAAGTTTGAATGAAACTTGTAGCTAAAATTCCTGTGGACTAAAAAGATGTTGAAATTAATGTTTCCGTCGTTAAGCTAGGAGGAACAATGGGTAATTATTAATTTATCATGAGTATTGAAAATGATATTCTATTACTGTAATCATAAATCTCAAAGTGCATCTAATAGTCATTTTTCTTACAATTGACAACAGTAATGGGGTAATTTGAAATTAGTTTAATTATTTATGTTAGAACGATTTATTTATTTATTTTTTCTTCAGTGTTTTCTTTGTAAATGGTGAATATTTATTTAAAAAATTAAATTGAACCCATAACTATATTGCAGAGATGAAACCATTTGTATTCATGTGATAGTGAATCAATTCTATTTATTGATTCTTTTGAGAACTTTCATATTCTGTTGGTAATTTGTTTTATTTTCATTTTAACGATAATTTCGTTAAATTTGGATGTTTTAGAATCTAGATTAAATACTTAAATCATCTATATTGCTTTTCGTATATCAAATATTGGAATTTTATTTTCTTATTATTGGAATCCAAAAAGGGATTTTGGAATTATATATCATGTATGAGGGATTTCCATTTTAGGGGTTTACAATTTTTTAGTATGAATAGGAAATACTTATTAGAATAATTAATATATTTATATCTTTACAAAGCATAGAAAATAGTTATATTGTCTATTCTCATACAAACAAACATTTTTATCTTCTATTTGGGAATATGTCAATTCTCACATAAAAATCATAGAAGAAAAATAGATGTAATATTTAATTTGTTTTAGAATAGACAGCTTGCCCATTCTCACATCCTTTATAGTGATATAAAAATGATTAAGTTCATTATTGCTTCAATGAGGTATAATGGTTAGAATAGGCATATCCTCATTCTCATAAAAATAAAGAGTTTTATTATTGTGATGAGATTAAACATATGCCATTTCTCATACTAACAAATATTTTAATCATTGTGATGAGAATAGGCATATGCCCATTCTCATAAGCTTAATATACAAAGAAATACAAAATTGGATGTGATTTATTTTAACTATGGGGTCATGCGTATTTGCATGTTATATGTTTTAAATGTTTTGATCATATGTATTTGTGTCTATTATTGCTTCTAATTTATGATATCAATAAAAATTTGACAAATGTTTAACTATAACATGGATTTATTTGCATAGAATGAAGGTTGGAAATGTGTTGTTATGAAATACATACAACATAAAATGATGGTAATAAATGAATTCTGAAGAGATAGTCTATAAAAGTAAACCCATATTTATATATTTTTATGAGATAGACTAAAAAACAAACCAACTATTTTATATTTATTAATCAACACAATAGTAACACGTAAATTCAATCAAGCTCAGTATTTATGGAAATGTGTTGTTATGATGAAAATACAAGTCACAATTTTTTTATAAAATGACGACAATAAATCTATTGTATACGAAATAGACTAAAAAAATGTGATTGAATTTTTATGAGAAATACTACAAAAAAACTAAAATTATTTATATAGATTAATCAACATAATAGTCTCAAATACACTTAATGAATCTCAATAATTGTTTTTAAAATATTTCAAAGACCGACATAGATTTAGGTATGGACCCACGTGAATTAACCATGTATATAACGGTGGGAAAAAAATTCTATCAGAATGAATTGTGCCATCAAGTTTCTAACAAGAAGAAAATCAAAACAAAAGTGCCTCAATTCTCTAATGAAAAACATTTTGTTTCACCTATGATCAATGTTTTTACGCTCCGGATATTTAGTTGTACTTGTCGAGAACCTTTTGCATATTTTTTTTGTAAACTGGCACAATATTCCCCTTCTTCAATCTTAAAATTTTGTTGCTAATTTCACACTCCAAAATGCCCCAAAAAAACAAATTAAATATTTATTAGCTAATCAAATTTTTAATGAAGGCGTGTCATTCTCTTGAATGCGGTATGTAAACCTCAATTCAATATCCATTTTTTTTTCATTCTATCCTTAACAATTCAGGGTTAAAAGTATGCTTGAAGTATCGGTAGCATGCATATGTAAATTTTGATTATATGGTTAGTGATCTAAATTCAGAAATCCCTAGAAATCCAAAGAGAAATTCCTCTACCTCCAAAACTAATAACTTCTTTTCATTGAAAATGAGATCTAAAACCAACCAATAACAAAACTCTTTTTAATAAATTTAATCATAGATAATATTATTTGATTTTATCTATAATTAATTTCTTTTGTATAATCCTATCAAATCTAGTTACTGAGAGCATTAAAATTTAAACTATCAATAACATCCTAATATATCATTATCTATTAATCACATCATTTGGATGAAATGTGAACAAAAACTAAAAAAATGTAATAAACATTTTTAAGCATTACATACTAATGACCATCAAATTATTAAAGGTTATATAATAATCACTTCAAATAGAAAATGGGAAAAGGAACAACAAAAATGTAATAAACACAATTTTATATATTAATATGTTCCACTTTTATTTGAAATAGAGCATATGACTTTAAGAAGACTCTTACATCATCTACAACCCATACCATGGATAGTTGAGAAAACAATTTTGACATAAGCCACCTATTCTTTTTAAATTCTTTCTTAGAAACCTTTGGAGACACCAAAAACTTTAGTTCGGAACCCCTTTATTGTCTACTTTAACTACAACCATAGTTTCATAGTTGTACGGAACTTATGGTGTCTTCCAAATTGTTTCCAATTTTTTAATATATTCATCTTCCTCTTTTTCGCAATGCTCCATACCCAAACAAAACAATGGTCACAAGTCCACTTTAGTGAGAGTATCATTTTTTTGCTAGTTTTTCTACACTAGCATTTGCATTTGATGAATTTCGTAAACACAAAAGTTAGAAATTAAGTAATAGATGTTTGTGGTAGGATGTGCTTATTGTTCAATTGAAATGTATTTTCCATTTTATAAGTACACTTTTCAACTAACAATTCTTATAATTCAAGAACAAGCAAATGTTTCTTTAGAGGCACTACAAAAAAATATTAAACTTCATTATTAACTTGTATGTATTTCAAATATGATAATAATATTTCACAAAATATTTTTACCTATTTCTTTACATCTATTTGTTTGTTGTAGATTTTTTAGATTTTCTCCAGTTGTATCTTCACATAAAAATTGAAATTAGGATATATTTATCAAATTGATTCCAACTAATATTGACAAATAAAAAAGATTAATATTTTTACCTATTTCTTTACATATATTTGTTGAATTCTCTCCAGCTGCATTTGCACATAAAAATTGAAATTAGGATATATTTATCAAATTGAATCAAACTAATATAGAAAATTAAAAAATTATATTAAATTTAAATAATACTTGATACTTGTTCATGAACAACCTGTCATAATTGATGGTGAAGGGTTTAATGTAGCTTCAGTATCAATCACCATCAGTTGTGTGTTTTGTGTCTTTTATCGTGTAACTTTTGTTGTTGGAGGGCATCGTTCTATTGTTAGGAATACTATATTTTTCTTGTTTGATGACATCGTTCTATTATTACGAATAATATTTTATCGTAATGGATTGACCTCATGGATTGCACTTTTTTCTCCACTCATGATCATGTTATTACTAGGAATAGTGTATTCTTGTAATGGATTAACCTCATGGACTGTAATTTTTCTCCACTCGTGATCATTTGCAAGGGCTCAATAGTTGTTGCCAATGAACATAAAAACTTAGAGTATAAAGTAATAATTGTAAAAATTGAATTATTGTCCATTATCACTTAATTATTGTAATACCGATCTATCTTTTATTCATCCCAAGTCCTTAGGTATTAGTTGTTATACCTCTCGATTAAGCTGTACTAAAGTCCTATTCACCACCATTGTCTATCCATCATGTCTCGTGGATAGAAATTTGTGCTCCTCTATAACTTGGTATCCATCTTGTCCCACAAAGTAGTCCAAAAATTTCCTAAGAACCTGGAATCCTGTCAGAAACAATAGACTTTGGCAAACCAAAATGCACCCATACATTAGCAAAGAAAAGATCTACTACCTCATGTGCTTTTATTGTATTTTTACATGTCATAAGAATACACATCTTACTAAATCTATCAACAACAACATATAGATAATCATGGCCATGTTTAGACATAGGTAATCCTCCTACAAAATCCATAGAAATGTCCTCCCACAGATGAGTAGGTACTGGAAAAGGCATATACAAACCCTCCTTCCTAGTCTTAGGCTTGTTGGTACAACAAAGTTTACATCCATGTATAAATTTTGATACTTCTTGCATATTGGGCCAATACATGTTCAATATTGTATTTACTTAGGGAATACCTATTCTAAATTAGGAGTTATAGAAGAAGAATATAACTTTTACTAAAAAAATTGTTTTCTTGAAAGATTTGTTACATAATTTGGGTTTCGATCACGAGCCTAAATAACTTGCAATCTATCACCAAGGTTAGAATGACCCAAGACTTTATAGAATACCTATTACTTGGCCGAGAATATTTTCTCGTAGGTATCCAATCTTCAAAACATGAATTTTTTTCCTTATGATAATTATTCATAATTTTCTTATATTGGTTGGACTATCCCTGAAAAATCTTGAGTGTTGCACTATATACCATAGATGAGTGGGATCAATCCTTCGTAGTTTTCCCTTTTATAAGGTAGATCAACCATTCCCCATGATTTCTAAAATACTTTATAGACATATTAAAAATTATTAAGTTAAATCATTGTATTAAATGTGCATATGTGTGTTCTTCTATAGAAGCATTGAGGAAGAATATATGATTGATATAAGAGAATGGACATATGCCCATTCAATACATGTAATATTGAACTTGATAATTATAAAAACTCTATAAAGGAAGTTGTTAAAAATTCAAATATTTATAACCCTAATATAAAATGTTCACGGGAATGATTATTTCTAACTAAACCCATGATTGATTATCATCTAGTTTCTTTTCCCATTCAGGGAAGAAAAAAATCCCTTAAAAAAATATACTTTTAACTTTGTCGAGTGTTGCACTACATACCATCGATGAGAGGATCAAGCATTATGTAGTTTTCATTTTTTATAAGGTAGACGGACCAATTCCCCAAGACGTTCAAAGCCGAAAATTTCCCATTGTAAAAAAATTATACTTTAAACTCTTCCTTAGTGCTCATTTTTATAAGGTATAAGGGCCATACCCCATGATTTCTAACATAATTTGTGGAGGTATTAAAATTTTTAAGTTCAATCATTTTATTGAATGTGTGGATAAATGTTATTCTTTAGGTATCATCGAAGAAGAATATATGATTGATAAATTAGAATGGACATCCGCCTAATCAATACCTGCGATATTGAACTCAATCATTATAAACCTGATGACATTTTCTGCACCCATGCAAAAGGTCAACTCAAAACGTTTCTTCTAGATGGAAGGGATTGATGTGATGGACCTAACTAGAAAGAAAAAGGAAATAAATTATCGATGTTCTAGTTTTAGAATGTCTACCTCCTACCTAAGGTGTCTTTCCAATCACATCCTAGTCATGATCATGCATCATCTCCTCAGGAACCAATACAGGACCCTAGCACATATGGGAAAGATAGATGAGATTGAAGGTGAATAGCCAAAAATGGAAAAGGGACAGTTCACTTCAGGGATGAAGTAGGTTTCAACTTATCTTTATTAAATTTTTAGTTATTATTAGTCATCTTTAGTTCATTAATATTGATTAAATTAAAGGTTGCTAGTGTGTATGAGTTGTATATAATTCATTTTACATCATGTAAATGAAATAATAATACAAAACAAATAAAGATACAACTCATCACATGAAGAATTTTTCATTTATTTCATAATTATAAATTACCATGAACCCACACCACCTTGGGAATAACCACGAAAAGAAAGAACATATATGCAAAAGCGTGAATAAAGAAAGAAGGAAATCCATCATTTCCTCTTAGATGGATTTCCCATAGTTTGGATTTTGTGTGCCCTCATTGCACTTCCTACCCACCATCTTCTACAATTGTTATCATTGTACATGAAAGAAGAAAATTTGTGTTAGAGATCCGATTTCATCTTTGTTGCATTCACATGACTTTACACAAATGAAATTTCAAAGATTTAAATTGAAATCAGATGTATACAAAGGAATTCATGAGCATAATATACATTTTAACATTACGTAAGAGGAATTTAACAATAAAAGAAAGGATTCAAGCCTTGACCTTTTTTAATTATTTACATTAGTGTGCGGGTATAGGTTTGCAAGAAGAATTAAAAATGCATGTCACAATTTCATAATATGACACACGCATATATGCTAGACACATTACCACTTCCTAGAAGAAATAACAACAATAAATGGAGTAACATATAGCTGAAAATTAGATTGTCATAAGCTTTCAAATACAGTGCAAAAAATGATATAATTTAAATTTTCAATGGATGGAATGTATATCCAACACAAATCGACAAAAGAATCTAAATTACAAAGTATTTAATTACATTTCCAAAATAAATGAGAAAGCAACAACATTATTGAAGAAAACTAAGAATTCCTTTTGAAAGGACATGACATAACTGAATGCATTTGCATGATACATGTATGTATGGCACAACATATCCTTAATACCATTGTTTTCAAAAGGATAAGGAAGTATAAGTTTTCAGCTTCCAATGTAAGTAAGAAATAAGACAGAACAAATAAAGCCATCAAACCATGGAAAAGGGGTAGGAATGTAAATACCTAGGTTATAAAGCTAAATAAAGGTTGAATGATTCATCACATGGAAAAAATGAGATCACTACAAGTACACAATAGTAAAAAAGCCAATAGGTATTTAGCCGGAATCATTACAAAAAACAAAGGCATATAACTTGAAAAATGTACTGATTTCAAACCCATAAAACAAGAGAAATGTATTCGGGAAGTGTTTACGGTTAGAGTTATAGCCATCAAATGGAAAGAACATGATATCAATCAAATTCAAGTTATCATCTTTCATCAAAGAGACATGTAAACCATTCAAGTAGTATAGATTTAAGATCAACTTAAATATAGAAATATATTTGAGTTCATGATTCGCATGACAAGAATGAATTAATCAAGTACATACAAGAAGGTACAAATTCTCAAAACTAAAAAGTATAATTTTAAGTTGGTTCATCTTTGTAAATAGATCTAAATACTTGGATATTATTTACTAAAATAAATAAACAAATTCCTCTATTGATTAGTAAGATTTAATAACTGATATATTTGAAAGAATTAAGTCATATCATGTAGTTATGAATCAAGCACAAAGCTTAGATACTTTTCTGCAATAACTTGGCAAGATAAAGCTCACTCAATAGGGTTGTTGAGATCTAGCAAAAAATCAAAGGAAAGATTTTTAATAATTTTCTAGTCTCTAGAACTAAGAAGAGAAAGCTACAACCATCCCAGCCATGTAAAGGAAAGCAATGTGCAAGAAAATGTCAAGAAATGAACATTGTAGCATTATAACATACAGGTTAAAATGCATACATCTTTAAAGAAAGATTAGATTGCGGTAAAAAAGAAGCAAGGTTCTATCAAAAGAAGTATACAACCTATTCATGAGAAGCTCAAGGCCATGAGTACACATGATTGTATCAAAATCAGCCCAAAATGGCATTTTAATGCTTACAAAAAGGACAAATAAAATATGAAATCAGAACTCTACATACACAAGTAGTGAGCTCAAATCAACAACAAAGGTGAGCTAAACAAAAATTTAAACTGGGTTTAGACAGTACCAAAACCATCAATGGTGGTAGATAGGGCAAATCAGATGTGAATGATAAAAAAAAAAAAGAAAAGGAGGTTTGCACTAACGAGTCCTCCATAGAAACCCATTAATGACATCTATGGGAAAAGAATTAGTGGAATTAAAGAGGATTGATTAGATTTTTTACAAATCCTTTCCCTCAAAGAACGAAGATGAAAGCCCAAAATGTAAAGCTTGTGTATTTTATTTGAAGAAGGGTTTTATCCACTTTTATAGAAATTTCTAGGTATTAATGGCAGATGAATCCCAAACCCTTGTTTAAAATGTCAACTCATATCTTTACCTGACTAGGACAAAATCGAAATGGTTGTATATGGTAAAATAGAGATCAACCATTTTCTAGGGAAAATAAAATGATCAAAGCTTGGCTTAAACAACAAAGATTCATATTTACAACATAATAACGAGTGACCATAACACAAATAGATTTTCAGAGGTGCAAACATTACATCTATTAAATCTCAAACTCTTAATTCATGACGTCAAAATAGATTTTGGAGAGTTTCCACAAGCTCATATAAAGAATGATGTAAACCTCCCATGTCGGAGGAAGCGAAGCAAAACGAACAACTCAAAAGTGAATATGTAGAAATTTTTGAGAAAAATAAATGAGATTCGGATGACAATTAAAAAATGAGGAAATATTCATATGATAGTCCGGTACATATCTTTGGAAGGGAGATATGTCACAGTCCCTACTAAACATCTAGTTTTCCTTAACCATTTCTGCAGGAAAATCACTGTCTGCTTCCCACATTATCTTGAATTCCCTCAAACACTCCATCTGGGAGTTCCAGAAGCATACCCAAGCTACCCCCCGCATCAAGGACTTATTTTCTTGCTGCACAAGCTCTGTGTCACCAAATACCCTAGTCTCCCATCCTCCCCTAGCATGGCTCCTCTCCTTCCCACCACCACTACCCCCACCCCCATTCCTTCCACCATGACCCCCACCCCCATCCCTGCCACCACGTCCAAGCCTAAAACTAGAAACTAGAAGAAGCTCAAACTGGACACCCCTATTTCGGGCAGAGTCCTTTGCAGCAGTAAGGAAATGGAAGTTGTCCAAAACCTACTGCACATCAGTAGTGCAGGCCAGGAAGAGGTCTCTCAAAAATAAGGAAACAACACTCCCCAAAGGCTAGATGACTTAGAGAAGGAAATGATGAAACTGAATGAAGAAGTGCAGCATTTGGCCAAGCAAAAAGGTAAAAGGAAGATGGAAGAGGGTACTGAGATGGACAATAAGCAAGTGGAGGACATCTATAAAAAGCTTAACTCCTTGGACAATCAGATGGGAAGAGCTAAGGATCGCCATGAACACAGCATGGCAATTTTTAATGCTATCAGTGATTTTCTTAACAACATGTTCGTAGCATCTCTGTGCTTAGTGGGATACCGGACACTCTGTGGGGAATGACCAAGGAGAGCAGCCAAACCATGGCTAAGCTAGATGCTAAGGACCCCACACATGACAACGGTGGCTCTCTTTACCTCACTGCAAACCATTAAAGCTAGAATTACCAGAGCTGCTAAGAAGTAAGGGAGGTTTTCGTTGTAGACGCCGATCTTCATCATTCTTTTTGCTGTTCTTTTGCTATTTTTGGCTACATGGTTGCATCTTAGCATTGTTTTTCATTTTTATTGTAACGTTTTGGTTACGGTTGGCTTTAATGACTATTACGGATGCTTTGATCATTTTTGTAGAAACTATTAATGTTTTATCCGGATTTTATCCTGTATGTAAACAGCGTATAGTCCCTTCAAAACTATTTATCATTAGTAAAAAAAGAGAGCAAATAAGCCAAGAAATATGACAACCCAACACAAGATACGATCGAGATTAAAATTATATCTCGGATCGACCACACGAGAAATACACAAGTTAGAAATAAAACCCACTTTGGAGGTTTTAATAGTATAAAATGTAGAAGAAGATGGTAAAAATATTACCTTTCTTTCATGTAATAGAATCCACGAGACACATTTTTTAGACCTAGAACAACAAAACGAGAACTCCATCTTCATCAATGATGAGTGTTAAATCTACAACATATTGCATTAGGCAAATAAAAGTGAACAATAGGTAGACTAAAAACCACTAACACAAAAATAGAGCTCAAAGCACATTAATGGCCACCTAGAGAAATTTTTTGAGGGGCTTTGTCATCCCAGGATGGAGCCAAAGATGAAAATGTAAAAATGATTAGGGTGCATATCTTTTTCCTTCCTAACTTGAGTAATTAGTTAACCAAACTCAAATTTATGGTCGAGCACACACGTGTCTAGAGCACAAAACCCTAATTCAACCAATGGTCAAACACCATCACCGCATGGATCATGGGTATTTGCTCGTGGGATAGGGGAAAAAAATTTGACCACCATCATAAATTCTTTGACGTTATTGTAAATAATAATTCAAGGGGTCGATACACGTGACTAGGGCCAAGTTTAAAGATCGAGCACATAGTTACGGAAGTGGAAAATTAATGTAAGATCTAAATCATTGTAATCTTGCATGGAAAAGGGTAGAGAATAAATTGATATATTCGAACACAAATTCGACATTAGGTCCTTTTTATTATTTTAATCATTACCAATTACACATAATAGTCCAAAGGAAGAATAAAATAAAGTACCTTCCAATACATAGGTGGCGGGTAAAGCTAGGAGATAGAGATCACCTTTTCATGCACACATGTCTATGACATTATTTTATAATAAAGCTAAGTCTAGCTTACCTTAATTTTTCCAAGAATATCATAAAGGTTCCAAAAGCACCCCATACACTTTGACTTGAGTTGAAAGTAGGAAGAGAGGATATTTTTACATTCATTTACCAAAGATGTAATTTTAAGACTTTTGTATTATTTATTCATTGAGAACTGATAAAATTATCATGCAAATGGGAGTTAGAATAAAATCACTTTTAGTGGGTTTGGTTGAACAACTTTGATATCTATTGTTTGTATTGCAAAGCAAAAAGGAGGAATTTTTAATGTACTAAATCATTTTTGAAGCAAATATTTCTAGAATTTCCCTTATATGAGAATCAATTGATTGCATTTCCAATAATTTGCAGTGGTGTGTATTATAGTAGTTTTCTTATGAATTTTATTATTCCCTAAATTTATTAAACTTTCTTATACTATTTATCTTTTTACAAATAGGTATTCATACTAGTTTTAGTGTGTAATTATTTTCCTTGTTATTGTGAGAAATCCCTTAACATAATAGTGTTTTCCTTGAGATTAACAAAAACCCATTCGATCATGTGTTGTTCCATATTTTATCAGTATATTATGCATGTTTCTAAGTCAATCCCTCAAAAAAATTTGTGTATTACCCCAATTTATCACAGTTTTATCCCTCTCCTTAACCCTAAAACCCCACAATTTTAGTTTAGGGATACTCCAAAAAGGAACCGGCCTTGTAATCCCAAAGATTCACCTCACAATAGGGAAACCCACAGCATATGAGGTGTCTCAATTTTCTATCCACAAAAGTGAGGGAAAAGAAAAGTTATAAGATATGTTACCCCTCAACACATGTGCACTTTTTAGATAAAAAAAAAAACCTCTACAAAGGAAGTGGCTAAAAATTAAAAATATTTATAATTATAATAGAATGGACATATGCCCATTCAATACACTCAATATATAATGTAATCATTATAAAACCTCTATAAAAGAAGTTGTTAAAAAAATCTAAATATTTATAACTCTAATATAAAAAGTTCAAACAAATGATTGTTTCTACCTCTAAGGAAGTGTTGACAATTTTTGCACTTGTGCAAAAATGGGCAACTCGAAACTTTGTTATGATGGATAGAATAGGTGAAGTATACCTAAGCTAGGGAGATCACATCAGATTATGTCATTGTTGCTAATTTATTTAAAAGATTACATGAAATCTGCAGCTATGTGTGCTATTACAAAATGTAACAGATCACATAGTTTGCAATTTCATGACCATCCTCAACAAAAGAACACAAGCCCCAAAGGACAGTTGTGTTGTCTTGATGAGAATATCCAATTGTAGAGTAGGTGAAGTGTAAAGTTTTGGAACAACAAACATAAGTGCAGATCTCAGAAAATCAGAGTTCATTACTAAATGTTACAAGTTCTACTCAATGTTCTTTCCTTTATGATTAAGACATTCAATTATGTTATTGAGTTGTTTAGTTCATTATACATCCATACAAAAAGTAGAAATGCAGAAAGAGATATACAAGTCATTTACGAGAATTCAATTTTTATTTATAAGGAGATTCAAATGTTTCCCATAAAAAGCATTGGATATAACTGAAAATTAAAGTAAAACTACTGAAAAGAAAGATACACATGCATGAAGGAGAAAGCAGAGGAGTATGAGGGTGAACCCATCATTTCCTTGTATATTCTTCTTTGTGTAAGAGCATCTCCATGCCAACTCCTTCATCCTTAAGTCATGGTACCTAAAAAGATAAATGAATCACCCATCGGTTAGGAGATCGGGGATCAAACCATATTCCTACACTATCCTACTTTGTGCATATGAATCTTCTCCTAAGAAAGAGATGTATTCTACTTGAAAGGAAAAATGCATGCATGCTTTAATCACTCATAAAGAAGAAAGTGAAAAGAAGAAGAAAACATGGACATAAGAGAGGCCAAAGAGCATAAATATTTCCTAACTATTTCCCTAAGTGTGCAGTACAACTTGCAGCCAAAGAGAAATAAATAAGTCATAAGTACATAGAAAGAAGAAGGAAGAATGCAATTCAAACTTCATAAATGAAACCTGTAAATGGAAGAGGTTAGAGCTCTGAGAAGAGAGAGAAAGGAAGATAGAAGTACATTTATCAGTTTGTAAAGAAGAAGTAGAATCAGATTTCAACTAGCTAAGGCTAAAAGCAAAAGGATTACAGTTGAAATAGGGTGAGAGAGAAGATTCTAGGAAAATTTTGTAGGGCTTCGCCATGTAAAATCAACATTTCAGATTTTTCAGCATACATATCAAAGTTGTAATGAAAGGAAAAGCAGTATATAATTGCAGAAAAGAATTCTTTATAACTTAAAACAAGCTGAAGTGAATTGAAATTCCAAGATAATCTCACAAATTTCAGCTTTTCTAAGTTGCAGTTTTAAGAATAAAGCTAGATATGAGAGCACAAAATTACTACAATATCAATGAAATACATTCATTCAAGCAAGGTTGTACTCATCTACAACATAAGCAGAAGCCATTACAGGTGAACAAAATCTATCTCATGATGATATTTTGAAGTAAGCTACAGAAGACATAATGTGCATGAAAGATCATCATATAGTAGCTATAAAAGCAAAGACCATATTAATCTATAGGTCTTCATGAGCTCAAATTCTCAGAATAGAGGGGATATTTGCAAGCAAGGAACATTTCTAGTTTGAAAATGTTTTGAAAGAGCGATAATTTTGGGAAAAAACTGGTCGGGCTTTGCCCTATAAAATCAACATTTACAACTTTTTTAGCATCTATATCAAACTAAAATTAAAGAAATGCAGTGAAAGTAACAGAGTAAAGTATCTGAATCAAGGCTTGTGCCAAATAGTGATATCAAAATAGATCAAGAATTGCTAAAAATTATCTAGATATCAAAGAGTATAAGTGAAACTTGCAGATTACAAAGGGACCATCTTAGAATTTGAAATAAAGGAATACAAAGATTGCAGTTTCAGACTTGTATTTAGGAAATCATCAAATTCAGATTTTGTTTTGCAAATAGGTAAACAATACCTCATGGAGCTAAGAACAAGATAACACTTTATTTTCTTCAAAATAACTATATATTGCAGTCCCAAGATGATGGCAGAACTAGCTTCTGAGCTTGAAGGATTCAGAAAGTACAGTCAATGAGATAAGTAAAAGAAACTATCAAATTAATTCCACTTTTCCAGTTCAAAATAAAAAGTAAAGGGAAACTTCATTGTTACAACAAATTCAGAGCTACATAAGTTATAAAACCTAGATCAAAAGTATAAATGTCTATTCAGAACAGGGATATCATTTCAAGGTTAGGAGTAAAAGGGATGAGTATAACTCAAGACTGTAATCAAAGAATTTACTCTCAGCCAAAGAACAAAATTTCCTTAATGAAGGTAGTCTCAGAATAGCATTTTACATTAATATAACTGGAAGAGGTACAAAAATAGAGATACGGGATATTTAGAGTAGCTGTAGACCTAAAATTTTAGATGATAGAAAATTTTCCAGTTTATGATTAAATCTAAGGTATAAATCCTAACAGGCCAAATCTTCCAAGACCTACAGTCACCATTTTATATCTTTAGAGAAGTCAAAGTCAGATAAAAACACATGCCCGTAGGGACGACGATTAAAACTACGAATAAAAAATATAGATCTAGAGATAGTTAAGCAAAATAGAGTATTTATACTACTTAGCCATTCATAAAAGGGGTGAATCCAGAATTACCTCTAAACCGTGGCTGAAAGAAGTTCAAACGGTAATGGTCGAACCCTCAAAAATAAAGGAGTCACATTCTGACTAGAGTTAGAAAGAAGAACAGTCGAGAACCAAAATCATACAAACATGCATTTGTAGTTGCATTAAATTTGAACTCCAAGAGCACAAGAATGGTGGCCTCAGTGAAGAACACAGAGGGATTCAACAACGACCACACAGAGTTAATAAGGCAAGAAATCAAAATCAAGATTCGAAGGACAATAATGGAAAATCTCATAAGAGAAACAGAGATAAACACTAAAAATACGAAGGCAAGAAAGATTCATAATACTAGTTTGAGGGAAGAGCCAAAGTAGCAGAACTCAAAAATTTCAACAATGACGGTGTCTGAAAAAAAGTAAATTTGTCGGGCTCGCCTCAAAACAAGAATGTGAAATGATCAAATGAGGGGCTTTGAGTTGTTTTAACTCACCCACTTGAGCTCAACCTAACCTAACCCTAACCGAGGGTCAAGAATCGACGGCTCAATTTCTTCAAGTGCATAGATCAAAGGCAAAAGATAAAGCTCCACAAGCAAACCACTTGAGTAATACATCATGACCACAATTAATGCCAGGTCTGAAACCCTAACCATGAGTTTGGGATCAATGGCATTGAACACAGAGGTACAGAGATCAAGGGCTGAGATGATTCACCAAAATCAAAGCTAACTCAACACAGGTCAGATTACCACCGACCGAGTTCACTAAGGGGTGAGTCATCATGGGAAGGGCCAGCCCATGTGTCCACAAACAATATCATTGCATTTGACTTTCAAAATTCCAAAACCATAGTCATTTCCAAATAATACAAAGCCGAATATACATGCCACAATGATCACCAAAAAGGTGATTCCTTTTCAAACTATATCATGCAACAATAATCAAGCCGACCAACTATGCAAAAACCGACACACACACACACACACACACACACACACACACACACACACACACACACACACATATGTGTGTGTGTGTGTGTGTATGATTATCAAAAGGTGGTGAATATAGTGGCATGTGCCATATCAAATGGTCGACCCCTTGAGTATTATGCTAAGTCCACACAGTGGCCAAACCATGATGGAGTGCAAAAGTGGTCCCCACTTCAAGGAGGTTGGGTTGAATTTCAAATTTTATCCATGTGATCACTAGCAAACAACCGAGGAGAATAAGTTTTAGCATCAGAAGCAAAGGTCGTCCTAGTAAGATTGTTTTGGATAAATTATTTTGCAAAGTATTGCAAATAAATGTAATTATTTTGCTCACATACAAGGAGTTTATTTTTGCATGCCTTCACAACAGGACAAAATAGAGAAGAAGACGAATTTGCATGCTCAAAGGAAGAAGACTTGCCTAGCAAGCAATTTTATTATTAGCAAATTATTCACCCTTCTCTTTCTTAAAAATAGATCAGTCAACTTCAGTTGACTGAGATGTAATCAAAGGCTATTAATGCCTCTTGTACTAGTTTGTATTATTTTATCCTTTTATTTATTATTAAATAAAGGATAAAATTAGGATGCATGGTTGAGTCATACAAATTTGGTGTATCACCTCATTATTTTTAAAATCATTTTGTCATAGTTTACTCCGAAACTCCTAGAAAGTACTTTTGATGCGCGAATTAGCAGGAACTTGAGGTCCAGCTCGGGTGTTTTGAGTCCATTTTTTTGAAACCACATGTTTTGATGAGACGAACGTAGTGGCAACCTGCCCTACTGGTTGGGGCAAGTTTTCGACACATTTTCGGGCCCTAAATCCGCCATCTTGAGGCCGAAAATTAGGATTTAAGTTATAGTTTGGTTTTTTCCTATTTTTGAGCATTAGTTAATTTTAGTCTATTAATTGCATTTTGAGTTAGAAAGTTGGAAATTCCTCTAATTTAGGGATGTAGAAGATGCGTGGCAATTTCTGTGCCCGTAGGAATAAGCATGCGAACTTACTAAGAATAGCAGGTTCTAGTAAACTGCTAAAAATAGTAATTTCCGCCACCTAGAGTAGATTTAGTCAGAGTTAGCTAGAGTTTACTTGGCAACTCGAGTTGGGAGTTTTTTTCCTATTTAGGAAACATTGTAATTCATTATTTGATAACGAAGAAGGAGATCTATTTTCTTTTGGAGTTCATTTTATTGCAGTTTATCTAGTTGTTCTTAATTTGGCTACATTATCTGGTATCAGAGCTGGTTCGAAGTATTTTGTTTAAAAATGGCAGGAAGAGGAAGAGGAAGAGGAGGCGGTATTGCCCAGATGAATAGAAATATGCAAGATCTGCAGAGACAAGTTGTTGCGCTTGCTGCAATGATAACCCAAAGAGGAAATCAAGGTGGAGATGACACAGATGAAGAAGAAGTTTGTGAAGAGGAGGAAACGCAAGCACCACCATTAGCTTTTGAAGAAAGGATGCTTTGAGCATTAGAAGGAAAGAATGATGGGATAAGAGTTGATGTTTCAGAGTATGGTGGTAGTCTAAAACCAGAGGAGCTGATAGACTGGTTGAATAGCATGGGAAAATTTTTTTGAGTGGAAGGCTATGTCAGAAGAAAAGAAGGTAAAATTTGCATGCACGAAATTGAAAGGTCATGCTATGTTATGGTGGGATCACCTACAGAAAGAGCGGTCAAGAAAGGGGAAAGAAAGAATTAGGACGTGGAGTAAGATGGAGAAGAAGCTAAAAGATAAATTTCTACCTGTGGATTATGCACAAACCCTTTACAGGAGGTTTCAGAATCTCAGACAGAACTTACAAACAGTGCAAGAATACACAGATGAGTTCTACAAGTTGTCCATTCGTGTAGAGCATGAAGAAACTGAGGAACAAATGGCTGCGAGGTATGTTAATGGATTAAAATTTTCTATTCAAGATGAGATAAGTATGCATAGGATTAAAAGCATGGAGGATGCCTATCAATTAGCCTTAAAGGCCGAGGAAAAACAAAATCGTCAAAGTTTTAGGAGATCACCTGGAATGAATAGGGGGCCTCATCTTCCTTTCGGGGACGAGCTGGTTTCAGCCAAGGTAGGGGAGAATCATCTCGTGGATGGGAAAAGCAAGAGGATACGAGACAAGATTTCCATAATCAACAAAGAGGCAGAGGATTTTCTAGGGGTAGAGGATATGTTGGCGATAGAGGATGGGAGGCTCCACGAAGACCATTTGTTTGTTACAAATGTGGTGAAGAAGGGCATCGGGCTTTTGAATGCCCACATACTTATACACATGACAAAAGGCAAGGAGATGCTCCAAGAGTAAATCTTGTTGAAGCTGAGCAAGTAGAAGATGAACAGGACCTCGAAATTCCACCAGATGTTGGAGAAACTCTGATGATCAAGAGGACAATGATTGCTCCAAGAAAGGAGGTCAAGGGGGATGCATGGCTACGCATACAAATATTTTCATAACAAGATGCACTTCAGGAGGAAAGGTATGTAATGTTATTATTGATGGTGGTAGTTGTGAGAACATGGTTTCAAATGAGATGGTCGATAAATTGGGTCTGCATTGTGAGAAGAATCCTAACCCTTATCGTATTGCATGGTTTAAGAAGGGTAATGAAGTTACTGTTGATAAGAGATGTTTAATAAGCTTTTCTATTGGGAACAGTTATAAGGATGAGATTTGGTGTGATGTTATTCCTATGGATGCATGTCATATGCTGCTAGGAAGACCATGGCAATTTGATAGAAAAGTTATTCATGATGGGGGAAAGAATACTTATACTTTCTGGAAGGATGGCACAAAAATAGTTTTGCTACCTCTTAAAGAAGAGGGGAAGGCTGAAAATATGCTTTCTGCAAAGGAATTTGTGAAGGAGGCAAAGGCAACTGGTTTTTGTTATGCACTAGTTGCAAATAAGGATGAACTTGTAAGTGCTCAAATACCAATAGAAACATCAGAATTAATAGAAGAATTTTCAGATGTTATTCCTGATGAGCTACCAGATGGATTACCACCCAAAAGAGATATTCAACACCACATGGATTTGATTCCAGGGTCTTCACTCCCAAATCAAGCGGCTTATAGGATGAGCCCGACATTGCATGCAGAGTTGAATAGGCAAGTGGCAGAGCTCGTGCGAAAGGGGGTCGTAAGGGAGAGCATGAGTCCGTGTGCAACACCAGCTTTATTAACACCAAAGAAGGATGGAACATGGAGAATGTGCACGGATAGCAGAGCGATCAATAAAATTACAATCAAGTATCGGTTCCCAATACCTCGCCTTGATGATATGATGGATGTGCTTGCTGGATCTAATTATTTCACCAAGATTGATCTTCGAAGTGGTTATCATCAGATTCGGATCAGAGAAGGAGATGAGTGGAAAACAACATTCAAGACAGGAAATGGATTATATGAGTGGTTGGTGATGCCATTCGGGTTATCCAATGCACCTAGTACTTTTATGAGATTGATGAACACCGTGCTACGGGAGTATAATGGTAAGTTTGTTGTGGTTTATTTTGATGATATCTTGATCTTTAGTAAAACTAAAGAAGAACATTTGAGGCATCTAAGGTTGGTATTTGAAGTGTTAAGGAAAGAGAAACTCTATGCAAATATGAAGAAGTGCACATTTATGCAAGAGAGTTTGGTATTCTTGGGCTTTATTATTTCAGCAGATGGGGGCATGATGGACTTAAAAGATAAAGGCAATTATTGAATGGCCTACTCCACGGAGTATAACAGAGGTAAGGAGCTTTCATGGTCTAGCAACATTTTATAGAAAATTTATTAAAAATTTCAGTAGTATTGTAGCACCTATCACAGATTGCACAAAAGGAAGGGAGTTTTTGTGGACAAAGGCAGCTGAGGATAGTTTTCAATTCTTGAAGAAGAAGGTGACAGAGGCACCCATTTTGGCACTACCCGATTTTGATAAAGTGTTCGAGGTTGATTGTGACGCCTCACATGTGGGTATTGGAGCTGTTCTAAGTCAAGGAGGAAAG
The DNA here is from genome assembly GCA_018340775.1 of Taxus wallichiana var. yunnanensis. Classification (NCBI taxonomy): domain Eukaryota; kingdom Viridiplantae; phylum Streptophyta; class Pinopsida; order Cupressales; family Taxaceae; genus Taxus; species Taxus wallichiana. The sequence goes on along the minus strand of CM031241.1, from coordinate 113,320,901 downwards.
CCAGTAGCTTTCTTTAGTGAGAAACTAAATGAGGTAAGAAAGAACTACTCTACTTATGATGTGGAATTTTATGCAATTATACAAGCATTAAGGCATTGGAGGCATTACTTAGTGCCTAAGGAGTTTGTGTTATTTATGCACCACATAGCCCTGAAGTATGTGAATACCCAAAAGAAGTTGAATAGTAGGCATGCAAAGTGGGTATCATTTTTGTAGGGATATACTTTTTCTCTAAAACATAAATCCGGAAAACAGAATCAAGTTGCAGATGCATTGAGTAGGCGTGTGACTTTGTTTACCACTATGGAAAATGAGGTGGTGGGTTTTGAAGCAATAAAGGGTTTGTATTCTTCTGATTTTGATTTCAAGGATATTGTTGAAAGACTAATTAGTCCATTGTCAGACAATGTAGGAGATGTCCTGGATGAGTATATTTTACAGGATGGCTACCTATTCAAGGGACGCCAACTATGTATTCCAGTTGGGTCTATGAGAGAAAATATAGTGAAAGAGTTGCATAGCGGAGGGTTGGCTGGGCATTTTGGTAAGGATAAGACGATAGCCTTGGTAGCAGACAAATACTATTGGCCAAAGCTGAAAAGAGATGTGGTAAGATATGTGGAGAGATGTCGAATTTGCCAAGTCTCGAAAGGCCATGCACAGAATACAGGGTTGTATATGCCGTTGCCTGTTCCTAAAGGGTCGTGGACAGATCTGAGTATGGACTTTGTTTTGGGATTACCAAAAACACAACGAGGTAATGATTCCATTTTTGTGGTTGTTGATAGGTTTTCTAAGATGGTTCATTTTATTGCTTGCAAGAAAACAAGCGATGCAACAGGCGTAGCAGATTTGTTTTTCAGAGAAGTTGTTCGTTTGCATGGTGTTCCAAAAACCATTACTTCAGATAGGGACACAAGGTTCTTAAGTCACTTCTGGCGGACTTTATGGAAGAAATTTGGTACTCAACTACAGTTCAGTAGTGCTTATCATCCACAGACTGATGGGCAAACAGAGGTGGTAAATAGGAGTTTGGGAAACCTGTTAAGGTGCATTGTTGGGGAAAAGCCAAAACAATGGGACTTAGCATTACCACAAGCTGAGTTTGCATATAACAGTTCCATAAACAGATCCACGGGAAAGTCTCCATTTTCAATTGTGTATGGGAGTAATCCAAATGGGGTATTAGATTTGGTACAACTACCCGTTGATGGCAGAGTCAGTGATGATGCAGAAGCATTTGCCGAACATATACAACAATTACAGGAAGAAGTGCGGAAGAAGTTGCAAAATAGTAATGATAAGTATAAGGAAATAGCAGATGTGCACAGACGGAGAAAGGTATTTACAGTTGGTGAGTTGGTTATGGTATATCTATGGAAGGAAAGGTTTCCAAGAGGAACCTATAACAAGCTGAAGTACAAGAAGATTGGACCCTGCAAAATCGTGAAAAAAATAAACGATAATGCTTATGAGGTAGAATTGCCAGGGAATTTTGATATTTCTCCAGTGTTTAATGTTTCAGATTTGTATTCTTTTCATGGGGATGGTGCAGAAGGGATGATTATTGATGAAGTAGTAGATTGGAGGCAACAGGTTCCGGTGAAGAAGAAAGAAGAAGTGGATCAGATTCTAGATAAGAAAACAATGGACACGCGACATGGGAAATACAACAAATATTTGGTACATTGGAAAGGACTGGAACAAGAGGACAATACTTGGGTCACAGAGTGGGAGATTCAAAAGTTGGATGCAGATAAATGGAAGCAGTTTGAAGAAGACAACTTGCAGGAGCTGCGTTTTTTTCAAGCAGGGGAGAATGATGCGCCGAATTAGCAGGAACTTGACAAGGTCATAACTTGAGCTCCGGGTGTCCGTTTGAGTCCATTTTTTTTTGAAACCACGTGTTTTGATGAGACGAACGCAGCGGCAACCGCCCTACTGGTTGGGGCAAGTTTTGACACATTTTCGGGCCCTAAATCCGCCATCTTGAGGCCGAAAATTAGGATTTAAGTTATAGTTTGGTTTTTTCCTATTTTTGAGCATTAGTTAATTTTAGTCTATTAATTGCATTTTGAGTTAGAAAGTTGGAAATTCCTCTAATTTAGGGATGTAGAAGATGCGTGGCAATTTCTGTGCCCGTAGGAATAAGCATGCGAACTTACTAAGAATAGCAGGTTCTAGTAAACTGCTAAAAATAGTAATTTCCGCCACCTAGAGTAGATTTAGTCAGAGTTAGCTAGAGTTTACTTGGCAACTCGAGTTGGGAGTTGTTTTCCTATTTAGGAAACATTGTAATTCATTATTCGATAACGAAGAAGGAGATCTATTTTCTTTGGAGTTCATTTTTGATCATACAAATAGATTTCACGTGAGATGATTTTGCAAATTAAAAGTCAGTTGCATTTTGAGAGATAATAATTTTTGGGAGCATATCTGCATACAATTTTAGCTAATTTATTCTAAATATTTCTTCATCTTTTGGCGAATCTATAAAGCTAATCTTAGACCAGATTGTAGCATGTTCCATGCCTAAAGTGACTACAAGATCATCCGTAAGAGGATTCCTTCGATTTTGTTTCTTTACCTTTGAATTCTGCTAGAAGGAGAAGAGTTGGTAATACTTTGCCTTCAATAGACCTAGTTTTTGTAACCCTCTTCCTAATATTCCTTCACCAAATATAAATTTTTCTATTAATATCCTAGTTTTTCGAATGGCCCAACAATCACCTAGGAATTTTGTGTCCTTTACAAATGGTAGCCCATTAGTAATTCAAGTTTATCATGATATTCCCAATGCTGCCATGAAAATTTTGTCATCATTTACTAGTGAAAATTAGGTTACACCGAGTTGAACATATCAAATATGTTGTAGCCCTATGTGGAGTCCATAATATCACTCATGAAGATGTAGCTCTAAGACTTTTAGCTGCATATTTTTAAGGGCAAGCCTTGTAATGGTACAAAAACTTAGAGTTTTGAAGCATAGGAACTTGAGATATTTTAGGGGAAAAATTTCTAAAAGCAGCCAAGACAACTCGATCATTTGTCTCTCATTGAACAGCTTATCTACTATTGAGAGAGATCCCAATGAATTTATGTCTAGTTTCAATATCCATTTTTCCAAAACTTGGGAGAGAATTCCAACAAGTGTAAAGCCTCAAGTTGATCATGCTTTCCTTTATTATCTTAGAGCATTAAATAGTGATATCTCAACTATGATTCAGTCAATGGGTGGAGAGACACTCCCAGTAGCTTATGATATTGCTATCCGAGCTAAAAATAGACTTATTCAAGCTGGAAAGTTAGCACCAAGGCCATCAATGCCATTTCCAAGAGATTTAGCACCTATTCCTCAACTTTGTTACAATCATAGGACCCCTATTATAGCTCCATTACGTGATGTATTCAAATCTTTGCAGACCATGGGGAATAAGATGACTTCAATTGAGGATAAAATTATATTACCAAGAAAACCCTACCAGATCCTTATCAGCCCTACCAATAGAATCAACAAAATAGGCAACCCTATCAAATGAATCAGAATTATAGGCATTTTGACCCAAAGGATCCTAGTTCTTCTAACGCTTTAGTTCCAGTTAATATGGCTACAGAGGAGTGGTGTCAACCTTGTAATCAACCTGCGTTCAGCTCTACAACTTGCCCAAATGTTGTTACAATCAATCTTCTTGTTACAAACTCAATCTGAAACATTGTTTATGCCTCAAATGGAGGGTGGGCAGCAAGAAACTCATGTTCAAAAAGCACCTGAATAGAATTTAGTTAGCTTTAATGAGGAGGATTTCATTATAGTCACTACTAGGGCTCAAGGGAGGGCTGCTGAAAATCAAAAGCAACAAAATAGGCCTATCTTGCCTACCGTCACTGACAAGGCAACAACTCCAAAGTCAACTAACAACCCTGTTGTTCCTCAAAAAATAGCAAGTGTTCCAGTTGATAAAGGCCATCAAAAATAGCTACAACCTGATCCAAGAAGATTGTTTATACCTCAGATATCTAAGGCGCTGAAGCGAGAATCAGTTTTCACTAAGGCCTATTCTAAGACAGTTGCTTCTTTTAACATTGTTGATGTAATGAAAAAGCATAATGTTAACATCTCAATGTGGGATGCTCTAAGTATTCCTGGACAACAAGATTTACTTTCTCATGAACTAGCTAAACTATAGATTTCTTCAAATACAATAGAGAAGGAAGTTCAGAAAATAGATATGGTCCTTGGAACATTTGAGCAAGACCATATTAAAGAAGTTAAGTGGATGGTACAAAAAGTTCTAAATGCTCATGACATCAAGAAACCACCACCATTTTATTTGTCACTTAATTGCATGGTGGATAGTGGTGCAAGTAGCATAATTATGCTAAAAGTGATTACGAAAAATTAGGATTGTAGTATGAGCCTACGAAAGGAGTGTCTTACAAAGCATGATGGAACTACAACTAAAATGATTGGTATGATAAAAAATTTGGAGGTAATGTTACATGCTTGCCCAAATGTTTCTATTACTGTAAGATGTTACTGTTGTGGACTTGCCTCCATACTTTGCTTTATGCTTATCTAGAGATTTCACAAAAAAATAGGAGGTTATCTCTCTTCGATTAGTCCTTATTTTTACTACTCATTATGGTACTAAGGTTACTATCAATTCAGAGCCATTGGCCAGATTTCACATTAAGCCTCACTCTTCAAATGTAGTGGCTAATTATTCAGCCCTGGATCAGTCTGATTTTGACGAGGTAGCTCATGTTTCAGCATTAGATGGTGTTTCTAACCTATTTATGGATGAAAATATAGTTGAAGAACATGCTCATGATCCTTTTAAGGAGGTTGAAGAACATATTTTTGGAGTGTATTGTATGCATGAAGAAAATACACCACTTCCATTACTGTCCAAAACAGATAATTCAATAGAAGGAATTTGGAAGCTTCATTTTGATGGAGCTAAGAACAAGAAAGGACAGGGAGCAAGTTTGATGCTCACTTCCCTGAAAAATGAAAGGTATTTCTTAGCCTTGAGTCTCTAATTTACATGCACTTGTAATGTGGCTTAATACGAAGCATTAATTCATGGCTTACTTTGGGCGAAAGAGAAATATCGGCCACATTACAAACCTTTGGTGATTCTAAGTTAATTATCAATCGGGTAAAAAACTTCAATGTTTGTAAGAATCCACTAATGAATTCTTATGACATAGAGTTTTAGACTTAATATAAGATTTTGAAGCTATTAATATTTAGTCTATTCCTAGAGTGAAAACAAGCATGTAGATAGACTCGCAATAGAGTTGGTGCTAGTTTTGAAGTGCTAGAAACAGATTGATAATAACCAAACTTAGCCTCATATTAAGCTAATTGTCAGGCCTTCTATACCTGATAATGATTTAAATTGGCAAGTTTTGAAAATGATGATCAAATCTGTAGGTTCTTGCAACAAGAAGCTAAGTTCTCTACAGTTAATCAGGATAAGTTACAACATTTATATGGTGATCAAATTGTTCAGTTAAAGACAAATAAATTGCCTCGAGGTCTAGTTACATTGGAAGACATCTTCAGTACTGATGATCAGTTAAGAAAAGACAAAACTAAGATGTCAACACATGTTGATAACTATGAAGAGATTTCAATTGATGAAGGGAAAAAGTTATTTCTTGGAAAGGTATGTTCCTTAACTGAAAAATAGTCATTTATTAATCTTTGCAAAGAGTTTAAGGATGTCTTTTCTTGGAAATACCAAGATCTGAAAGGATTTGATCCCAGTCTAGCACAACATACAATCGAGTTACATCCAAATGCTAAGCCTGTAAGACAGAAATAGAGGCCTGTAAATCCAAAAATAGAACCTCTGATGAGGAAAGAGTTATCCAAGTTGATCGAATCAGGTATTATTTTTCCAGTTAAGCATTCAAGTTGGGTAGCAATCTTGTTCCTGTTAGGAAGAAGAATGGTGAAATCAGACTATGTGTAGATTTCAAGGATCTTAATAAAGCTTCATTAAAAGATCATTACCCACTTCGAATATGGATCATATTTTGAGAATAGTCTCAGGTTCAGATAGACTATCTCTTCTGGATGGTTACAGTGGCTATAATCAGATTTTAGTCCGAGAAGAAGATAGATACAAAACAACTTTTACTACCAAGTGGGGTACCTATGCTTACAAAAGAATGCCTTTCGGTCTTTCAAATGCTGGTGCAACATTTCAATGTGCAATGGACATGGATTTTCAGAGCTTGTTAAATAAATGCATCCTTGTCTATTTAGATGATGTGACTATATTTTCAAAAGACCCAGAAGAACATCTAATGCATTTAAAGCAGACCTTTCAGTTATGTAGGTAGTTTGGAATATCTCTGAATCCTCTGAAGTCTATCTTTTCAGTACATCAAGGTAAATTACTTGGTCATATTGTTTCGAAGCAGGGTTTAGCAATTGATCCTTTCAAAATCGAAGCTATATCACAGCTATCACTACCTCATCATAAGACATCGGTCTGCAACATTTTCTAGGAAAACTCAACTTTGTTAGAAGATTTTTCCGATATTTCACAGCATTAGTTAAACCATTAACAACTATGTTAAAGAAAGAGAAAACTTTCTCTTGGACTAGCAAAGGAAGGGAAGGTTTTGAAGCAATAAAATCAGCTATCTCTCGAGACTCCCACTCTTTGCAAACCAAAATTTCGATAGAGATTTTACAATGTATGTACTTGGAGGAGTTGAAACAATCTCACTATCTTAACTCAAGTTAATGATAAAAATATTGAGTATCGATTGCTTTCTTTGGGACAGAGTTTACATGATTACGAAACAAGGTACACATTTCTTGAAAAGCAAGTACTTTCAATAGTTAGTGGACTAAAGCATTTTAAGTACATGCTTTCAAATAATAAAATTCACGTTCTTGTTTCTCATCCAAGAGTGAAAGATTTCATTTAAATAAATAATTGAATGAGAAAAGAGTAATTTGGATAATTAAGGTTATGGAATATGATGTTGATATCGGGTTGCTAAGATGGTTTGAGGTACAGGTTTATGTGAACATTTAATTACTGATATGGAAAAATAGCAAGTTTGTAGAATCCAAGATGCGAGTAATGCAATAAACAGTAAGCTGAAGTTATGTGTTAGCAATCAAATATCATGGTCCAACCAGAAATCAACAACCTGAACTTGCCCAAGAGATCCAAGAATCAAGGTGGATGAATGATTTGGTTAACTACTTATAGCATGGCACTTATCCAGAAGGTATGGATAAGAATAAATAAAGATATTTTAGATTACAAGCTATTCCTTATCTTTCCGTTGATGGTTTATTGTTCAAAAGGGATATAAACGGGATCTTTCTATGATGTTTTGATTATAATAAAATTTAGAAAATATTATCATAATTTCATGAAGGACCTGCAGGAGGTCACTTCTTAGCACATACTACAAAGCTTTAAAAATTATGAAAGCAAGTTACTATTGGCCTAGAATATTCAAAGATTGTTTTGAATGGATTAGAAAGTGTAAGAAATGTGCTTTCTTTGTTAGAAAAGAACGTCTTGATTCGTTGCCTTTGCATCCTATTTCATCTGATCAACCTTTTATGTAGTGGGGTCTTGATTTTATTGGAATGATAAACCCACCTTCATCACAAGGACATAAGTGGATCTTAACTACTATAGATTATTTTACATGATGGATTGAAGCAATAGCCTTGAAGGATGCTAACGAAGCTTCGATACTATCCTTTTATAAAGGCATAGTTTACAGATTTGGTGTTCCAGTAATGATCATATCGGATAATGCTTTGGAATTCCTCGGAAAAAGAAACATTAGGCTGTCAAACATGGAATATATCTGATTTCTTCATCTAATTATTACCCTAGGGTAATGGCTTAGCTGAAAGTACTAACAAGAATCTATTAATGATCAGAAGAACACTGAAAGATAACAAAAAGCTTGGCATCGATGTTGAATTCCGCACTTTGGGTGTGAGTGACTCCTACAAGATCAGTTGGCAATTCACCATACAAGCTTGTGTATGGAAAAGAAGCAAGAATGCCTATTTCAGTTGAGTTACTAGCATTAGATTTGCTGCATCAAATGGAGCTACTTGAGAATGAACCATTGCAGGTTCGTTATGCAGAGTTAATGGAATTGCAAGAGCTGAGAGATCAAGCTCATTTAAATATGGAAAAGAATAAGAAACAAATCAAGAAGACTTTTGACAAGAAATCCAAATTCAGAGTCTTCAATGAAGGGGATATTGTGTTAAAGTGGGATGTTGATCGTGCAAATCCAAGAAGACACTCAAAGTTTGATACACTCTGGAGTGGCCCTTACATGATTTGATTACAAGGAAGACAATATTTTTCAGCTTTTGAGTCGAGTGGAGGAGAGGAACTTCCCATTCTTGTGAATGGTATGTTTCTCAAACATTGTTATTGAATATCTTACAGTGATTGTTAGAGTAGGATTTCCCTTCAATAAGTTTAGTTTCTACACATTGCATTGTTTTTCAATTCAATAAGTGCATTCGTGCACGTGATCCACGGTTTCTTAGACCCTTTCCCAGCTTTAGTTTTTTTGGAAGGGTTGGACCTTTCAGAAAGGCATATTTTGGTTATATGCTTCGACTCCATGCCCAATGGACAAGAGCAAGGCACTGGTATATAAGCTAGTAGGTAGCTTTCCCCACAGGATCGCTAGAAATGTTGACAATTTTTACACTTGTGTAAAAATGGGAAACTCAAAACTTTGTTATGATGGATAGAATAGGTGAAGTATACCTAAGCTAGGGGAGATCACATCAGATTATGTCATTGTTGCTAATTTATTTAAAATATTACATGAAATCTGTAGCTATGTGTGTTGTTACAAAATGTAATAGATCACATAGTTTGCAATTTCATAACCATCCTCAGCAAAAGAACACAAGCCCCGAAGGACAGTTGTGTTGTCTTGATGAGAATATCAATTGCAGAGTAGGTGAAGTGTAAAGTTTTGGAACAACAAACATAAGTGCAGATCTCAAAAAATCGAGTTCATTACTGAATGTTACAAGTTCTACTCAATGTTCTTTCCTTTATGATTAAGACATTCAATTATGTTATTGAGTTGTTTAGTTCATTATACATCCACACAGAAAGTAGAAATGCAGAAAGAGATATACAACTCATTTACAGAATTCAATGTTTTATTCACAAGGAGAGTCAAATGTTTCCCATACAAGCCATGGGATGTAACTGAAAAGTAAAGTACAACTACTAAAAATAAAGATACACATGCATGAAGGAGAAAGCAGAGGAGTATGAGGGTGAACCCATCATTGCCTTGTATATTCTTCTTTGTGTAGAGCATCTCCGTGCAACTCCTTCATCCTCAAGTCATGGTACCTGAAAAAAAAAAACAAATCAACCATCAGTTACGAGCTCAGGATCAAACCATATTCCTACACTATCCTACTTTGTGCATATGAATCTTCTCCTAAGCAGGAGATGTATTCTACTTGAAGGGAAAACTGCATGCATGCTTTAATCACTCAGAAAGAAGAAAGTGAAAAGAGAAGAAGAAAACATGGACATAAGAGAGGCCAAAAAGCCTAAATATTTCCTAACTGTTTCCTAAGTTTCTTTGGTACACTTGCAGCCTAGAGAGAAATAAATAAGTCATAAGTACATGAAAAGAAGAAGGAAGAGTGCAATTCAAAGTTTAGCAAACATTCTGCAAATGGAAGAGGTTAGAGCTCGAAGAGAGAATGGAAGATAGAAGTACACTTTTCAGTTTGCAAAGAAGAAGTAGAATCAAATTTCAACTAGTGAGGCTAAAAGAAAAAGGATTACAAGTTGAAATAGGGTAAGAGAGAAGATCCTGCGAAAATTTTGAAAGGGCTTCGCCATGTAAAATCAACATTTCAATTTTTTCAGCATACATATCAAAGCTGTAATGAAAGGAAAAGCAGTATATAATTGCGAAATGATTTTTTTATAACTTACAATAGCTGAATTGAATTGAAATTCCAAGATAATATCACAAATTTCAGCTTTTCTAAGTTACTGATTTTCATAATAAAGCTTGAGATATGGAAGCACAAAATTACTCCAATATCAATGAAATACATTCATTCAAGCAAGGTTGTACTCATCTACAACATAAGCAGAAGCCATTACAGGTGAACAAAATATATCTCATGATGACAGTTTGAAGTAAGCTACAGAAGACACAATGTGCATGAAAGATCATCATATAGTAGCTATACAAGCAAAGACCAGATTAAGCTATAGGTCTTCATGAGCTCAACTTCTCAGAATAGAGGGGATACTTGCAAGCAAGGAACATGTCTAGTTTGAAAATGTTTTGAAAGAGAGATAATTTTGGAAAAAAATGGCAGGGCTTCGCCCTATAAAATCAACATTTACAACTTTTTCAGCATCTATATCAAACTGAAATTAAAGAAATGTAGTGAAAGTAATAGAATAAAGTATCTGAATCAAGGCTTGTGCCAAATAGTGATATCAAAATAGATCAAGAATTGCTAAAAATTATTGCAGATATCAAAGAGTATAAGTGAAACTTGCATATTACAAAGGGACCATCTAAGAATTTGAAATAAAGGAATACAAATATTGCAGGTTCAGACTTGTATTTAGGAAATCATCAAATTTAGATTTTGTTTGCAAACAGGTAAACAGTACCTCATGGAGCTAAGAACAAGATAACACTTTATTTTTCTTCAAAATAACTATATATTGTAGTCCCAAGATGATGGCAAGAACTAGCTTCTGAGTTTGAAGGATTCAGAAAGTATAGTCAATGAGATAAGTAAAAGAAACTATCAAATTAAATCCACTGTTCCAGTTCCAAATAACAAGTAAAGGGAAACTTCATTGTTACAACAAATTCAGAGCTACAAAAGTTATAAAACCCAGATCTAAAGTATAAATGTCTATTCAGAACAGGGATATCATTTCAGGCTAGGAGTAAAAGGGATGAGTATAACTCAAGACTGTAATCAAAGAATTTACTCTCAGCCAAAGAACAAAATTTCCTTAATGAAGGAAGTCTCAGAATAGCATTTTACATTAATATAACTGGAAGAGCTACAAAAACAACAATACGGGATATTCAGAGAAGCCTGCAGACCTACAGATTCAGATAAAAGAAAATTTTCCAGTTTATGATTAAATTTAAGGTATAAATCCTAAACAGGCTGAAGCTTCCAAGACCTACAGTCACCATTTTAATGCTAGAGAAGTCAAAGTACGAGAAAAATGTAGGCCCACAGGGACGCATAGTTAAAAATTTCAATGAAAATCCAGATCTAGAGATAGTTAAGCAAAACGGATTATTTATACTACTTAGCCATCCATAAAAGGGGTGAATCCAAAGTTACCTCTAAACCGTGGCCGAAATAAGCTCAAACGATAATGGTCGAACCCTAAAAAAATAAGAAGTCACATTTTGACCGAGCTAGAAAGAAGAATGGTGAGAACCAAAATCATACAAGCATGCATTCGCAGTTGCACAGGGCCGAACTCCAAGAGCACAAGAATGGCAGCCTCAGTGAAGAACACAAAGGGTCTTTTCTACAAAGGCCGAGCTCAAAAAGAATAAACCGAGCTTCAAAAATGACCACACAGAGCTAATAAGGCTGAAAGAAATCAAAATTGAACTTTAAAGGACAACAATGGCAAATCTCAGAAGAGAATAGAGATAAATACTAAAAATGTGAAGGCAAGAAATAGTCATAATACTAGTCTGAGGGCCGAGCCAAAGTAGCAGAGCTCAAAAATTTCAACAATGGCGGTCTACAAAATTTTTTTTTACAGGGCTTCACCCTCAAAACCAGAATGTGAAATGATCAAATGAGGGGCTTCGAGTTGTTTTAACTCGCCCACTTGAGCTCAACCTAACCTAACCCTAACCGAGGGTCAAGAATCGACGGCTCAATTTCTTCAAGTGCACAGATCAAAGGCCAGAGATCAAGCTCCGCATCCAAAGCAAACCACTTGGGTAATACACCACCGACCATAATTAATGCCAGGTCTAAAACCCTAACCATGAGTTCGGGATCAACGACATCGAACACAGAGGTACAGAGATCAAGGGCTCGAGATGATTCACCAAAATCAAAGCTAACTCAACACAGTCAGATTACCACCGACCAAGTTCACTAAGGGTTGATTCATCGTGGGAAGGGGCCAGCCCACATGTCCACAAACAATATCATTGCATTTGACTTTCAAAAGTCCAAAACCATAGTCATTTCCAAATAATACAAATCTGAATATACATGCCACAATGATCACTGAAAAGGTGATTCCTTTTCAAACTATATCATGTAATAGTATAGTCAATCCGACCAACTATGTAAAAAATGACACACACATGTGTGTGTGTGTGTGTGTGTGTGTGTATGATTATCAAAAGGTGGTGAATATAGTGGCATGTGCCATATCAAATGGTCGACCCCTTGAGTACTATGCTAAGTCCACACAGTGGCCAAACCATGATGGAGTGCAAAAGTGGTCCCCACTTCAAGGAGGTTGGGTTGAATTTCAAATTTTATCCATGTGATCACTAGCAAACAGAATAAGTGTCAGCATCAGAGACAAAGGTGGTCCCAGTCAGATTGTTTTGGATAAATTATTTTCAAAGTATTGCAAATAAATGTAATTATTTTTCTCACATACAGGTTTTATTTTTGCATGCCTTCACAACAGGATAAAATAGAGAAGAAGACGAATTTGCATGCTCAAAGGAAGGAGACTTTCCTAGAAAGCAATTTTATTATTAGCAAATTATTCAACCTTCTCTTTATTAAAAATAGATCAGTCAACTTCAGTTGACTGAGATGTAATCAAAGGCTATTAATGCCTCTTGTACTAGTTTTTATTATTTTATCCTTTTATTTATTATTAAATAAAGGATAAAATTAGGATGCATAGGCGGGTACAAGCCTTAGAATATTTTTAGGAAGGGGGTGAAATTTGGTTTGCTATATATTGTGTGCCTTGGCAAAGCACAAGGGGATCATTCTTTGGAGGACTTTTGGATATACAAGTCTTGAAGCTGATTTTTCCAGTTTTGGCCTACGAGTGTGAAGTGTTTTCTACCTTTCCAAGTTACTTTGTAGTCTTGTGTATGTTCTATTAATCTTGTGAATGTAGATTCCCGATAAACCACCTTAACCCTACTATAAATTTGAAGTGCATGTTAACTTATTAAATCTTGTTGTGATTCTCCCTTAGTATAATTAAGTGTTTTTCCCTTAGATACTCTACACAAAACTATTGGTTCGTGCATCAAGAATCCTTCACAGTCGGATGTGCATACAATCGGTCAAAGCCCTCATACAAATTTCGTGTATCACCTCATTTTTTTTTAAATCATTTTTACAGTCATATTTTACTTTCAAACTCCTAGAAAGTAGTTTAGTATACACCAAAAAGGAACCTTCCTTGATACCGAGAGACTCACCTATAAGTATACCCACATGACACTGAGGTGTTTCCATTATATCTATCTAAGAGAGAGATCATTTGTGCAAGCTTAGAAAACCTGCAGCCATCTCTCTATAGGGTGCACTTTTGAGAGATAACAGGAATTGGTTACACAATGTTCACATGAATGATTGTTTCTAACTATACCCATGATTAAGCTTATCATCAAGAGATGTGCGGTATGAATATATAATTCACGTTATGGATTTTTGCAAGGGATGCCAATGTACATAGGTATTCAAATGAAAAAGGTAAACTAGATAACGTGAATAATATATTCTTTATCTATTTCCCATTCTAAAAAATTTAATTATCTCTGAGTATACCCATATTCAAATATTATTCACTACTTGAATTCTAAAACAAAGTGAATTTTAGTCTATTCTTTCGTGATACATATTTTATGTATCTTTGCCAATTTAATACAAAGAAAAAAATATATGTTTGTCCAAGAATGGACATATGCCCATTGTAAACATTTAACTACAAGCAATACTAAACTTAATTATTTAATACCTCTAAATATTCTGAAACAAATTTTATTTTATTATATTTAAACTTCTAAATTTTGTTTACATATATTCTATACTATGAAAAGAACTTTGGACAAAAATTATGAAGGATGGACATCTTAATATTAGAACAACGTAAACATATTTAAGAATTACTATATATTACAAAGGAATGACTATAATGAAAAGAACACAAAAAATCGTAGAGGCTATTTACCTGGAGGCGTAGTTAGACATTTATAATAGTGTTGGATCATGATCTCCTACTTGTGATTCTCCACCATAAAGATAAGTGAGGACCTCTTTGTATTATGTGTTTCCTTTAATGCATTTTTCCCACCATATAATATTAATATAGGGGATGCATTAGTGTTACATATCTCAATCATGTGCTCCCAAAAATGCACTGATCTCTCACATTTGAAAGGATGTTCAGGGATGGAAACTCCAATTTCATTCGGGTTGATAATATCCAAGGGATCTGAATGTTTCCAATCTAGTTCCACTGTAACATCTTCCACCTCCATAGTGGTTGAATTATGAACACCATATATGGTAAAAATCACTAACATCCCTTGAAATGCATGTTCTCCATTCAAAACTCTGTAACATCCTTATGAAATTATTGTTTTTTTTACTTTTTCATGTATATTTTTATAGCAATATCAAATAAGTTATCTTCTACTATTGGAAGAATAAAGATGTGGAAACAAATAATTGTACTACAGCAAATCACACAAGGAATCTTAACAATATTGTTGTGTGATATAATACTCACAAGATTACAGAAATCAACAATTACGACTTCTATAGTGAGTGGCATTAAATAGAATTCCAAACCTCTCAATGTTCTACTAAGCAAAAAAGGATAACAATGTTGACAATTGAATTCATTTGTATCTGGCATCATTTGCTGATAATTTCTATTGGCCACAACCACATACAATTTAAGTAGTTCAATAGCAGGTTTTGAATAATTTGGAAAATTTCTTTCTCATAATGGTGTTTTTTTCCTTTCATTTTTTTTTCTTTTCTAAGGTCTTGATATTGTTAAGAAAAAATTTCAATCACATTTAATACATTATATCCTATAATTGTAGCATATGTTAGAAGTCTTGGTAGCATATAAGACATAAATTTGGCTCTTATTTCTCTACCCTACTTTACTCTTTTTTGTAATTATTTAGAAACATTGAATTAAATTTATACTCATCTCTGAACCAAACTTCACCATTAATAAATTTATATGCAACGAAATCTAATTATTCAAATTTATCATACCTTTTGTGTATCTGAATATTCTTGTTGTAAGTAGATCAATGAATTTGGCTTGAAACTGGTTATGTAGATTTTTTGGGTTGTCGGGAAACCCACCATTGGTATACAAATCAAACACTAAAAAAACTTATCATTCAATGTTTCCAATTTTCCCTTCGTAAAAATATGCAAACTTTTCATTTTGAATGACTACATGTGAACATTAAAATAAATTTTATTAGTTTAACATTCTATGAGAAATAATGTAAGTTAATTTCTATGTGAAAAAAAAATTAATAAAATTTATAAATAGCTTTCAGCCCTCTAACTTTTTGTTACCAAAACTAGGACGTAATGGTCTCTTCTCTAAGATCCACCTTGACTGGCTTTGTACAATGAGTCAATAAATATTGTTTTCACCCATGTTTTTTTTGTCATATTATGTTGCTTGAAAATACTGATTATTTGTTTTGCTTTTTATTTGGATGACAAAATACGGACGGACCTTTGTTTGATTTTATCTGAACATATGAAAACTCAAGGTTTGCAAGGATTTATTTTTGGCATAAATTCTATGTTGCCTATCAATAATATAGAAATGAGTTTCTATGTCAATAATTTCATGCTCATACTCCATGTCAAAAATATCACCAGTAGATTTTTTGAAAGGAATCAAAATTGCATCCCACTAAAGAGGTACAAGGTTGCACAACATAGAGTGCACAAGGAGACTGACACTTGCTAAATCAAGTGATCTATATTGGTATTTTGTAGGAGCTATATGGAAATGACCAATATCAATTTTGAATGATTTTTCTTCAAATAAAAAAAGATGAATCTCTTCAGATAATGTAGATTGACTTCTTTTAAATTCAGTTTGAGCTTGTTTTAATAATGTTTTCTCTTTTATAGATCACTTCACCTCTTGAAAGTGTGATTCTAAAATGTGTTTTTCTAGCTTAGATAATTTTTTTCTTCTGAGCATGATAAATAATTTTGAATGTAATTTTTTTGGCCCACTTAGATATCCATATTCGGGAAGTGGGAAACAAATGAAGAGCGCATACTAATTTATCATTTTGAATACGGTGATAATTACTACACAAATAGCCTCACTATTATGCACACCACTATTGCCTCCTTCAAAGTGTATGGCTCAATATTCCAACGATAACTATAACATGAATCTTTGTATTTTTTTTACATTTCAATGCCATTTGTTATGTAACAAGAAACATGTAATTCCATTTTATGTAAAGAGAATTTTCTCAATTTGTTGTCCACTTTTTCAACTTGAAGAGATGCAATTATACATTTTATAAAATTTAAGCTCATAAGAATGTGAAATGGTGTTCATTGGTCTCCTCAGAGTAAAACAACCACATATAATCATAATAATTAAAAGAGGTGTGAAGTTCAACGAACCAAGCTTCATCCCTTCTTCCATAGTCAGCTTCACCTTCAATAAATGGAAATTCCTTGTATGTGGTCATGTTACTAAGAGAAAAATTTTATTATTACAAATTTTTTGGTGTAATATATATGAAAATATTTTCAGAATTAACATATTTTATTAAAGTAAATGTTGTGATAATATTCAACTTTCCATTTTTAACTTTATTCTTTTTCAATGATTGTATGTAACCACGATAAGTTTGTTTGTTTGTATTGAATGGGAAGATGACTTTTCTCATGTGATTTTTTTATATTAGTATAATACATGTCAAAATCTTTGAAAACTTTACATTTTTATATAAAAGTAACAAACTATGATAACATTTAACTTCCCATTTTAAACTCTATTCTTTTTCTACGATTGTATCTACCCATGATAAGTTTGTTAGTTTTTATTGAATGGGAATATTCCCATTCTCATGTGATAAAATTGTTTTTTTATATTGAATGGGCCGATGCCCATTCTCATGTAACATAACTATTAGAAGAAGAAAATTTATCTTCAATTCGTAATTTTTTAGAGTTATTAGAATGGGCAAGTGGAGTGAAAATTTTAACTTTGTTTTAGAATGGGTAGATGCAAATTCCCATATAGGAATCATGGAAAAATAAGAATAGAGATTAGAGATATTAAAATGATCTTCCCATTCCCATATAGGAATCATGGAAGAAGAAGAATATAGTTTAGAGGTATTAAAATGAATGTAATTAATTTATTGTAGAAGGAAAGATGGTCGTTTATGTTACTTTTACTCTGTCTAATTTGCACATTTCAGAGTTTCAAAAATATTTGAAACTCGAATGTTTATGCTAATTTTACTCTCTCCACCTTTTTTTTCATCCTTTCCACTTTTAAAAGGAATAGGCATATTCTCACATATAACTAATAGAAAAAGAATAGAGATAAATCTTCTCATTCTCATGTATAACTAATAGAAATCTCTTATATATATAATTTAATACAAGAAAAATAGATATAATGTTCATATCAACATATTATATTTAAATAATTTTAACATGGTAAGGTTATTCTACTACAAACAAACATTGTTAGTTTTATAATAATTATGACGTAATTCTCTTGTTAAAACTACTTTATCTCTACTCTATTTAAGTGTTTATAACTATATCATATTATCTGGACTATCCATGGCCAAGCCAAGTGCTGCACTACATACCCTCTATAGGGATCAAGCCTTATGTAGGTTCTCATCATATTAAACACGTAGTAATAGAATTGAGGCATTTCATTATGAATATGAAGTGAAGCATTAATATATTAATAGAAGTGATGCATTTCTTCCTGAAGATGTGATTCAAGCACATAATGGTCTTGCATTACCAAACATCAGCATGAATCACATATTCAGGATTAAATGATAAAATTTTGTTGTGACTGTTGGTTGAAAATTCCTTGTTGAATAAATGATTAGGTGCTCCTATTTTCTTGCACCCCATCTTGAAACTTGACAAAATAGGAAATCATTCATCTGCATAGCTCAATTTCTTGTTTATTATTATCTCATTTTGGGTAGGGTAATAAATTAAGATTTATTAGATGTATATAATGGACACAATATTCTCTACATACCCTTAAGAGGTATCAATCCTTATGTCGTTCCCATCTTACAATATATAGATATATATCCATTCACATTTGGGAAGCATAGACTAAGAATAAATATTTTGAATGGGCATACATCCATTCTCATATAGTAATTATAGAATAGAATTGGAAGATGTAGGTTGTGAAAGTTTAAATATCAAGCCTTATGTTGTTCTCATCTTACAATATATACATATATATATCCATTCACATTTGGGAAGCATAGAATAAGAATAGATATTTTGAATGGGCGTATGCCCATTCTCATATAAGAATTATAGAATATAATTGGAAGATGTACCTTGTGATAGTTTCAACACGATTTCCAGAAAATGTTTATGCTACTTTTATTATATCTACTTATTCCTTAATTTTTCAAATTTAAAAGGGAAGATTCCCATTCACATACATAACTAATAGAAGAAGAACAAAGACAATTTTTCTCATCCTCATGTATAAATAATAGAAATATCTTATTTATCTAATTGATGAAGATAATAGATAAATTTAAATGCTATATATTATATTTACTTTGTTTCAACATGGGAAGGAATGGGAAGAAATTTATTGTGACAACCTTTATAGAAGATGTGCACATTTATAATGACATCCTTTATAGAAGATGTGCACATTTATAATGGGCATCTTGTTGACAATTTTGCACTCATGCAAAAATGGGCAACTTAAAAACTTTGTTTTGATGGAAGGAATTGATGAAATGGACCTAACTAGGGGGATTCATACAATTTTATTGTGTTTTCAATTGCAGCAATTGATTAACTACATGTAATCTACAGCTATGTGTGTTGTTACAAAATGTAACACCTCACATAGGCTACCATTCCATGTTCATCTTCAGCAAGGAAACACAGAAGCCCCGAATGACAAATGCATTGCCTTGATGAAGGTGGGAATCACAGTTTAGGTGAAATGTTATATTCAGGAGTAGCAAGCAGAGTTGCAGTTACATGGAATTGAGAAGAGTTCATTATTAAGTTATAGGTACATCAAAAAAATTTATTTTTGCATGTTTAAATACATTTAATTTCGTGATTGATTTTTTATTTCATTATACAATCAATACATATCATAAAAGAATGAATGTAGAAAGAAATGGACAACTCAATTGCAAAATTAATATTTTTATTCATTAATAAATTCAAGGTGTTTCCACACAATGCCGTGTGATATAACTTATATGTCCTAGAAATTAAAAAAGCATATACTTAAAACTATAATCAAATGAAGAGATAAGAAACCCATCATTTCCTAATTGGGTTGGCTCTCTCCGCTCCTTGAATTGCTTCATCTTGATTGCTTCATCCTCATCTACAGTTTCATGTAACAGTACTAGTGGACATATTCTACATATTGTTAGAGCTCTAGGTTTGGTCTATATCCATGTGTTTACAGTTTCAAGTAACTGAATCTTTTAATGAAGGCACATACAAGATACTGAGAAAGAAAAAATAAGAAAGAACATCTCATAGTACAGTTGAATCAGAAGCAAGTACAGAAAATAATTCATAAGAAGAATTTCATTTTTAGAAAGCATGAAAAAATCAAACAGATGGACTTTCTTAACAAGCATACTTGAAATTGTAGACTAGTACAAAAATAATATACATCTATTGTCATCCAGCTAAACGTTCGTGTACAAAATGTACAATCATGTTAAACATCTTTTACTTCCATTATAATTAATTAGTTCAAATGCATGCATCCTTTACTTACACTCTATCAATTTTTCCAATTTTAAAGAAGCTAAATGTTTTGAAAAATCATGCACAAGAGTGTGGAATTTACATTACATAATTCATAACACTTAGAAAACATGTGTTTTTGAGTTTACATTTTTATATTTGTCGGATGATAGTTTTAATGTTCTTTTTTTTTTTAGTGTAATGCATTAACATAATTTAAGAATGCAATTTTCTTCTTAAAATTCAATATACATGATCATTTGTGTATAACAACACATGGAAAAGAGATACCACTTCATACTTTTCAAAAAAGAGTAGATTTGGCTACATCAGAGATGGAAGAAGTAAGCATGACAAACATTTTATATGAAACAATATTATATAAAACTCAAAATAAATTTAGAAAGATTTATGAATCCTTATCTATAGAGATTTATTCAAGATTCAAAAAGGCTAAATTACTTGAAGCAATTGTAATTATAAAATCATTGTTTGGGAATACACATGATAGCATTCTTGATGCATCCATTAATGATTCATTTATCAAATACACGACTAGTCTAATCGAACGTTTCTACATGTGAGAAGAGATAAATGGAATTGTTGAAGGCATTTACGAAAAAAATTATTGAGTTCTCAATCCGAGATTTTTCCACTACTATTAAGGAGCAATTTTAGTTTTCGGAAGAGCGATTAAAATGATTCAAATAGAAGACTTTGGAAGAATATTTATTCTAGTTGTATTTTGTGAGAGGATTTGAATGAGTATATTCAAATATATGAGATTTGTAAAATAATGATTCGGGTTCTATTGAAGACGAGCGGGCATTGAGTGCATTATCCTTTGTAAAGTCAAAAGTTTGAAAAGATTAGATAGACATTTAGAAATTGGTTTGAGATTATATGTATCTAGGTACAATGTGGAAACTTTCCTTATGAGCTAACACTTGCATTATATAACTCGCTTGTAGAAATAACTAGATTTGGTAACATTTTGATAGATCTAGGGGATCTGCGAACACATCTACAAAACATGCTTCGATTCGCACTTTTCAAGACACAAATGAATAGGTTGCGTCAGACTATTTAGTTTTTGAGTTTTAAATTCTTGTATACATTCTTTACATTATTGAAAGAAGACAATGATTTAATACTGATATATTTCATATTCATTTATAACAATAAACTGATTTTAATATATTTTTATTACTTGTAACAAATTCGTGTTTTTATATTTATCTTACTTAATGATTTAAAGAATATTTTATTTAGATATATGTGTGTGATTGTAAATTAATGTTTTATCTATGCATGGAACATAAATATTTTTAAACATACACAAAATATGCATCTTAAACCATCCTTTATTATTTACATTTGAAAATAGTAACATAAAACATTCATAGTCGGAAGAAATCCAATTACAAGTTTACATATTAAATTGTTGAAAACATTTAACAAATGCAATACAACAGCTAATATAATTCAAATTGGAGAAAGGCATGTTTTCATTCTATCAAGAGGTGGAATACTTTATGAAAACATGTTTTCATAAAGCATTTTCAGCCAATACATATAAAAAATTGTGGTTTGTCAATGGTTTTCAAAGCTTAGAAAGTTTTGTCATATAAGAACACATTACAAGGGAATACTTTTTTACGCCTATGATTGTGAATTCCAATCATAGTTGTCCTTATATATGTCACACGGAATAAAAGAGTAAATATTTCCTAGCCACTATCTTTTAACTCATACACCAAAGTTGTAATTGTGACATCACACTTGTCACATGGTGAAATTAACTATTTTTTCATTTTTATGCTACAAGGAAGCTTGATATTTTTCTTTAAGAGGTGCAGGAATGTGTTGAGTTTATACAAAGCTATATGCTAGAAAACACCTAATTCCTGCAAATCAAGCGCTGGTGTGTTTATATTATTAAGAATATTTTACTCCTGGCGACAAAAGATATGAATCTACATCTATCTTTTCCTTGAGAAATATTTTATAGATCCATCTTATTATCCTTGATTATCCTTGTCAATGTACTATTTTGTTTATTTAATACTATGAGTATTTCCTTTAGCTATACAAATGAATTCAAAAATTTTTGAGCATTTTTCAAATATGCTTCAAATACAGTTGCTTCTTTCTTTAAATTTCTTATATTTTTCTTGTAAAACAAAAATATAAATGTATTAGTCTATAAGATAAGTTAATAAAATATATTGTGGTGATCATAATATTATGATTTTGCGTGTAAAGTATGAATTACCACAACTTTTTCTTTTTTTGTATTTGTTATATAAAAATTTGTCTTTTCTTTAGCACATTTGTTGTAGTAAGATACCTCGCTCTATGTGATCCATGACACAAGGAAAGGATCGACAAATGGCATCTGTTGAAGGAAAAGAGTTTCATGCATCCATACATGGAGACAGAAAATACTTCAAACCATGCGGATGAGAAATTTTAAATTAAAAGGATGAGATTTAATTAAGCACCAAGACCTTCTTCCATTCTGAAGCATCTCTAGGGTGTATGTACCCTTCTCTTGGTAGATTGCATGGGTCAACATTATTGAAAAGAGGAACTATTTGCATGGGATTTTTATCATAAATGATAGATCTGCGAAATACCATGGGGATTCTAAATTTTTTTTGAAAAAATTGCAATATGAAACGTATCACTAAACATTGCTTCGTTTATTTATCGAGGCAAGAAATACCTCATTTCAATTTCTTCATAATCAATAAAACCCTCATTCCAATGGCCAAAGCGTATATAGAGAGTCATGGCTAGTGTCTAATTGATGTCGGGGCCAAGATTACTAATAAATACATCATACGGAAGTGAAAGTTTTTTTCTTTCGTTTGGAAGAAGCAGCGGTCTAAATCATTCAAAAGGATTCTCAGTCATAGAAGATGATGCAATGTAGTTCATGCACAAGGGGACTATGGTTTTTGCATTAACATTTTTCTTCATATCATAATTAGAGGATTTGTAATAAAAAATTGTAAATTTATAAATACATGAAGATTTACTTTTTCGGTTACTGGAACAAGCAAAAGGGAAGATTTGAGTTATTTGAGAGAAAATAACATGCTTGTCGTTCGGGTGTCCAACTCTTGTAAAAATAATCGAATAGTTCAGTGCGATGCATCACATCATACCTTATTCGTCTCATTAGATATGTTAGACACTACTACGGGCTTGGCGTGTAGAGAGAATGAGCCACCATTGTGTTCCTTTGCATATCGATTCACATTTGTTTCTTCCCAAAAAGGAGACACTACACACAAACTTCTAGCAGCTAGCCATCCAACTTGTTACCTTCTAGCCATCTAACGAATAACCTAACACTAATAGTCCACCCTAAAACTAACAAACGTCCAATGGTTAACCTAACATTCCAACCTAACACTAGCAGACGTCAAAATTCAACCTAACATTCTACCCATGTTAGCCATTCATCCAACCCATGTTAGACAGTTGTCCAACCCTTGTCCAACCCTCCGAAACCACAAAAAATGCCCACAAAAAAATTACCTTTGCCACGAAACACATTTTCGAGAGATTTGGAAATTTTGAAAGTTTGTTTCTAGGATTCTCCACCCATTCTATAATAATTTTTGAAGTGGGTATTTAAATTAACCCTTAAAAAGAAGTTTGAGAATTTGGTCAAAGTTTTGTATGTGAAAAAATCAGAGTAACGCATGTATAAGTAAGTACACGGTGTAAAGTGTGTAAGAGGAAAGACTGCATGATAGATATGGAAGAGAGTATGAGATAGAAAAATGTCGGGTTTAGTTGAATTTGCTACATTTAAATCCTGATGGTGATATTTTTAAGCAACCTCACTCAAAGAGTGAGTTTTTAGATATATCATGGTGAGAGCGAGGTTTTGTGCGATATCAAACCAAAGCTATTTTTTTTTTTCATGATCTCATCTAAGAGAAGAGTGTTGGGGAAAGAGGTTTATAGTTTCTCTCCTTACGTGATGATTTTTGATTAAGCACAACTATAGATGGTACCCCATTATTTGTTTGTTTTGATTATTATTTCAATTTTTTCTTATTAGTATGATTTTTCTTATTGTAACTAAAATGTGACCGACAAACTAAGTTTTTAGCTAGAGGAAAGTGCTTGCTATTGGATATTTGATATAGAAACCATTTCTAAATTGTGTTGAACTGATAACTTGACTATATTTTCCATAGGACACAACAACCTAAGGGGGACACAAGCGCACAATGCTCTTTGTCTAGGTATGGGCACTAGTGTTTACTCGTATTTTTATCCCATGTTAGATGTTGAGCGAGTCTATAACTATGTTCCTATGTTGATTCTATATTGTGTTGTGTTATATTATAGCTTTGAGATGTTAGAGGGGTTGATTTGTTCACCCAATAGATGCCCCCTCATTTGGGGTGCATGTGATGACTATAGGAGAATGTGGTCGAAAGTAAAGGACCTAACATTGATATGCATATTTGAAGTGGATACTGCGGGGGGTATGAGATGTACATAGAAGAAACCAAGGCATGTGCAAACAAAGTAGGCTAGTGACAAGAGTTATTAAAAATAGCTAGCAAGCAATACAAGGCCATTTAATAAGTAATAAGGAAGACAAGATGGTGAGAAATGTGCATTTCATACATGGGAAATTGGTCAAAAGTCACAAGACAATCAGAGATAAAGTGACCATAATAAATCCATGAACAAACAAGACATAAGTTGTAGCTCATTTTTGTTAGTTAATTAATATTTTGAGTAATTTTATTTTGAATGTTTGAGATCCTCGTTTTTACTATGCTCTTCACTTGAATATTTGGATGATCTCAAGAATTAGAAAACAAAATGATAGATCCATGTAATGGAATTTAGGATAAGTGTGTCATTATAATTAGAGGGTTCCGAAAATGATAGGATCGACAATATACTTGACCATGTTATGAAATAGTCAAATTTAGTCATATGTGGGAGTTTTTGTATCTTTTGGGGAAAATACTGATTTCCATACAAATAAATATTTTTCTATAAAAATTCATTTTGGGATTCGTTCTATTTATTTAGAAACAATTTGGGTCTTGTTTAGAATTATTTTTATAAGAATCCTTTTTATATATTTTGGTTTGAGTTTTTCTTTGCGGTGGTTTCACTAGGGATTCTTTCAATGGATTTTTAGTGTTTGTGTGATTTCCATGTCTATAAAACATTAATGGAGGATATTTGAAGGAAAAATTAAGTCTTTTGGTGGCCATTAATTAGCATATTCAATCTCCAGGTTCTAAAAATATAATTTTTGTAAATCCATTTTTATTTGCATTAGAGACAATTTCCGCACAAGTGAAAGAAAAATGATTTCCTAGACTTTTTCAAAACACCTAGAAATGTAATAGGTATCTATTACATTTTACAAATCATTAATGTATATTATAGAAAGGACTATGATAATAGGAAATGATCTCTTTCATGATAAGCATATAAATAGGTTAATGAGATAAGTTTGCCCTTTGTAAAACTTTCTCAACGCAGTTGTTTACTTTGCTATGTTATAAGAATACTTTTAATTATTTTTGTATAAAAAATCACAATTAGAATATTGTAAAGTGAGTTAAGAATAAGGTTTTCTATTAATTTTTAAATCCCTTGTAGTTTTTATTGTAAAAAGGAAGGGTGAGGTCCTTTTTGAAAGAAGCCAAAACTCCCACAATAACAAAAATTATCCTCTTTCATAGCTAATTCCATTATCTTGTTATGAGGCCATCTTGCTTCATCCCTTCAATTTTTTTAATGTTTAATATCAATTTAATTAAATGGGCCATTAATGATAGGAAAAATTTTCTTTGATAACTTTTTATTGGTAACATGGAATTGACTATCGTCTTCTTCAAAAGTGGATTTTTATCTCCTCTTTCTATTGGTACCATTTATGTTTAAAAAAATGAAAATAATAAATGCCAAAAAAGGGATTTTCATTAAATCTAATGTCAAAATTGATCTTTTTATGGCGATCTTTCTTCTTTTGTTTTCATTCATGTATTATTTCTCCTCATTGTAAAAACATCACATTGTATCATCATCTTACATATATTAGAACAATAGTCACCAAATAACACAATTTGGGTAAATATTCATTCCCAATTTTATACTACTATTTATATGGTTCTTGAGGAAAGAAAGTACTAACAAACCCATATCTTTAACCATTTTACTTTGCTTTATGTCATCATTTTTGGTCTTAAACCCACACATTCCCAGATCTGTATTATCATTTTACATTCATATTATCTATTACTAGGGCCCCTAGACAGTGCCCGGGTGCCTCGGGTGTCCCAGTCCCCTCTAGGTCACATTGATCCTCTTTGCACATTACTCTCACTTTTTGGGCACTTCTAGGAATTTGAATTTTCTATCTTTTTAGTGTTCTAAATTTTTGGGGTTAAATAGAAAATTAGAACACGAGAACCATATAAATATAGTGTAATGAGACCATAATGAGGGCGAGGTAGTAAGCATTTACCATCACAATCTAGAGTTGCATTCATTAAAGGAATCTAAAGCTACATTAGCTTTCATCTAGCTCCATCACAAAAGAAAAAAAGGTTTGTTCATCCGCATCACACTTCGGAGGGGGAGTCTATTATTTCCATGCACACATTTACTACATTATCAAATTTTTATTTTCTCTCTTCTTCACTAAGTGCAACTCGAACAATAGCAACCTAGGGAATGATTTGAAAACATAGACACACACCTAGAACTACATTAGGTCTAAGATGTAGTGTGATGCTTAGTTATAAGCCCACCATTGTGGCCAGAGTACATTTCAACTCCTTCATATGCATATTTCTTTTTCTATGGTTTTGATGCTTTTCATGGGGTTTTGTAGGTATATTATTCATTGATGATTTACAACGACATACAATGAGGTTCATTGACATTCTCACAATAAAGGTGAACATAGCTGATCATTCGGTGACACATCAAAGGAGCTTTCCTAGTCATTTTATGAGACCAAATTTAAGGCTAGGCCACCCCATGCTCCCCATCCCTTTCTAGGTGCACCATTCTAGCCAGACAACTTAGATCTATTCTTTCTCAAACTCTTGTGTGGTTATTTCCTCATCTTGTTCAATCGATATCATCTATGAAACACTCCCAAGAAATCTTGAATCAGCTAAGGCATTCTGACCCTCTTTTCACTTAGGTTTTCTTCATATATTTTCTCAGATTACTTTGGTCTAGTTTACAATTTTTTTAAAATTTGTTTATTGCTTTGTATAGCATCAAATTAAGCTAGAATAGATCTCAAATATCCCATTTTATTTTAATAATTTTAGTTAACCCCAACTTAATATTCATGCTTAGGATCCTCA
Organism: Taxus wallichiana var. yunnanensis; assembly: GCA_018340775.1. NCBI lineage: Eukaryota > Viridiplantae > Streptophyta > Pinopsida > Cupressales > Taxaceae > Taxus > Taxus wallichiana. The sequence continues at coordinate 113,293,481 of CM031241.1, read as the reverse complement.
TTTTCTCTCTATCATGGCTCCTAATGTAGCTCAAGTGTCTTTTTCTAATTTACTTAAGATGTATCCCAAGTGCCGGACTATTCTTCAAAAATACCTACACACTAGGTATCATCCTAAAAATAGACCACCACACGAAATAATTCATATATTTGATTTACTATTTTATGACCCTAGTCCTCATGATCCTACATCTAATCAATTTACATTCTTTACTTCAAGAAAAATTTAAGGATATGGAATCCACAATTACGTCTCTCAAATCTGAAATCCAAAATATTAAGGATGGTTCGAAGCTAATGCTTGTTCTCCTCTTATATCTCATTCTCATTCTATGTCTACTACATGTGCTCCTATCAGTGAGCCCTAAGTCATACAATTACAAAAACCATTCATCTTTGATCATAATACTAAGAAACATTACCTTCTCAATGAGCTCCCAAGTCGTTAATTGATCACTTTTCTTCCTACTCATTACTATCCTCCTTATCTTCTAGCAAAATAAAAATGTCTTCAATATTGTAATTATCATTGAATCGATGGACAAAACAAAAAAAAAAATTCCACGCTTTACAAAAAGAATCAAACATCTTGAGTGTTAGGATTTATCTCATTCATGACACACCATTCAATTGGATCTACAAATGCTACATCAAAATGGGATCCTATTTTTTTCCTTTTGTGTCAAATGAGCACCGCATAAGAAACTACCTCTCAAAATTAATATAACAAATATTCCTCTTAAGGCATCTACAACCTTGCCAATTTAAAGCATGCAACCATCTCTGAAAATTCATCTTACCCAACCTCATTTGCTACCACGTCCACCTAATCAACCTCATATAAACATCAATTCAACACCTCTTTATAATGGCACTACTACAACATTACGTAATAATATACAACTTTAGCATCAATCCTTTTTTTCAAAGAAGTGCCTCTCCTACTAATGGCCAAGAAACATTTCAAATTTGACCAACATTGTATGGTTCCACTATTACTTTTGCCCAACATGCCTCCATCGTTTCACACAAACTTGGTCTTTGTTAGGTGAATCTTGACCTCATTAGCCGATGACACACTCTTGTGCTTCACTTGACACGAATAATGAGGGATTCCTACACACATGGACCCCTCACATTCTACATTGGATACTACACATAGTATATCTCCACACCTCTTATAATACATATCATATCTTGCATACTCTATTTTAGAAGTTAATCTACATCATTAATAATTCAACCTTTGAACATCTACATATTCTACATATTCTACAAGCCATAATATTAGTCAATCATTGTACCTATATCATCCATAAGTCTTGGATTACACCCTTTATGATATTTACACATTTTACATTGCATACTATATGTCACATATTTTACACATCACATCGGCATCCCTCATCATTGCATATACTTCACACATAAACTTGTACATGTTTTACTAATTACCATATGAAGCACTATAGTCTAATGGTCCATAATGGGTTCTTTAGGTTATACATCATCAATGGATGTCATCACACTTGCATGTTCATTATTCAAACTTCTATGATTATAAATTCCTAGGTTAGTAACATACTCTATATGCTAAATGGTCACCTAATTTGTCATCTTGTAGTGGTATCGATGTAGGCTATAACAACACTTTGTTATCTCATCTTATTGTGATATACACCATAGGCTACCTCATCACTTCCTATCATGTAATTTTGTAATGACATACGATATAGGATAAATAGTCACCTATTACCGCATCTTTTAGTGGTATATGTTATAGGTTACCATACCACCTCTTTCGATCATCTCATTGTGATATATGTTTTATGTTACGAGATCATCATGTGTTTTCCCACATCATTGTTAGGTAACATATCATCACTACATATACACACTCACTAGTTCACACTACACACAACATAGAATGTGAGCATTTCTAGGAGACAAACTCTTATATATGGTTCATTCATAATTGCTGAAGTGAGAAAAAATGAAAATCACTACATAGAACTCCATCCACTCAAGGGCATGTGGATCCTATCATCCATTATGCATCCCATTCCACCCATCCACAAAATACAACATATCTTGGTTAGTTTTACTCTTGCTTGCATTTTATTTTCCATCTTCGTCTTACTACACATGTTATATAGACCTATTATGTGTCATTTTATTTACCATACACACATAAATGTTCACATCATTTTTAGTTGTGATCACAGATTTAGGTATCTTACATGTAACATGGATGTTAGGCTACTACCAATCCACAATGGTTACTAGGTGAATCCACATTCATACACTATAGGTTTAATTGTTTCAGTTTGTACTTATAACTATATATTACTTGGTTGTACATGCTTTTAACATATGTGTTATCTTTACGACATGCTAATGGGTGCTTCATGTGTAACATTTGTTTCTGAGGATTACTTGCTACCATGGATATGTATTTGTTTGTACTTTCTTGTCTCTTGTTTGTTATTGCATGCAATCCTTTCCCTATGTTTGGTGTGCATACTTGTTTTGTTTATTTGCGGCCAATATGGCATTGATTGTCTTGCGACATCATGAGTGATGTCCCATGTTTGTAATGTTGGTTATGGAGCATGATAGCGATGGGGTTTACAAGGGCTTCACCCTGACTTGCGAGGTCCGGGGGTGACCCCTCGGGTGGGGTTACGGGGACATGCGCCCCAATGGGGGTTCGGGAGGAAGCACCCCCATAAGCCACATTTTATAGTTATTTATGCATTGTGAAATTTGGACCATTCTTTATCGGGTCATAGATTAACGGGTGATTTTCTATGTTTCCCCATAATGATAAAAACCTAATATATTTAAAGGTTCATTATGTGTGAGGCTCATTGTATTTGTGAGAGTCTTGTGAAAGAGTGTTTGGCTGGAATGAATAAAAGGATTATTTGTTTCTAGTGGACGTATACCATTTTGGGTGAACCATGTTAAATTTCTATCTGTTTTATTGCATTCTTCTCTATTTTATGTTCCTGCATTATTCATTACATGCTTGTTTATATATATACAACTGGTATAATGCTAACATGTAACCCACTTTTCACGGTCTATATTTAGTTTCTTGCATATTTTATCACATTTTGGATTACACTCATTTTCTACATGAATGCTTGTTTGTACTAACACATGTTTTCCTAGACACTTGTTTGTGTGTGCCTTGTTTTCTATCAAGCACATTAGGAACAATTTACGGTCGATCCTCTTTTGGGGCCACATCCTCCTATCTGTGATGTTTTATGTGACCCCAAAGAGGGGGCATCATTTGGTTTTACAAATAGTATCAGTACACTTCAATTTTCAGATTTCTATCCTTGAAACATTGGGTTATACAGCAATTCGGTTCAAACAATTCTATACAAATGTAATACATAATGGATTTTATAGGACAATTTTTCCTTACCATTCGGGGAGTAGTTACGGGTTGCAGGATATAATGGAATTTCCTCCCTACACAACTTGACCCGGTGGCATCAGTTGTCCAAAAAAAAGGTAGTACAAACATCTCTTAATATTCTCAATGAGCGGTTAGAATTTGGAGAATAACACAATTTTCTCCATACACTTCTTGCCATAGTGGCATGACATCACCCAAAAAAATTCCACTTCACCGAAAGTTAGAGTATATCCTTTTCTGCTGACCTCTTTATCATCACATATCATGTCTATATGTTACTTTTTATTTTTCATTCTACTATAGTCTTTTTACTATATACGGATGATTTTTACATATATACATGCGTATTTTACTACTTGATCATCGTCTCCTATGAAGGTCCATCCATATGAGAAGAAAGCGATAAGTGAAAACCACAACAATAGTGTCGATAACAACACCACATATAGCATAATAACATGCATGTAAATCACACATATTGATAGCTACACATGTGTTTCCGCCCTACATTCACTCTCATCACTTTTTACACTTTTTCAATCTTTAGTCTCCACACTCCACAATTTTCTCATTGCACACTATCTCTAGTCCCTCGGCATTTTTCTATAAGACACTACATGGATATCAGGTACACATCTCTATTTACTTTATGTTACCAAGCATTCTACTCACCAACATAAAGTTGGGGCAATTGTAGTCACCAAATCATGCAAATTGGTTAGATACTTAGTCCTTATTTCATACTAATATTCATATATATTTTTCTTGAATAAAGAGAGTACTAATTAGCCCATGTCTTTGGCCATTTTACATTTCTTTCTATCATCAATTTTAGTCTTGCACCTACACATGCCCGAGTCTATACTATCATATTATGTTCTTACTATCTCTAACTAGGGCACCCAATAAGGACTTGGGTGCCCAGGTGCCTCATTCCCCTCTAGGGAGCCATGATCCTCTTTGCACTTTACACCCACTTTTTGGGCACTTTATATCCATTTTAATTTTCTATCTTTTTAGTGGTCTACATTTTCATGGTCAATTATGAAATTAGAACAAGTGAACTATATAAATATAATATCTATGAGACCATAATGAGGGAGCAAGAACTAAGCATCTATTATCACCATCTATTGTTGCATCCATAAAAACATCTAAAGCTACATTTTCATCCATCTAGATCCCTCATGATGGCACACAAGACTAATTCATCTATATAAAACTTCATAAGAGGGAGTCAATTTCCTTGATGCATGAATTTACTACATTCTAAATTTAGTTTTTTTTTCGCTACTTCACAAAGTGAAAGCCCGACACAATATAAATCGAGAACATTTTTACACACACACACTTAGAAATACATTGCATCTAAGAATTAATGAAACACTCGGTTGTAAGCCCACCATTTTTGTCATTTGAGGACATTCGGACCCCTTCATATGAATCTTCTAAATTTTTATACGGGTTTTACATGTATCTTCTCAATATCTCATTTGCAACAACATACAAAAAGGTTTAGTGACATTCACACAACAAAAGGCGAACACAAGTGATCATTCAATGACACCTTAGAGGAGGTTTCCTGGTCCTTTCCATAGACTAGGGAGCCCATATTTCATACCTAGGTGCCACAAGTGCCCCCATCCCTCTTGAGGAACCCTGGTCTAGCTAGATAACTCAAATATGTACTTTTCCAAGCTCATGTGTGGTCATTTCATCCTTCTATTTAGTTGGTCTCATCGTGACATAGTCAAGAGACATCTTCAAATCAAATAAATCCTTTCTAACTCTCTTTGCGAGTTATGTTTTCTTCATTTCTTACATTAGATTGCTTGGGTCTATTTATATCATTTTTGCATTTATTTCTTGCTTTGCATAACATTAGATTAGGTAAGAGTAGATCTCAAATATCCCATTTTAGATTACTCAAGAACACATTCTCACTTTTACACGACCACATTTTTCTACTTTCTTAATTTTGTGTGAATTGAGACATGAATTTCCTTTTTTGTTGTGGGGTGGGGGAGGAGGGGGTAGGGAGAGGGGGCCATTAATCCTTATTTTTAAAATTATTCTTATAACATGGATTAGGGAATGTTTAACCCATCAAAACCTCTATTTATGACACATGGAAGGAGATAAACGGTTTATATTTGATGATGAAAAATTTCAAAAGACTCACATTTTGGTGTTATGCATGCTCATAGTTTCATTAAGGTGAAAAATATGGCCTAGTTTGAGGAAAAATGTTGGCGCCATTTGTTGTTTTTGCCTCAACATATCAAACTACCTACTGATATCAAATTGCACATGTCACATCACCAAAGAAACATTGGGACATACTTGGAGATTTTTGGGGAACCCATTGTTACTCCACCTCCTACTTTTTTCTTTAGTTCTTAGTACATTTGGTCCATATTCCAAAGAAATAAAAAACATTAAAAATTAATTAATTTAATTCATATGAGACATCTTATTCTTAATTGATGAGTTCCATATATAGATCAATTAACTCTTACAATGGTGGATTCAAACATTATGCTCAATCCCTACATAATCTAAACTCGTCTACTAATATCTCTCTAACATCCCTCTATTCTCTCACACAACTCTATCTACATAAGTTATTATCACAACTCACCAATATTATTAAGCCATTACAAAATTATATGAGTTGTTTTATTACATCTCATATATTACAAATACATACACAATTAATGTTCACAATAACATATAAATATCCTAATATTCACCCCTTTAGTGTGAACATCGGGCAATGTGGATCTAAAAACGAAACATATGCCATCACATACTCTTAGGTCTGCATATTATTGTCTTAATATTGTTGTTTAGATCTTTGTACATGACTACAACTATGAAAACAACACATCCCACATTTACTCCATGTGAGCAATGAAATTTTCATCGGCTCATCATGTTAATAAATAAGTATGGCAGTAAGAGGATTTCTATAGTTAGTTTCCCTCCTATACAATTGTTTCACTATTCTACACCTTCCACACCATATCACAACAAGTTCAATAGTTTACGTTAGGAAATATCACACTTTCAAGTGAACATGCAAAAACTTTTGTTCTTATTCTCGATATCAAAGAAAATCAAACACACAATTGAAAATGAATTCACCATAACTAAATGTGACCCCATCCTTGGTATTTGAAAAGAGTTGTTGATCACGTCCTTCCTCTATTGCCTCGACATCCATATGATGTTTCTTTAGTTTCTCAACAAATTTGAAACTAAAACTCAATATTTATTACAAATCAAATATCGTGTTCCATTGAAAATGTTTTCGTGAGGCAATTATTTTTAGTTTTAAAATATTTTGACTATAAATAACAAATCCAACTAATGACACAATGTAACGCCCACATTTTACACACACAAATAAAACAGTAAAATACCAGGATAATTTTTTTACTTACATTTCTCACTACACAACACCACAAGGGCTATAAGAAGAGAAACTCAACAAAGCAAAATACACTTACATAATTCATCGACTCACATAGAAAAATGGGAACACCATATACATATCGACGACACACTTTCTCCAATGAATCAAATGCTAGCAATAACTTGACCATAAGTAAAGGGACTTAAGGATTGACAAACCCACAACACATCAATACCATGATTACATCTAGGTTACGATTAACATTCCAATAACATCATTATGTAAGTATAATTTTCTCCCTTTTCCACCTACAAATTATTAAATTCGTTTCACATTTAATTTACAGATCGACCATTTTAAGTTGGATTTTTATCCTTTACATAAATTTCCATAACTTACATAATTATTAGGCATAATTCAAATTACATATAAAGTACTTAATTCTCTTGTTCTTATGTTAAAAACATGCTTCTCAAACATGTATTCAATGTCTACATTTTACCCTTGCAACTCAAGTGAATCTAACTTGATGTCTAGAAAGCAATATTAGGATTTAAGGATGGTGGTTTAGATTCAAGATACTTTTTTTCCATAAACATTCTTTGATCTTGGTATCTTTATTTCCTGATTCAACATTCCCACAACAAAAATTGTATTTAGATTATATATATATATATATATATATATATATTGTTTTTCTCGAAGTTTGATCTCACCAAGGGAAACTCATATTCTTTGTAACACATGAAAATGTTTAATTGAGTTATAAGGACTCCAAGAGTGGCATTATTCCTAACCTCAAATTTCATGTTTTTTTAACTCTTATATGATTTACTTTTACATCGCATTATGGTATCACTATTACCATTTCTTTATAAAAAAGAGCGTTACGAAATTACTTGCACGACATCTTGAAGAAGTACATGATTGGAAGTATTATAAACTACACATGAGCAGTCGATGTTTTGTGTTGAGGTAAGATACGGGGGTTCTTCCTTTCACGATTTCGCAAATGAAATCTATTTTATTCTTATTTTCATAACATGGCATAAAAGGGATTACGGGAAATATTTTGGTTTCATGGCTTTCTAAAGTCAACATATTTTAAACCAATTTTGTTAGAAAGGACTTAATTATAATTTTCTACCCATAATTTAACCTCTAATAAACTAAGGTTTAGTTTGATTTGATTCTCTGTCATAATTTAGAGCATATTATAGATTAGATTAATGTTTAAAAACATATTTACCCTATAAACCCTCAAGTAAAAGATCGAGGCACTATATTGTCACTAGCAAAAGATAAAACATTTAGGTGAGAGGATCTAAAGAAATCATAAACAAGATTTTAAGTCATAGTACAACTATTTCCCTAGCTCCATGATGTTATATGGATCCCACAAAAATTCATTTGATGAATAAATTTAATTCAAATCTATCTTTGGAAGACAAGGTAATCCACCGAGGATACGAAGGAAGATTTATCTCTACTTACTCAAGATAAAGTTTGAGTGTGTCGCTCCTATCTATCAAGTTTATGATGATGTCACTAAAAATATTGACTAAGATGATAACCCCATCCTTGGAAGCTTATTTACCTAAACTAGGATGTTCCATCAAGTGTAAATTTTAAGTTCATTCTACAGTTTTAAATTTCTTCTATGGTTAAAAGGATCACACATGAAGAAATGTTATGCACGAATCTTATACTTAGGTTGAGTGTTTCGATTAAATATCTTTATTACATTTACAAGGTATGAATACAACACACTAATTAATTAATCATTTATTTAACACTAAGAATACATTACAATATATTAACTTCAAATTCATTTACCATCATATATCAAACCTTCTTACCATAGGTAACTATTAATTAAATTGAACCTATGACTAAATGCACATTTCCTAAGATATCCATAAAACTATCATCTCATACATATTAGTGAATTTCAAATATAACTTTTACGTAACATGAGACTAAAGCATACATATATTCATTTTGACAATGACCTATATAAATTACGGTAATAAATAATGAATTACACATCACCTTTCCATGATCATTCTTGCATCCTACAAAACCATGTGAGCATGAAATCAACGATAATTTGATGGCATGGAATCTAACATAATTAATGTCTTTAGTTTCCCATTTACATATAATAATAATTATAATTTTCATTCAAAAGAAAGGTTTAGAATCATGTAATCATTTAATTTCATTTCATTTCACTTCACTTCATTTCATAACCAAGAGAGAGAAAGATAAAAGGAAGGAGAGAGACACCATTTTTTCAAGAGCTATATTTCACATAAGAAGTTACACTATAGAGTTTCAAATAGTTATTTACATGTTTCAAAAGTTTCCACGGTGGTTTGTCAACTGACGGGGGTCCTACGACTTTCTTTTACATTTTTTCTTTAAAGCTACAAAAATATTCAAATAAGGGTCGGAGGGTAAGAAACAACTTTCAAATGTTGTCTTCTTGATGAGAAAACACACCGTAATTAAATTTCTACGTGTTCCCCTATACACCAAGGATTCTCAAAGAATGACAAAATTAAGAAGCGGCAAATGGTTTATGTTTGGTGGCGGTTTTACGAGTCCATCGGTCATCATTGGCCTAGCGCAAACAATCAAAAGTTAGCTTGAGGGAACATAAAACCACATAAAAACTAACGTTTGATGGACAAACGTGAAAACATTAAATTCCTACAAGTTCCCCCATATTGTGAGAATTCACTAGAGTCGATGAAACTAAGAACTAGCAAGCGGTTTTTAAACGGCGACGGTTTTTTGGAGCCACTAGTCATAGCTGGTCCCAGTTTTGACCTAGTCAAAGCTGCATTTGGAGGCCTACAAAATTCCTTTTCAAAAATATCAAGAACAATGTTAATACCAAAATTGAAGCTCCCAAGAAATAGTTTAGTAAATATACTAGTGGTTTGTGAAGGTGAGAAAGTATTTTGTTGTTCAGGGTCCAAACAATGCAGGATGATACGAAACCCAACTTTTCAGTTTTAGTAGCTTCTTGAGAGTGCAAAAATGGGTAATAGGACTCCTAGAGGAGTGGTGAAGAGAGTACAAACAATCAATTAGGGTCAATCTAAATCTTGATGTGACTCTCCTCATATCAAGGAACACATATGGCGTTTGACCTCTCTTTTACGGGGTTCAAAAGGTTGTTTAACAAGTCTCTAAATGTGGTGTTTTTCCAACTTTGCAAGTAAAGAAAAAGGTTGTGTTTAGTTGATGAATCATCTAACTCTTGAAAAAAATTAGTAAACAAGATAACTTATTTGAGATAACAGGTTGTATCATATGAGGTTATGGTGGCAACCATAGTTGATGTTCAAATGGTAAAACAGTTTCAAAAATCACAAGGTGGGGTTTTATTGCTTTACACTATTTAAGTTTTGTTACATATACAATTGTAAAATTATTTAGTAGTTTAATGTTTCTAATATAATGCAAATGAAGAACCAAATTATGAAAATTATAGAAGATGGAGGTAAGGAGACCATGCCTAGGGCTGAAGTTGGTTGAAAATTGTGAGATTTGGTTTTGCATCTCTAATGGACATTTCGTCAATCAGTTCGCACGTGTCCTAAACTCTTCCCTTTTGCATCTGCTAGAAATATTCTATACTCATCTCAAAAACTATTTGAGCATTCCACGCAACCACATCTTGTGTAGTTTTGCAATCCTCTTAACAAACCAACTAGATCCAACATTTGAATTCCTAGGTACTAATGGAGAGGCTTTGGAATGACAAAGGTACTATGACCAGCATATGCCATCAATAAAGGAACTACTACAATTGAAGGTAAAAAAATTATGCATAAAGGAATGGCAAGGACATCATCTAGAAACCCAATAAAATAATGAAGTAACTTGATCCCCATGCATCTTTATACTCCACAAGACAACTTTAATGGATCCCTAAGGAGCCCCTTCATTAATGTCATACCCAAACAAATTTCTCATGAGAACATATTTGGGAGCTAGTGGGATGGTAAAACCAGGGTTCATTTTAAGAGACCTCTTGGAAATCGGAGGTGGATAATACCTAGCGAATATCCCGGAACCGGTTTCGTGGGGAAGGCGAATTTTTGGGGTTGTATGAAAAATTTGCTTTGATTGTCAAGTGCTTCTGACGAGGAAGGGTGTAGGCGTGCGACGGAGATATATTCTTTGTCACTCGTCAAAAAAATGCAATGATGCGTCACTAGACCTTAGTGGCGGCGCGTCAACAACCTTGTTGGCGGCAGCGTCGAAAAGGTCTAGTGTGGCGCATCAACAAACTCTATGTCGTAAATGCGCATTATGCGTCGATATACATTGTACCTCCTTGTCGCGTGTCAATTATCCATCAAGGTCGAGACGGCACCCTCGGTGGCGCTTGCGTCACTAGACCTCGATGGCGTGTGTCAACAACCGTGTTGACACCCATGAAAGAAGGTCTAGTGATGCGCGTCATTGCATTTTTTTGACGCGCGACAACAAATATCCTGTCACGCATCTGCAGCCTCTGCCCTCTTCTTGCGCATCAAAAAAATCTCCATGTCGCTCGTCAACAAACTCTTTGTCATGCATCTACTATGCATCAATATCTGTAGTATCTCCTTGTCTGCAAACCCTCCTTGTCGCGCGTCAATAACTTACCCCCTTGTCGCGCATCTATAATACGGGATATATCATATTGTTGAAAAATGTGAAGTAGAAGTGTTCTACTTGGCGAATAATCTAGGTTTATATAGGGGATATTTTTCAAGGGTAGGCGAACCGACCTAAAAAAATTAAAGTGTAATTTTTAGGCAAGCAGTCAGCGACCCGTGTAAAAAAATTCGCCTTTTCAAAATTTTCAAAAATGGAATATTCGCCATATTACGAATATTCACCACTAAAATTTTCCCAGGTAAAACCCATGGCTAAAATGCTTGATCCTTATCATCATGTTTATCAAAATGAATCTCTATAACTCCTTTCTATGTCATAATAACATAATATATATCAATATTTGAGAGGTAGATCAACCCAATGGGTGGTATTTGTTTGTATTTAGGTCAAAAGAGTATTTCTTTGGATGGTGTAGTATCTGGAGCTTACGATTTTAGAGTTGCATAAATGTTTCTCTTCCTTAAATCACCTAGAAAAATAATCCCCAATGCCATTTCAATAGATCTATTTTCACAGTGGGAAAAACACCTATCGAAAGTGCCTCCTAAAACTCTACTTTTCTTATGTATAAATCAAAAAACTTTTAACACGAAGGAAGGAATTTCCTCTCACACACATTTAAAATTGATTAAAAAACATATAACATGTCCATTCTTTACAATGAATGAAGAACTAACCACTCATTTTAGCTCTCATATATGGCCCGAGATAAGGAAGGTCCTAGAAAAGTCGGCCGATTTACATAGGATGTGAGTTTGGTTTTCCTCGAAGTGGTGAAAGTTGCTTGTGCAAGTTCCCATGCCTAATGTACATACAAAATAGTATTAACAAATTGGTTCTCTTTTCCTACACACCATGTTTTCCCACTCCAAATTTATTTCCTCATCCACTAATTCAAATTTACTCCATTGACAAAATCAAATTCATTAACCCATTTCAATATCATTGTTTATTATTACTACTATTGTTATTTTTATTTCATTTCCATACTTTGTTTTCTTTATTTCATTAAATGGAATTAGAAGGGGTATTACATCTCCCTCCCATTATAAGAGCATCATCCTTGATGCGACACAATACCTAATCTTGAAGGATGCATAGTCAAGAAAGTAAATAATGACACATGTCGTTTAACAAAATGACTTGTCAACACAAGGTGACTACTGAGGAAGGATTGAAATATGTACTCATGAGAAAGAGGAAATGATCAATCACTCATGCCACCAATGAAAAATACTTTTTGCTAAAGTGTGACCACATGGAAGAGGGAAAGGTTTTATAATTTAGGATCTTCTCTGAAGATTTGCAATTCTCTTTTACATTATTACTTAGTCTTTTCCCTTGACATTATTTATCAATCGAATCTCTTAATATATCATTTAAAAAAATGTTCTTTTATTTTTATGGGTTCCCAACAAAAGTGGCATCACCATACCACATCGAGCTAAACACAACATTAATATCTCACAAGACATTTTGACATGCACCTTCACAACTATTTTACATCACAAGAACTCAAGTGAACCATGGAAAGAACATACCTAGCCCTCATGACATAGTACTCATCACATAGGTTTCGAGACACAAAGGTACTCATAACATAAGAGGACTAAAATAACATGGAATTCCCAATAGTGTCTTGGTTCTCAATTTAATCTCTCCTGTTTGTTTAAAATTTCTCAGCCCACCTAATTTGATGCACTTTTTGTCCTCCTGTATGGGTGTGCATAATTATTTTCCTTCACCAGGATGTCATTGTCAGTCCTTTCCTTGGGTCGTGGATCACATTGAGCCTTGGTATTATTCTGATCTTCTCTCCACAAGATTTTTTTGTTGGGTGTCTTCCACGATTGTGTCTCCTCTATAAATCATGTCCCAACATCGTGGATACGTGGTCATCTTTAATTGGATGTGGCATGGCGGGTCTATTTGGTGAACTTGTCACTTTTGTCACAATTTTAAAAATTCCAAATTGGTCCTATGGCCCTAATAGTTTCTAATTGGCTATTCAACAATGTGAAGTGGCAAAGCAATTTTCTTACTTTGACCTCGAATATGTACACTTGTCATAAATCAAGTACTTTTGAAAAGGTGGGACATATTTTTTTTGAGGCATTATGGCAAAAGGAATGCCTAAGGCCCATCTGAGGACATGTGGCAATTTGAAAATTCAAAGGTAGAAAGATGGATCATCGAAGCATTTTCAAGATTTTGACCTTTTTGTGAAAGGGAGGAAAGTTATAAAATGAGCCATGATTCCGTTGGGAACCAAATAATGTCGAATGTTTGAGTCGGCATTGAAGCACAACCCGGAAGTGCCGGATAAAGGCATGTGTTGATTCTACATAAAAGATGGAAGGCGAGTCATCGGAGGTATTTTAGAAATTTCTTGAGTGGCATAAAATGAGAAATTCCACCTCAAACTAAGATATTTTCAACAAAGAGAGCCTATGCTCGTTTTGGACCCGTCTCTGGGTCTAACCTTCTGATTGTAGCAAGGAGACACATGGAGGCTTCCATTGGCTCCTCCTTATAGTCATATTTTTCAAAAATCGAGGAAACTTTATTAGACCTATGACATGTGGAGGGCCCACACCTATTTGGGGACATGCCCTAAATATTACTTTTGAAAGAGCGTCGGGGATTATTTAAATTACACGGAGGATTATTTGTACACCATAACCTATTTGTGCAGTAATAACACCAAAGTGGCATCTTTTTGGATCTTCCCATACTTAGAATTTTAAAGCATCGATCAACTATCTCGAGACCCTAGGCATGTGGGACCTTCTTCTAGGTTTAAAAAAATTTCAACGACCGGTATAACTTTTCGATCACGAGACACGTGGAGAGCCCGCGCTTGTTTGGGGTCTCCACTTATGGGCACCATATCAAAAGTGCACCAAAGAGACACATGGAGGCTTCCGCTAGCTATTCTTTATACCAATAATTTTCAATGCGATGCAAATTTCTTGGGCCGGTGCACGTGGAGAACTGCGCTCATTTGAGGTTCCATCTCTAGACTCCATCTTTGAAGTTGCCTTTGAAAAAACACATGGAATCCTCTGTTAGACCTTCCCATGCTCAGAATTTTTAGTGTGATGCAACTCTCTCGGAGTTTTTAACACGTGGAGGGCACACGCTCATTTAGGAACCCACCTCTTGACTTCACCTTTGCGGTGGTGCCAAGGAGACATATGGAGGCTTCCATTTGTCTCACCTTTGGACTTGGTGACTCGACTCGCAGCGATTATATGTGGTATAATCTAGGCAAGGAAACTAATTTTGAGAGGCATGAATGTAGGTATCTATTCCTCAAAGGTGTATGTACGTCGGAAAAGTGACAGGCGAGCGTGAGAATCAACAAGTGACTCTTCCGCGTACCCGACCTCCCGACGTCGTCTTTGAGATAGCCGGTGGGGTAGAATATGCGAGACAAACTAGTTAGGCAATCTAATATCTTCGACACGCACTAGTGGGATTTGCGAATCTAAGGCTAAGAAGGCCCTTCTAACTTGGACTGGTGTGATAGATCGATCAGTGAGGATGGCTGCTCGAAGGCTCCAATCAATATCGAGCTCTGGCGTGATTCGATCTATGGGTTGTGGAATGTGGGAAATGACCTGGGATTGTTTCGTGTATATCTCCTGATAAGGTCATATATATTTCCTGGGCTCTCTAGGTCCCGTGATTGTCATATGAAACAAAATGCAAATCTAACTGTAATGAAATAAATTCTAACTACGTGAAATAAATCTAACATATATAACTTTTATTCTTTATGAAATATTTGAAAATTTTTAAAGGAAGAAAACTATTTTAAGTGTATATAGAAATAATAACTAAACAATAATTTAAAACAGACAAGATAACCGAGTGTGGTTATTTGCCTGTGCGATTTGTAGAATTATTCTAAATAAATATGATAGCCTGTCTAATCTACCTGCAAGATTCTCGATCCTACCTCAGAAGTGAGGAGTGAATCATAGTTTCTCAGAAACTATCAATCCCTGACTTCCCTGGCAATATCGAGAATAGAATGAAATGAAATAAAGCGATTAACTACTCTATTTGATATAAATCTGACTAGAACTTTGAAATTTAAAACCTGGACTTCATGAACAGTGGCGAATCCGATGGTGTATGTGATCTCGTCCCCTCAGTATGATCTTCTCGTTCTTTCGTGTTCACTTGGATCCGGAAAAGCATGTGCTTGATGCTAGCACCGATAGGAGTAGATTTTGGGACAAGGACGGCTCGAATGCGGGGACCGAGAATGCGAGTAAGAGAGGGATAGCGCACGAGTACGGAGAGCTTGGCTTATGCGATTCCTAGCGGGATTTTCTTGCGAGTCATGCAACGTGGAGCGACCAGAACCTTTGATTATCCTATACGAAGAGCAAAACCTACAACTTTAATGGCTTCTAAGCTATTTTGTTCCCAAAATAAAGACACTTTGCTTGCCACAAGTTGGATATGTGGCTTACCAACAGGTGAATAAAGCTAACCGGGTATCTGATGATTGAACTAAGAACTCTAAGTCACGGTAAAACAAATTTGCAAAAGGAATTGAGAGGCAAGCTTCTAAGCTGGGTTGGATGGAGCAACAACACTTGCACTGAGATGGGTACGTGGCTTACCAGCGGTGAGCAATGCTAAACCAAGTATGAAGTAAACTATCTTTATCAATCCTAAGCAAGCTAATCAAAATACTAAAAACGAGAAGACTCTAACAAGGAAAAATGGTGATCAAAACTCCAGCTCAAATTCTTCACACAAACGAAAATTAGACCAAAATCAGACCAAAATCGGACCATTTGCATGTACACAAACCATGCATTTATAGAATTCAAACACCCAAGAATCAAAACCAAATTGAACTCCTAAACAATAAACAAAGGAAAAACACTGTTCCAGGGGACCAAAAACATTAATGCATGCTCAAGTCGGCAAAGAAAAGCTGGTGAAACGTGATATTTCACGCGGGTCGCGCCAAAAGGGCGTTACGCGCCTAGGACCGCCGCCTGCTCGGGTGGCGGTTCTGGGACCGCCGCCAGTCACTGGCAGGGCGGCGGTTTCGTCACTGAAGATCAAAAGGGGCAAGAAAAGAGGGAAAAAGGGGAAAACAAAGGACACGGGGGCTAAGTGGGGTATGCGGGATGTTAACGCATATCCGAAGAGCTCTTTTTGGATCCCGAACACCTTGCGAGGAGACCTGTATCATCATTGGGGCATTTATTACACCGTTCCGCAGTACAGTACCTTACAATTTTGGGTACGTACATATTGCCCCCTCGGAGAAGCGTTTTAGCCATGAAAGGGCATAAAACGGTGGGTCCGAGTATGGCAGTCCCGAAATGGGGGGTTTAGAAGTTATACCTTACACGTCAGGTGTGTCGAAATGGCGCCATCCAAAATTCTGCTACTGCAAAATGAAAAGAGAACTCAAGTGCAGATAGATACAATAATTTGAAAAATAAACGCTAAAATAATAGGGAAAGAGGATGTACCATTTGTGCGGGGATAGGAACTTACCTCCGTCAGCGCTCGAACCTGCGAAAAAGTCATTTTAAGACGAAATAGAACAATATATATGAAAGTGGGCCCATTTTCCTATTCATTTGCGTGAGTTGATTTGATCGATTTTGAGCTCTGGGACCCACGGTGACGGTTTCTCACGTGAGTATAGTCGAAAGCGTCTGCGGTGAGATCGTGATCATGCCTCCACGTGCGGAACGCCATCCGCGAGATCACGAGTTGGTTTTCTTCAATTTTGCATTTTTCCCCCTTCAAATTTGAAATGGCAAATTATTTGTAATGGGGGGGTTATTTTTGAAAATGTTTGGTTCAAAAGGTCCATCTAGGGGGGGCGCCTACTGGGTAGGCTCTTTTTTTTAGCTAAAATGGTCTATTTTTGTTTTTTGGACTTTTTAGGGTTAAAAACCCGCGCGGGTTTCGGACCGCGACCGCCGCCCTGGCCAGGGTGGCGGTTACACGACCGCCGCCCTTGATTAAGGGCGGCGGTTACAAAGCTGCCTCCCCTGCTCGGGGTGCCGGTTTAGGCGGCGGTTTGCAGAATGCAAAAGAGCTTGTTTTGGAGACTTATACTTATATTTTCTTGCATTTCTGTACGTTTTTATGATTCTCTTGATATCGTTTAGATACTAACTTGCTCTGTTTTGTGTGTTTTTGGGTGTATGTAGGCAAAAGAGAGTACATTAGATGGAGCCGGGAGAGAGAGTGTGATTGGTTGCCCGGGGTATTGGATGCCCTTTCGCCAGACGAGGAGGACACGTTGCAGAGGGCCGGCATATTGCGTATATCACGTGTGCCCCATGTTACACCATCGAGTCACATCCTTTGTGACTTATTTTCTTATTGGGATGCAGATCGGAACACTTTCCGACTGCCAGGGGTCCGCGGTGAGTGGACTATTACTCTGGAGGACGTTTACCGTATTTTGGGGTCCCGATCATCGGGAGGAGACTCACTGCCCAGAGACAGTGAGGTCGAGGCACAGATTGCAGTGGGCGGGGTATATGGGGATGCGGACTATTTCCACGGGGCCGAAGAAGAAGGAGTGAGAGTTAGATCCATTCCTTCTTTCCCATCCCCGTATTTCGACAGAGGCCATCATGGGGATCCTTGCCTCGAGACCGATCGGGGACAAGGGAGGGATACATTGTTATCTTCTTTTTGGGCCCCATCATTGCACGAGATAGAGGGCATGGCCGGATATACGCACAGGGTGCGAGACATTTTGGGGACCACCTATCACGACTTATATAGGGTGGTCCATTTACGGGGGACAGTCATTGAGCCACCTGACTCTAGTCATGAGTTGGGTGTATGAGCATTTTATTCCTTATGGCAGAGGCGTGGAGGTGGCAGATCCTGGGGCTGTGAGGGCAGCCAGGTGGTCAGATATGTCGGTGCTTAGAGCACCTCACCAGCCAGTAGCTTCCCTCACCACAGCAGATATGGAGGCCACACCGTACCAGCTCATGGCCGGCATTTGGGGAGAGGAGACTCTCACATTGATTTCTTGCTCCACCACAGGGCAGCTTATTGACCGTGTGGGACGGGTGGAGGTACATCCTTTCAGCAGGGTTCCTCAGCAGTTCGGCCTCCCATATGTGGGCATGCTTCCTCCAGTAGCACCAGTTTATAGATCAGTTCGGGAGGCTAGAGGGGGGCCTAGAGGCCGTGGTTGGACAGTGGTCACCCCTGGTATTCCTATTGCAGCCAGGGGGATAGTTCGGGCCAGAGGGAGAGCTGGTGCGCCTCGGGCACCTTTACTTCGGATTACTGCGGGTCCTGCTCATAGTAGCGATGACCCTATAGATATTGACTCCGATTCTGAGGAGTCCACAGAGGGAGGGTCGGAGGAGCAGACGGATGAGAGTGATCCTGAGTGGCATGACACTCAGGATATCATGCGGCGAGAGAGGCGGAGTAGGAGAGCGAGAGAGAGACTCTGGTTTCTGAGGAGCCACTCTCCCGGGGCCATGGTGGAGATGATGAGTCCGTTGCGGGGCGTCATGTTGCCCCTACTACAGGAGCAGCTCCTCGGTCGGCGGTGGAGTGCTGGCCCTAGTGACCCATCTTGGAGGCCGGTGATCAGTAAGTTATCCTCCTCCCCTTTCGGCGTTAGTTTGATTTAGGACTTGTTTTAAGCTGCTATCTCTCCTTATATTTGTATATTTTAGCCTCTTGCCTAGTTTCTAATTCGTTTTCTTCTTTGTTTTGCGAGAGGCTGTTGATGAGTGGCGGGATCTCATCCGTAGGGTATGCTGCGATTCTCTGATGATCCCTATGGATAAGACCGTGCGGAGCTATCGTAGATGCGGGGAGCCCTTAGCGGCGGGAGCACCGAGCGTCTTCGCTCTGTTTGGCATGTGGCAAGATGGTGTCGACTCTTCGTACGAGTTGGCGAGGCTATAGGACAGCCGCCGGCGTCTATGAGGAGCCACTCTCGTGGCGAGACCATGGCTGCTCCTCGGGACCCTGAGCCCTCCGTCCATTCAGAGCGCCAGCGTAGCCAGAGTCCTAGGCGAGGGCGCGCACCTTCGGCGGGATCGCGCAGGGGTTGAGAGGCCACTTGGCTCCTATGTATTTTTTTGTATTATAGATTCTTTTGTGTATCACGGGCTCTTTGAGCATTTTGACCATGCCTAGTGCATGATGGCATTGTATACAAATATTGATTATTTATATATATGCGTCGATTTTTGGATCAAAACTTGTCACTCGTGTGTGTCCTTTCTATTTCCAACTGCTTTGTGTATACTACGATGTATGTTTATATGCTTTCTAGAATGTATGCAATGGAAAACAGATGATGCAAATGTTTGCTTTTTTTTGTGTTTCATGATTTGATACATGATATTGTAGATATTTGTGATCTTGAATCTTAACTTTTGTTAGCAATTTGGATAACTTGTATTTGTTTTGGCAAAGTGATGAAAATAACCGATTATGATGAGCAGTTAACTTGCCCCGCTCCTAACTCCACTTAACTAGTAAGATGCGAGGGCTCATCACCAAGAGCCAAGAAGGGCGCAAGTTTATGAAGAATGGTGAAATGATAGTGATGAAAGGCAGAGACAAAGCTTTGGTGGAACCAAATTGAAAGCTACAAGCTTACTCTACGAATGACTTCATAGTTTTGGGTGCTGACTTGCTTTGCGGTTTATCCAGGACTTAGACCTAGTAGATGGCCACATAGTAGACAAAATCTGGGTTTTAGGATTTTTAACTCTCTTGGAATTTTGAGCATCGATTCATTCATTTTTGACTCAAAGTTTGAATAGTTTGTTTATGACCTTTTAAATTTTGCATTGTCACAGAGGACCCCTACACTTTGCCCCATGCTACTAGTAAGAAGCGTGGGTTTATCACCGTGGGCAAGGCATAGGCGAGTAAGGGCATTTCCATCCTTTCCCAACCCTACGTCACTAGTAAGAGACGCAAGCTCATCACCGAAGGTTGGTGGGGCAAGGAAATGTGTAAAAATAAAATTTTCTGTTTAATCACTTTTTGACTTGTCTTTTTGAGTAAAATGTCAGTATATGCTTGTTTCCAAAGAGATGTGTATATGGGATAGATGTGACACCATGAAGCTTCTAGAACAGACCATAGGCAAGACACCTATCCTGAGAAGAAATCAAAGCGAGAACAAACTTGCAGATCTTGGTATGGTTACCGTTAGGACTTCGTCATGTTTGATTTTATTTGATAAAAGATTCCAAGATGACTTGATGATACGAAGATGGAGAGGTATGATTAAAGAACTTTATGCCAGAAACATCATGAGTTTGTAATAAATTGCTTTGAGAATAGATTCCTTGATCACAATTTGTGTAAGAACAAGTGGACAAAATGATCCTAATCTATATGGAAATGCAATGTAGATAGTTATATAGGCAGCGCTAGTTGCTTATGCATAGAAGCGTTTGAGGTGGAGGAATTGATTGTTTCGCCAAATTCCTCACCTTCTAGCGTGCATAAGAGGTATGCACCATTTCCGTAGTCCTTCATGACTCGGTATGGGCCCAACCATTTGGGCCAGGAATTTCCTTCCTTCGCCGGTCTTCTTGTCGATCCATTTGTCTAGTCTTAGAACTAGATCACCTTCGTATATATCACGTTCATAAACCTTCTTGTTATCTTGGCCTTGCCGGCACATTCGGTCATGAAAAGCATAAGCTCTATGCATTGTTGAGACCGAATGGCATCTAACCTAGTTTCATCTAGGCTTTCTAGTTGGGAAAGACGTGCTTCTTTGTAAGCGTCTTCATCTATGGATGGTAATGGGAAGTCGTCCTTAGGACGTGTTTTGTTGATGTCTCGGAAATCTATGCAGATGCGTATCTTTCCATTCTTTTTGAGAACGGGAACGATATTAGATACCCATTGAGAGTAATTGACTGGCTTGATGAATCCTACCTGAAGGAGTTTTATTACCTCCTCTTTTACCATGAGGGCTACCTTGGGCTTCATAGGTCTTGATTTTTGCTTAATTGGCTTTGCATCGATCTAGTGACGAGGTTGTGCACCACATGATAGGGGTGCGACTCCCATCATCTCTTTGTAATTAAATGCAAATGCCTTTTGATGTTCTTTGAGAACTTGAGTATGTATTTCCACTTCTTAAGGGTTAATGAAGAACCTAGTTTCAAATTCTTTGGTTCTTCCGTTCGATGTTGACATCGATCGTTTCTTGATTAAAGAGGCGTTACCCTCTTCGAACTCGGGTGGTCTTTGGAGGTAAATCTATATCATCCCCATTTTCTATTGCGTATATGTTAGGTTCCCTTTGTGAGGAAGACCCGTTACGGGATTTCCGAAGTAGGAAGATGAATGTGGAATCGAGAGATAAATCTAGCATGTGATAGAGAGATGTAAGTGCTGCATAGGCATTTAAATAATCCAAAGTAGTCCGCATCATTTCCAACATGGTCTAGGACGGTAGATTCACTTCCGCTTAAAAGAGAGGATTTGTCATTGTTTTTATTAATGGTTCGTTACGAATGGATACTGTGAAGTGAGTATCTTCTAGCTCATTGCTTGGAGTGAAGCGTGATGCTGAGGTTGCTATTGAATCGGCGAGAAGATTTTTCTCTCGCGGGATTGCTTCAATGGATATGAAGTTAAACGCCTTGCTTAAATCTAATACAACGTTTTTGTAGAGTTGTAAATGTTCGGCTTTAGTTTCATATATTTCAGAAACTTGGTTTGTTACTAATTGCGAGTCTCCGAGGACTCTGATGTTATCAATACCAATTCTTTTGGCTAAGGTAAGGCCAAGGAGGAGAGCTTCGTACTCAGCGCCGTTATTTGTGCATTCAAAGTTTAACTTAAAAGAGAATGGGAGGACCTTCTCCTCGGGCGAGGTAAGAATTATACCTGCCCCTGCTCCATAACGGCATTTAGCTCCATCGAAATGGAGAGTCCAATACTTAGCCGAGAGTATAGATGTTGGGGCATCTGTTGTGTTTGCACACTCTACTTCTACCATACAGAGATCTTCTGCAAGGAACCAACACCTAGGGAAAATCCCATGCCTACTGAATCGAATGGTAAGAACATTGGTGAATCTTGTTCTATCAACTCAACGATCTTCGCAGTAGTCCCTAATGATACTGTTTCTTTAGTTTTACCTTTAGGTGTTGGAGTTGTTTTGGCTATGCTGGTAGTTTCGAGATCCGTCGTAGGTATCAACTTTTCCTCTGGCTTTGGGTCAGAGGGTTTATTAAGTTGGTTTGTTGGAAGTTCAAATTCTGAGTGCACCCCTGGTCTTTTCTTTAAATCAGCTAGGTGCAAATCGAAAGGTTTTGGATCGCCTTTGGCTACGAATACCTTTCCCAGATGCAAGAATCTTACTTCTTGAAATAGCGTGGAAGGGATTGCCTTCATTCGATGTATCCAAGGTCGGCCGAGGATCATATTATAGTTAGTTTCCCGATCTATAATATAGAATTCAGTCAAGATGGTTTTGGGCCCTAAGGTGACCGGCAGTATTATAGTTCCTATTGAAGTGGCTTTAAGGCTATCATAGCCTCTCAAGGTATTTCGTGTAGTAGAACAGTTCGTTTCTCCATATCCAAGTTTTTGGAGGAAAGAGAAAGGGACTATGTTAACTGCGGCCCCGTCGTCAACCATTGCCCATTTTACATAGTTATTATAAACCCACACTTGCAAGTGTAAGGCTGGGTCACCTCGGCGTGCGATCTCAGCATCTGTGGGCATTTTACTTATTTCGAAGATGAATTCGACATCCTTGTCCGGCTGCCCCGGAGGATGGATATCAAAATCTACGTGATTTACTTGTGTTTCAGGAGGTGGAGTGATGTTAATTAGATGGCCTAGACCTAATGCTTCTAAAAGAGCAGCTCTGTGAGGGGGAGAGTTCTTTAGCAAGTCCAAGAATGAAATGTGTGAAAAGGTCTTTGTTAGGTCACTAATTAAATCATAGGCACCGATGGGTTTTTCAATTATTTGTTGACTCCTATCTATCTCTGGCAGATGACTTGGGCTCGGTTGAGAGAAATACTCTCGTGTTCTTGTTATAGCTTCGATAGGTAGTTCAGCGTCTAATTCTACCAAACTAACTATCTTAGGTCTTGGTTGAGCTCCCAACTGTGGCGCAACTGACGGATTTAATGAAGTCGAAGCTTCATGATCATTGTTTCCCATTATTGCACCTTTGTTTGTTCCGGTTGGATTCAGCCTATTGCTATCATGATTTGGGAGCGGATCGTTAAAGATCCTGAGGGGAGCATTTGAGGAAGCGCCCTGCGAACGTATTAGGTGATGATGGCGTAGGATCTGCACGAAACAAATCGTGAAGAATTGTCTTTGTTCTTCCGGCAAAGCGTTGCATGAACTTGTTGTAGTCACGACACGTTCTAGTGTCATGACCCCGAATTTTATGGAAACCACAATAAGAATTGGGATTGTAATTCATGTTTTGTTGGTTTGGTGTGTATTGTGGCCTAAAATTCCGATCAAACTGTTGCCTATTAGGACTAAAGTTTTGTTGTTTCTGGTTTTGACTTTGGTTTTGATAACCAAATGAGTTTTGGCTTGGTCCTTGTATGGGATTTCACCGTTGTTGTTGTTGTTGTGGATGATTAAAATCCACTGTATTGACCGTTGGGGTAAAATTGTTGTTTCGTTGATTGTTTGTTTGTGACGGAGTATTAACAACATTTACCCTCTTGGGCTGGTCGGTTACCCCATCCGTTGTTACCCCACGATTTTTGTTAAGGATTTTGGGTCCTTGATTGACGTTTGTGGTAGTTGTAGTATTTTGAGTGGAGGTGATTAACCTCCCATTTTCTCCGTATGCCTTATGACCACTATCTATTGTTGCCTGGTCTATTCGTAGAGCGCTCTCAAGTACTTCATCATAAGTCCTTAGTGGGAACTTTTGGACTTCTTCCTTCACTTCTCTCTTTGAGAGAATGAAGGAATAAATCACATAGTTCCATCGATCCATGTTTGGAGCATTTCTTGATGAATAAAGGCGTACGCCACCTCTGGATGAAATGAGCAATGATTCATTGTGTTCTTGTTTGATATGCAAGAATTCCCTGATTCCTGTTCTTAGTAGTTTGTTCATGTCGAAGGCTTTGATGAACTCTGACATGAGTTGTTTAAATGAATGTATGGAAGCCTTAGGTATTCTATAATACCAATCGAGAGCGATGCCTTCCAAGGTTTTGGGAAATATTTTAGCAACAACCCCATCCCAAGGGAGTAATTCTCGTATGGCTGTAGCGTAAGCTTTGATGTGCGCGATTGGATCTCCCTCGCCCTTGAACTTGGGAAAATCAGGGAGAGGTCTTGGAAGCATGACGCTTCGTATGGTGAAATCTAAGGGTTCCTTTAGATATTCTGAATATGTCCCTATTGCATAGCTTTCGACCATTGATGGTGGTTGCTGCGGGAGCAATGGCGGAATGGGTTGTTGATATGGCATAACGTACGCGTTGGCAGGGGCATAAGGAGGTCCCTGCGTTGGAGCAAACATGCCGGGAGAGGAGAACATATCCCCTTGTGGTGATTTTGAATACATGTTTAAGTACGAAGGGGTATTATCCAGGAATGGATTGCTCTGTACTAGACCTGGAGGAACAGTGCTAGCGATAGTGGGTCTAGTTGGCACTTGTTGAGGAAATTGAGGAGGCATGCCTAACGTGCCTACTCCTGTGAGGAGATCTACTTGGCCAGAGTGGTATGGAGGATTGGAACTCCCCGTTTGCATGAACGGAGAATTTTGATTTGCTTGAGCAAGTTCTAACCCTCTCACTCTTTCTACTAACGTTGAAATGACTTCATTTGGTGAAGTCACGGTACTTTGCCTGAGCGGCGTTTGTTGTGTACCCTGGTGTTGTATAGGCATGTGATAGCCTGTCATGAACTGATTGCTATCTTGCCAAGTTTCTCCAAGAATATTTCCTGTAGAGGTATTTTCTTGAAAATGGGTCTCGGGTTGTGCTTGTAAACCTCCTATAGGTGGGTACATACCCCGGGAGCGTTGTTCACTCCTAGGATAAGGTATTGATTGTCCATCGTCTAAGACCAGGTATGGATCTGATTGTCTACTAATATGTGGTCTGAGTAACATTTGAGGAGATGAACCAGATTCTCCTGTAAACGTCATATTGTTGGAACCTGAAGGTTCTGTTTGTTGGTTTCGAGGGGGTTGATCTAACTCCTCGGTTTGAAGAGACAAACTATATCTAGTTCTTGGGGTTTGAGTTGACAACTGATTAGTTGAATAGTTGTCACCCCATACTGAGAGCGAGGGTGATGATTCCCTATTCTGTTGGGCGTAGTATGCCTCAAGACCCAGGAGGGGTCTGCCATATGCGTCGAATCCCGACATATTCGGGGGGTATATGAATACCCCTAGAATAATGGGAAAGAGTGAAGGTGAAAGAGAGAAGATGAAACTTCTCAAAGAGAAGGTGAAATAATTGTTTGATTCACGTCGGGTTCACCAATTTTGTACGTTGGAAAAGTGATAGGCGGCGTGAGAATCAACAAGTGACTCTTCCACGCACCCGACCTCCGAGGTCATGCGAGACAATGCCGGTGGGGGTAGAATATGCGGACAAACTAGTTAGGCAATCTAATATCTTGACACGCACTAGTGGAATTTGTGAATCTAAGGCTAAGAAGGCCCTTCTAACTTGGATCGGTGTGATAGATCGATCACGAGGATGAGTGCTCGAAGGCTCAATCAATATCGAGCTCGGCGTGATTCGATCTATGGGTTGTGGAATGCGTGGGAAATGACCGGGATTGTTTCGTGTATATCTCTGATAAGGTCATATATATATTTGGGCTCTCTAGGTCCCGTGATTGTCATATGAAACAAAATGTAATCTAAGCTGTAATGAAATAAATTCTAACTATGTGAAATAAATCTAACATATATAACCTTTATCTTTATGAAATATTTAACAATTTTAAGGAAAACAAACTATTTTAGCGTATCTAGAAATAATAACTAAACAATAATTTAAAACAGACAAGATAACCGAGTGTGGTTATTTTCTTGTGTAATTTGTAGAATTATTCTAAATAAATATGATAGCACATCTAATCTACCTGCAAGATTCTCGATCCTACCTCAGAAGTGAGGAGTGAATCATAGTTTCTCAGAAACTATCAATCCCCACAGCTTCCCTGGAAATATCGAGAATAGAATGAAATGAAATAAAGTGATTAACTACTCTATTTGATATAAATCTGACTAGAACTTTGAAATTTAAAACCTGGACTTCGCAGAACAGTGGCGAATCCGATGGTGTATGTGATCTCGTCCCTCAGTATGATCTTCTCGTTCTTTCGTGTTCACTTGGATCCAGAAAAGCGTGTAATGCTAGCACCGATAGGAGTAGATTTTGGGACAAGGACAGCTCAGAATGCAGACCGAGAATGCGAGTAGGAGAGGGATAGCGCAAGAGTACAGAGCTTGGCTTATGCGATTCCTAGCGGGATTTTACTGCGAGTCATGCAACGTGAAGCGACCAGAACCTTTGACTATCCTATATGAAGAGCAAAACCTGCAACTTTAATGGCTTCCTAAGCTATTTTGTTCCAAAATAAAGACACTGCTTGCACAAGTTGGATATGTGGCTTACCAACAGCTGAATAAAGCTAACCGGGTATACAATGAATTGAACTAAGAACTCTAAGTCACAGTAAAACAAATTTACAGCAAAAGGAATTCAGAGGCAAGCTTCTAACCAGATTGGATGGAGCAACAACACTGCCTGCACAAGATGGGTCTGTGGCTTACCAACAGCTGAGCAATGCTAAACCAAGTATGAAGTAAACTATGCTATCAATCCTAAGCAAGCTAACCAAAATACTAAAAACCAGAAGACTCTAACAAGGAAAAATGGTGATCAAAACTCCAGCTCAAATTCTTCACACAAACTCAGCCAAAATTCAGACCAAAATCAGACCAAAATCAGACCAAAATCAGACCATTTGCATGTACACAAACCATGCATTTATAGGAATTCAAACACCCAAGAATCAAAACCAAATTGAACTCCTAAACAATAAACAAAGGAAAAACACTATTCCAGGGGACCAAAAACATTAATGCATGCTCAAGTCGGCAAAGAAAAGCTGGTGAAACGTGATATTTCACGCGGGTCGTGCCAAAAGGGCATTGGAAAATGCGCGCCGGGACCGCCGCTGCGCTCGGGCGGTGGTTCAGACCGCCGCCGTGTTCAGGCGGCGGTTTAAATCATCGAAGATCAAAAGGGGCAAGAAAAGAGGGAAAAAGGGGAAAACAAAGGACACGGGGGCTAAGTGGGGTATGCGGGATGTTAACGCATATCCGAAGAGCTCTTTACGGAAAAAATGATTGCTTGTGTGAGAATTATTAAAAGAAGATTTCTTTCATGAAAAAATAAAAGAATGATTAAAAAGACTATCAAAAGTTATGGCATGGTGCCCTGATCATATCGATGAAAGTAGAAAATTTTAATGGCTTACAACTTTTCCACCTAGCAAAAATAGAGAGGAATATTCTTTTGAAGCTTTATACTTTTGGGAGAAAAATTGGGATGAGTGAGTGAGTGAAATTATATAAATACAATGAGAATACTCTTGCATAGGGAGGTTAATTTTTCGAGAAATTTTGAGAGAAACCATTTTCCCGAGAGACCATCGAGAAACTGTTTATTTTCCTTTGTTTTAGATTTAATCACGTCAACATGGTTGCGAGTGTACATCTATTGATAAGCTTTGAGATTGTTCAAGAAACTCTCCTCTACTGATGAATATAATGAACCTTGAAATGAATTTGTGTTGATCATGAGCATAATTTTGTTTTCTTTTATTTTAGAATTTTTCAAATAGCTTTTCTTATTCCTATTGCAATCTTATGTTCAAATCCTTCTGAATAACACAAGATCTTGTCCCTATGTTAGTATTGTGGAATTATTAATTTCATTATGAGAATAGATTTCATCTTGTGATGCAAATAAACAATTTAAAATCACTTTACTTTCATTATGTTGATAAGTAGTGTTTGTTGGCCTATGAGTGTATCTTAGGTGTGATGAATCAAGGAATTTCAACGTTTAATTGAGTCTTTAGCATGAGCCTTTATGTTGAATTATTGAAGAGTGTATGAAACCATGCATCTTTAGGCCTCCATCGATACACACCTTCTATTTAAAGGAATATTTTGGCTAATTTGAAGCATTTTATCGTGAGTTTTCCAATATTTGTAAAGGTTCTCAAAGATGCAGTATAATCAACTTTATGTTGCTTAACTTCTCACCAAAAATTTCTCAAATGATAAATCCTACATGAACTACCCCTGTTTGTATTGTGTATCCACAAAGGTTTAACAATTTCTACTACCAAAATATGCAGAAACAATCAAGATTCAATTATTGTCTTTAGTAACCTGAATCTTGTCCAGGAAACATCTCCACTCTCTAGTGTGACAACTTGTGAGAGTTAGATTGTGTTGTATTGATCATATTTTCTCAAAGTTCTCATGAAGATTTTGTAAAGAAGGATCTCTTGAAATCCTTCACTAAGATGGGTTCTGAGAATGGGTCGTCTCACCCCTGGTTGAAGGCATAACCTAAAGTAGTGAGGGTAGATCAAACCCTTAGTGAGGTGCTATCCATTTCTCCAATGCTCGAGTGATAAAGAGTCGAGTTAAATCCTCTCCTGGCTATAAAATGACTCATATCATTATATTTATGTCTCTAAGCATCCCGCTAGTTTCGTGATCTTTGCTCGGCCCTCATGGGGAATCAATTTGGATACCAACACCTAAGTGGTGCCATTTCTAGGGATTATTTGAACAACTGGTACATATTTTTATGGTAATAACACCCAAGTGGCATCGTTTCCGAGGATTATTTGAATACCAAGACCTATTTGTCTTTGACAAAAACACTGAAATGGTGTCATTACCGAGGATTATTTGAACACTGCCACCTATTTGTGTGGAAACAACACCTAAGTGGCACCATTGTCATGGATTATTTTAACACCAGGACCTATTTGTGTGGAAACAACACCAAAGTGGTGCCGTTGTAGGGGATTATTTGAACACCGGTTCCTATTTTTACGACAACAACATCTATCCTGGCATCATTGCTGGGGACCATTTTTAAAAATGCATACACATACCGACCCTTTTAATGTTTCTTATGTGGTTTAAGTACAAATAAGTTGTGTAAATTCCATCCTTTGTTGAGATTTGTAAGATTTGTGCATGATTACAAGTTCATCAAAGTATTTATAGTTTCTAGTGGTTATTGCACTAAATTTACATCAATAGTTATAAATGTGGGTAAAGGAAGGTCGGATCATTAAGCTTTGTAGAAATTAAACATTGATAGACACTTGGCAAGTTACTTATAGTGCATCTTCAAAACTAAGGTGAAAATCCTTAGTGTCGACTTCGTGTTGAATTGAAATTTTGATGATTACTAGTTTCTTAACACGTGTCAAGTGAAATTTGTCATCAATATTTGCATTTAAAGGAGGGAAGAAGGTATTTCTTCACCAGGGATCCTATTAAAAGGTTATTTCTAGAACTAGGAAAAGAAAATTTAGAAGGAAGACAAGTCTAAAAAATTATTGGAAATCAAGAATCAAAAAAGGAGATATCAGTTCTAAAAGGTGATCAATCTGTGGTTGAAGATTACCATACATCTTCAAGTGATTTTGAACCAAGTAATCTTTATATAAATTTGAGTTCTCCAATTGGAGAGGGGCTATCATTTGTGTCTGAAAAGAATCCCTCTCAGTTTTCCCTATTTCTTCCAAGGTTGATAGGGTTTTCCAAGAAGCTGAGTCATTAGAGGATATTTACTTTGAGAGTTATACTCATGTGCTCCATACCCCTCGTCCCTTATCATTTTGATTCTCCTACAAGATCACCTCCTCAAGGAAATATGGCCAAACCTCCACCTAGACCTCCTTTTTTGTTAACACTTTTGGACCTATAGATTTTAGAGGTATGGATGGATATCCTAATATGGTGCCACAAGATGTCAGAAATAGGTTGCCAAAATTTCAAGGGAATAATGCCATCACTTGGTGACCACCATTTAAGACTCTTTTTCAATATGATGGAAGATTTTGAAATTGCATTTGAAGATGTGTATGTGAAGTTGTTTATTCATACTCTTGAGGAGGATACATGTGTGGTACAAGGATTTACCAGATAATTCAATAGATTCATGGACCGAGATGAAAAATGCCTTTAGATTGTAATATGGGGATAAGAAAGATCACAGGTTACTTTTATCTGAATTTGAAAACATAAAGAAAAATCCAAATGAATTTGTCCATGATTTCAATACTCGGTTTAATAAGAACAAAAATAGGCTACCGAAATCCTATGACCAAGTGATGAGTCTTGTTTGATAAAATATTTTGACACTTTTGATAAAAAGGTTTCTTATTACTTGAGAGATAAGAACCTGGGAACATTAAGGTAGGATTTCACAATGGCCTTACAAATAGAGAATAACATCAAAGCAATTGGAAATCCTCCTAAGAGATAGGGTGTCAAGTTAATCAATTTAAAGGGGACTCAATCAAACAAATGTGTGGATTTGGAAGAGGTTGTAAAAACTTTGGTGGAGAAATTAAAGAGATATTCTATAAAATGGCCAAGCAAAAAATGGGATAGGAAAAAGTTCCCAGGGTCAAGCACAAGCCACAAGGTCAAGAGAGATTTGGAAATCATCCCAGAGGTGATCACAGACTAGATGACAGAGGGAAAGGGCTCATGGGATCGGGAAATAAAAATCCTCAACCCAAGGAGAATAGATTGGTTTGTGATCCTTTGTTGCTGTGGTTCTTACTTTGGAGGAAGCCAATGTTATCGAGTGGTGTGATAGGTTCTTCTTACCACACTCCTCATGTGATGTAGATCAAGAAGTTGAGGAATAAGATGATGTGTGCATGATGGAATTCCCTGCAAACTCATGGCGTGGGGAAACCTCGATTGAATTGATAAGTGCCGAATTGCTAAAGATTTTCGGGATTGTGTTCACCTGGGTATTACCTCTTCCTCCTATTAATACATTTAAAATTTATATGGTGCAAGAATTTTCTCTATGTAATCATGATTTTGAATACTTAAGGGCCTTGCTGATTAAAAAGTATGATGGAGGAATCCCTTCTAAATAAGACAGACAACTATTGATAAATGCGGTAGTTTCTCAAAAGAAAGAATATAACACCAAAAGTAAGGTTGTCAAAGGGGGAGGGCCACAAACCAAGCCAAAAGTTCTAGTTCTTACCAATATCCCAAGGGAAACCCCTAAGAAAGATACATTTGGAAAAGGCCTAACTACCCCAAATAAAACTTGTGCTCCTTCCCATGCCCAGACTCTTAAAACTCCTATACTATTAAAGGAACTGGCGAATTTCCCTCCTAATACTGCCCTACCCAAATATGTTCCTTGTGACATAGCCCAAATCTTGAGTCAGATCAAGGTTATTGTTCCCATTGTTGAGTTACTCAAGATCCCTGAGCATAGGAAAAGGGCATTCAAATATTTGGGATTTAAGGAAGAAAAGATTACTCAGGGAAATAATGTTAATAATGTCAAGGATTCTCCCATTATTGTAGAATCGAAATACCACAAGCATTGGAGGAACTGGGTGAATCATTTGAGGTATATTTGGGAACTTCTTTGGTTGAATCTCAATTGGATTTCGATACACTTTTTACTTCTTTGATTAGTAAACATAGGTGGTACATAAGCGCATGTTTGATTCGGAAGCCTCATGTAATGTTATTCCTCTCGTGGTAATGAAGGAGTTGAATATCAAGGTAAAAACAAATTTTGGGAAATGTCTTTGCTATGGATTCAAGAGAAGCACTAGTAATTGGATATGTCAAAGGAATGGTAGTGCAACTAGCAACTTATCCACGAAAATTCTTAACCATGAATGTGGTTATTGTGGACTGTCCTACCAAGTGAGGGATGTTATTGTCTAGAAAATGGGTAGCTAGTGTGGGTGGAAGTGTACAAATGGACATTTCATACACAACCATACTAATTGAGGGGAACCTTGTGAAGTTGTGCGGTGAGAAGAAAATGTTACATCTCATTGAGGACCCTAACAATGCTTCTTATGAAGTATTGTATGTAGACGTCGATTTCAAAACTTCAGGTTATGCTTATTTTAAGGAGCATAAAATTGATTAGTGTAAGTATCCCGAACAGATTGGTTCTCCCTAGAATCTGATATTTGATGGGGTTTGTTCTAGATCTGGTAAAGGCACAAAAGACAAACCTCAGAAAATATGGCTAGGTAGCAACTTGGATAGAGAAGGAAAAAAATCATGTCCAGTTGTTAAAAAGGATTCAAGACTTCTTGGTTTGGTTGTACTCAAAATGGAAGGAACTTGAAACATATCATTAAGCGATTACTTAGAATCAAAGCACGCATCATTGTACAAGTGTATGCGTCTTTTAGTCTTTTTTCATTTCTGTGTTTTTCTATTTTGGTTTGTCCCGATCCTTGGCAGTTGATTTTTGTTGGTTTCTCATTTTGTTCTTGGGAGGTTGGAAATTGTTTTTTTGCGTGCAAGATTTTCCGACTCCGGTGCCCAATGGATTTTTGGCACATGGTCGATATGTTTTCCTCCGGCACTCACGGCGGTAGTGCCCATCCATGAGTTGGATCTTATGTTAGAGCTATATTTAATCTCACCTGTTTATTTAATATTTCTCGGCCCGCTTGGTTTGATGCACTTTTTGTCATCCCTGTGTGGGTGTGTGTAATTATTTTCCTTCACTAGGATCTTGTTATCAATCCTTTACTTGGTTCATGGATCACATTGAGCCTTGTTATTATTTACTGATCTTCTCTCCACGAGATATTTTTTTGTGTTGGGCATCTTCCATGATTGTTTCTCCTGTAAATCCTTTCCCAACATCCGTGGATACGTGGTCATCTTTAACTAGACGCGGCATGGTGGGTCTATTTGGTGAACTTTTCACTTTTGTCACAATTGTAAAATGCCAAATTGGTCCCGTGGCCCCAATATTTTCTAATTGGCTATTCAAAAATGTGAACTAGCATAGCAATTTTCTTACTTTGACCCGAAGATTTACACATGTCATAACTCAAGTGGTTGCGGAAAGGCGGGCCCTTTTTGTGTTACGAAGCATTATGGAGAAAGGAATGAAAGTATAAAAGGAATTCTTAAGGCCCATAAAAGGACACATGGTGGTTAAAAAATTTAAAGCGAGTAAAGGCGGATCGTCGGAGCATTTTGAAGATTTTGGCCTTTTTGTGAAAGGGAGCAAAGTTATAACATGACCCGTGATTCCAATCGGGACCAAATAATGTCACATGTTTGATTCAACATTGAAAAATAAAAGCGAGGAGGTGGGTTCTTGGAGGACTTTTGAACTTTTAGCCTTGTTTTGAAAAAGGGAGTAAGGAATAAAACTTAAGCATGACCTCGTAAGTGCCTGGATAAAGCCATGTGTTGATTCTACATAAAAGATGGGAAGGGCGGGTCACTGGAGGTATTTTTGAAATTTCTCCCGAGTGGCATAAATTGAGAAAGGCCCACCTCAAACTAAGATATTTTCCACATGGAGAGCTGCACTTGTTTTTGACACGCCTCCTGGGTCGACATTTGGATTTGTACCGAGGAGACACGTGGAGGCTTCACTGGCTCCTCTTTATACTCAAATTTCTCAATGGCCGAGACAACTTTCTTAGACCCATGACACATGGAGGACCCACACCTGTTTGGGGACCCGCCCCTGAATTTTACTTTGGAAAGAGCGTCGCGGATTATTTAAATTATAGAGGATTATTTAAACTCCTGAACCTATTTGTCAGGCAAGCAACAAAAATTGGTTTCTTTGTTGGATCTTCCCATACTTAGACTTTTCAAGAATCCAATGCAACTATCTCGAACCTAGGTATGTGGGACCTTCGGTGGTTTCTAAAAATTTCAACGACCGGTATAACTTTTCCGGGCCCGAGACACATGGAGAGCCCGTGCTTATTTGGGGTCTCCACTTTTGGGCACCATATCAAAAGTGCACCGAAGAGACACGTGGAGGCTTCCGCTAGATCCTCTTTATATTGAGACTTTTCCAATGTCGACGTAAATTTCTTTGGCGTAAGGCACGTGGAGAGCCTACGCTCGTTTGAGGTCCTGCCTCTAGACTTCATATTTGAAGTTGCGTTGAACAGACACGTGGAAGCTTCCACTGGACCTTCCCATGCTCAGAATTTTCAGCAACCGATGCAACTCTCTCGGGTTTTGAACATGTGGAGGGCCGCGCTCATTTGGGAACCTACCTCTGGACTTCACCTTTGCAGTTGCGCCAAGGAGACACATGGAGGCTTCTGCTGGCTCCTCTTTACACTTGGCCAACTCGGACTCGCATAGCGATATGTGGTATAATCCATGCAAGGACACTCATTTCTGAGAGGCATGAATGCATGTATCTATTCCTCAAGGTGTATTCTCGAAGGTGAAAAGGATTTCTTGTCAGATCAAGCCATATGGAGCCACTTGAGAATTATTAAAAAGAGGATTTCTTGCACAACATAATAAAATAATGATTAAAAAGACTGTCAAAACTTATGGCATGGTACCCCAATCATATCTGATGAAAGTAGGAAATGTGAATAGCTCACAACATTTCTACCTAGCAAAAATAGAGAGGAATATTTTCTTGAAGCTTTAGACTTTCGAGGGAAATTTTGGGATGAGTGAGCAAGTGAAATTATATAACTACAATGAGAATACTCTTATATAGGGGGTTAACTTTTCTGAGAAAATTTGAGAGAAACCATTTTCCCGAGAGACTGTTTGATAACCTATTTGTTTCCCTGTGTTTTAGATTTAATCTCTTTAAAATGGTTGCATGTGTGTATGACCATTGAAAAGCTCTAAGATTAATCTAGAAACTTCCCTATTTGATTAATCTAATCAACCTTGAAATGAATTTGTGTTGATCATGAGCATAATTGTATTTTCTTTTATTTTTGAATGTTTTCAAATAGTTTTTCTTGTTCTATTGAAATCTTATGTTAAAATCCCTCAAAATCACACAAGATCTTGTCTATTTGTTAGTATTGTGGCATTTTTAATTTCATTATGAGAATAGATTTCATCTTGTGATGTAAATAAACAATTTAAAATCACTTTACTTTCATTATGTTCATAAAGATTGTTCGTTAGCCTACGAGTATATCTTTGGCATGACAAATCAGGTACTTTCAACATTTAATTGAGTCTTTAACACGAGCCTTTGTGTTGAATTATTTAAGAGTGTTTGAAATAATGCATCTCGGGCCTCCATTGATACACACCTTCTGGTTGAAGGAATATTTTGGCTATTTTGAAGCATTTTATCTATGAGTTTTCCAATATTTGTAAAGGTTATCAAAGATCTAGTATAATCAACTTTATCTTGCTTAACTTCCCACCAAAAACTTCTCAAATGATAAATCATGCATGAACAACCCCTATTTGTACTATGTATCCACAAGGGTTTAACAATTTCCACTACCAAAATATGCAGAGACAATCAAGTTTCAATTATTGTATTTAGTAACCCAAATCTTGTGCGGGAAACATCTCCACTCTCTATAATGTGACAACTCGTGAGAGTTAGATTGTGTTGTATTGATCATATTTTTCAAGGTTATCATGAATATTGTGCAAAGAAGCATCTCTTGATATCCTTCACTAACATGGGTTGCGAGAATGGGTCCTCTCACCTTGGTGAAGGCACAACCTAAAGTAGTGATGTTAGCTCAAACCCTTAGTGAGGTGTTATCCATTTCTCAATGCCCGAGTGACAAATAGTCATCCGAATCCATTCGCCACCTACAAAATGACTCATATCATGATTTTTCTGTATCTAAGCATCCGTCGGTTTCGTGGTGTTGCTCACCATTATAGGAGAATCAATTTTGATACCAACATAGTGCACATATAAAGGTGTCATATAGCTTACAACAATAAGTGTAGTTAAAAAGTGGTAAAAATGGTCAAAGCATACCCTCAATGAGGAGCATCAATCTTCAACATCACAAAACATGTCCAAACTCACATAAGTACACATAACTCACTATACCATCTCCACACATCATAAGACATCACAAAACAATATACATATATCTCCCAAAGCATCACAAAACAAATACATATACCTCTAAGCATCACATAACAACTCCATATATCTCCCAAAGCATCAATCACACCCACACAAATATCTTATGCCTCCCTCAAGTCTCTTATGTCTCCTTCAAGCAATAAAATAAAGGAAAATTTTCCTTGTCGCTCACCAAAAGAGGCGATTACCCTATGGCCCTAGGCACATAGAGTCCAAATACCTCTAACTCAAGTGACATAATAACTTGTGGTTTAACAACCCACTAGTTATCTCTAACTCCTGGGGCATACCCCTATACAATGAAGTGGGTCCGTAGGTTCCACCCCTCCATGGTGAATCCCATGACCCTATTCCAACACATTACTACATTAGAACCAGCATAGAAATCCATTCAAATGCCAAGTGGAAAGATCTAAAGCCTTGGGCTAGCTAAATTTTTAATTTTATTTTTAAACTTAAAAGAAAATTTAAATCTAAGCAAAACATATGGCCAAATAACCATAGTTAGTGCAAAATCTACATGTTAGTGCACCAACCAAATAAATGCCCAAAATATAAGAACATGTCAATCAAGAAAATTGTTGGTTCTAGCAAGAAAAGGGAAAAATTTCAATTTACGAATAAAATACGTGTATACAAATAACACATTACAATAACTATGTGGCCTTATACGACCACTAAGGGGGTACTCAATGAGTTCTTTGGCACTTGGAAAACCGATCCTCAACTTGTAAAATATCATATAAATAATACAACTATCATCATCTCTCTGCCTCAATCGTCTCACCACCACTTCGACAAGGCTCAACATAGTCAAAATCACATAGGTTGAATCCATACGATAACCATATCGGGAGAGAGAAAGGAGTACAAGTTGCTATCTATCTTGAACCTAATGTTTACGCAAAACACAATATGCATGACATCCGTTGAGCAAGTGCCACACATACCAAACAAACAAAAGTGGGTTTTCAACCTATGT
>CM031241.1:113206134-113255682 GCA_018340775.1 Taxus wallichiana var. yunnanensis | reverse complement strand
GACTATAAAGCCTTCTATCGGCAGATGGGTAGGTTCTCTTTTGTTTCTTCATATCCAACTCCAACTTTAACCTCAACACCATCAATCGAGTCTACTCCTAAAGCCTCCAACACAAAATAAATGTGGTACACATCACCACACGTTCACGGTAATTACGACACAAAACCCTTCGAGTCCAAATAAGAAAAATAAACTATCACTATATCCAAACCACGAAACATCAACGCCATTTCGATATATCTCACATATCAATTCCTCACCAACCTCTAAGAGCCTAATCAACCATAATTAACTAAAGATAAATTTTCAATAAAAACCACCTCATTCCTCTCACCACACATTTCCAAAATAGCCACTTTACAATTACACCACTCCCCTATCAAATGTCACTTCTATGAACTTGTTTGACATTGCCACCTTACAAACAAGCCATATATAAGAACTTCTCAATCTATTACTATCTAGTCCATGACTCATGCCCTCGCAAATTTTGGATATTCTCTCTTAAAGCATCCACTATAATTTCCTTTTTAAACATCTGAAATACCCACTCTTAGTGAAAATACCATGACTCCAACTTTTATCACTACTCAAGTCAATGATATCTCGATATCAAAAGAGTCATGATTGCATAATGGCCGCCACTATCGACATTATATCCTCTCTCTAGCTTTTGGATCATCTCAAACTACCCAACGGGTTTTCTCAAACCCTACTTCTATTACAATAATTTATCGTAACAATTGCACCCACACTGGTATTAATCGCCATCTTACCACTTAAAGTTGGTGTTAAAATCCTACCTGTATCCCCTTACATCATACAAGGATAGTTTCAATATAATATGTTATTAGACGCCCTCAGATACGCATTTCATGTGTTATGTTACTTTAAATCTCCATCGCTGCCTTAATGCATAAACATACTAAAGACTAGACTTACACAATCCCCACTCACCTAAATCCATTTGTTGAACTCATGTGATGTATTGTCCAAACAATGTATTAATAATTTAAATCCATATTCGATTCTTTTCGATCAAGAATCCTCTAAGACATAAGTACCTTATTCAAAAACTACCAAGATGATTCCTCTATGGCTATGTAAGCCATGGAAATGTATTACTCGGGGAATATCACCTTTCATATATGTTTAACTCAATCCCATCACCAAAAACTTATGATCACCTTCAGACAAACAACCCACGTATAATCCCGATGTGGAGATGTTCACTATGGGCCTGCATATATTAAAAATCTTTTTATCATTAGTTTGATAAAACCACCATCCCAATCAACCATATTACACCACGCAACACAATTTAAATCAAACCTCAAATCCTTTCGATAATCCCAAATTTTCCTATATTGCATCTTCATAACATGGCATGGAAAGGCTTTGGTCTTCTGGCATTGGCTTAATAAGGAATACATGATCAACCCATATTACGACCCTCTATCCATATGAGAAAATGTCTCAGGCCATGTGTAAAAATTATCCCTAAAACTTTTGAATGTATCTATCCCACCCAATTTTTTTAGTCAACACTATATCTTTAGGACCTCTTACATATCAATCGGGAAACTCTATCGAATCATTACCACTTGTTTCACCAGACATGGTTGAAGAAGATTTTCCTACCATAGATATTCTTCAGTGTCAGGATGATCAAGAAATTATCTCTCACATAGGAGCTGAAGAACGCTTTCTTTAGAAGTATTTTCCATCGATACATCAAATATTCTAAATGAATCCAATATCAACGTTAACGTTAGGAACCTCACAGGACCCCCATATAGTCAAAGTTGGTTAAAGTCTCAATCCACAAGAATTACATGACTTCACCTCATTTTTAACAAAATATCATCAAGCCATTTACTTAGTCATATGGTGATATGCCTAGAATTGATCCCAACATGGTTTACATAACATCATCACATATACTAATGGAAAACCAGTCAAACAAAATCTCTGCAAAATGCACCCCCATATAGCTCTCCTTATTAAAGAAGAGTTGCAAACGTCTCTTATCTACTAACTTCATCATACCTATTGAATATCCACAATGGGTCTCTAACATTGTCCCAGTAACTAAAGCTTCGGGTAAAGTTCACATCTGCACCGATTTTAGGGATCTCAATCTTGCTT
Source organism: Taxus wallichiana var. yunnanensis (assembly GCA_018340775.1). Taxonomy (NCBI): domain Eukaryota; kingdom Viridiplantae; phylum Streptophyta; class Pinopsida; order Cupressales; family Taxaceae; genus Taxus; species Taxus wallichiana. The sequence continues at coordinate 113,253,534 of CM031241.1, read as the reverse complement.
GTCCCAAAGATGATTTCCCTCTTCCAAACATAGACCAACTTGTAGATCTGACGATCATCAATGAAATGATTTCCCTTATGGATGGTTTTTAGGTTATAACCAAATCATTATTGCACCTGATGATCAACATAAAACAACCTTTATCATCTTGTGGGAACCTTTTATTATCATGTCATGCCTTTTGGGATTAAAAATGCAGGGGAAACATATCAACATGCTATGACATATGTCTTCCATGACATCATTCACAAAATTGTTGAGGATTATGTCGATGACCTCCTCATAAAATCTATATCTCACAAAAATCACCTTGATATTATTGAATCAATCTTCACCCACCTCATTCAATTCTATATCCGCTTGAATTTGGAAAAATGTGTCTTTGGTGTCCTCATTGGAAAACTTTTAGGATTCATCGTATCTCTTCATGGAATTGAAGTAAACCCCGCAAAGGTTAGAGAGATCATCGATATGCCTCCACCTACTAATATCAAACAACAACATAGCCTACAAGGAAAGTTACAATCCATATGAAGTTTCATATCATAGCTCTCTGACCGCTATCAACCATTCCATCATTTACTCTATAAAGATATAATATTTCAATGGGACTCTGATTGTCAGAATGCCTTTGATGAAATTAAACATTATCTACTATCATCACCTGTACTCACTCCACCTTGTGATGGGGAACCATTTTAGTTATATATATCTACTTCAGAGCATGCCTTAGGAGCCATGCTTTCTCATCATGATAATCAAGGCCGTGAATAGGACATATACTACATTAGCCTGCACACGCTCCATGAATACGAAACACACTACTATGGAGCTGAAAAGCTGTGATGTGCATTGTATTTTGCTACTTCCAAATTATGACATTTTCTTCTTAATCAAAAAACATACGTCATCACCAATTTTAATCCGCTTAAATCCATACATGCTAAACCTTATCATAATGACGACATAACTTGATGGATCATGTTAATGACTGAGTTTGACTTAGAAATTATACCACAAAAATATATCAAAGGTCAGGACATAGTTGATCAACTCACTGAAGCACCTCTTTCCAATAACAAACCACCTCATGAATGATTTCCAGAAGAATCCATCAATAACATTAATGAATCTGACAATTATGAATCAAATTTCATCCCAATCAAAATGACCCTCTTTTTTTACCGTGCTAAGTGTCGAAAAGGAGGAGGATCAAATATTGTTTTCATACCACCTTGGAACATTCTCATCCCATTGTCCTTCAAACTCAATTTTGTGTGTACTAATAACATGGTAGAATACGAGGCTTTAACCATGGGTTTAACTACCACAATTCTCTTAGGTGTTCACGATCTCAAAATCTACGGGGACTCACAACTCATCACCAGTCAAGTCAAAGGAGAGTACTAATGTAAAAATTAAATACTTCCAAAGTATAAATCCGTTGTTTATTTTCTCCTTGGCACGTTCGATCATTATACCATCCAAGCCATTCCATGGTCCTCTAACAGGTTTGTATACACTATGGCTTATTTAAGATCTCTTGTCCCTTTTTAAATGGAGAAATCAAAGGATAAAACTAAGATTTCGTAGTTATTCAATGATTAGATCATCCTTCACATCAAAATGATCTACCTTTCATAAATATTATTGACGAAAACCCATTAGATTTATGGTATACCCAAATATTTTATTATCTTACTAGATCTAAAATCTCACCACACTTATCGCAAGGCTCTAAAATATATTTTCTTCAACGTGTTACTCACTTCGTGGTCATAGGGGGCATCCTTTACAAACATATTTTTGTTGGTATATTACTACGTTGTCTCAAGTCATGTGAATCAACTAACACAATCAAAGAAGTCTATGATGGTATTTGTTATCTCTGAATCACAACACCCCTTGGTTTACACAAGTGTGTGTGCTTGAGCTCATGGTGTGACTGGATAACATGGGTACTATCTCCAAGTTGTGGGACTTGATACTTGAGATAGACCCCCAGAGAAATCTGGTTCTTTCTCCTAAACTACCTACCACGATCTACTCTAATGCAGGAAAAAACCATTTTGTCCTAATCTAACTTTCCAAGGGACCAGGGAGAGAGAGTGCATGAAAAAAATCCTACACTAAAGTGGTGATACACCATAAAAGGAGGGAATGAGGATAGCTTTCCAATGTGTGAAAAAGAAGCAAAGTGCATACTAGAGGGGGTGATAACAATTCTCCACAATCTAGAAAATGAATTCACAACAATATTTCATACATACAAAATGTTAATGAATCCCTGCAAACAACATAAGATAGACACAATATAATTTTAATGAGTTTGAAAGGGAAAGAAGAATGCAAACAAACACATCAGAGGAAGAGGTATCCACAAACTTGTATCTATTGCTTCGTTGATATGTACAGTTCAAATGCTACAAAATAAGGGCCTAGATCACCATGCAAGGAGTCCACTACAAGGGCTTGTAGCACATTGTCTTCACAAAACAATTTTGACAAATTTTTTTGCTACACAAAACCATCCCCCTTTACAATGAGCCCAACACTCTAATTTATAGAATTATGAGAGAGAGAGAGAGAGAGAGAGAGAAATGAAAATCCTGAAATTTTTCCTTCAACCACTTTCAAGATGTCATAAATGGATTGAAATAATGGTATGTTGCTTGTAAAAGGCCCCCATACTATCCCCTAACTTGTAACAATGAGAAAGGTCTGCCCACGCTTCATTGAATGCATCCCAACTACCAAATAAAACATTGTTTTGAACCTGGTCACATTTTCAGAAAAAAATCCATCAATTCTTCATCAAATTCTATATTTATTGATTTTTGTGCATTGGTATCAGAAACACAATTCCAACGGTACAAATTTTGTGTGTTTTCATTTAGAATTGTAAAAGATATGAATTTTAGTGTGTTGTTTTGGGTTTTAGGATTTTGTCATTTAAAAGATATGGCATTTGATTGACTAGACCTGAAGATGTTTATTTTATTTTCATATATCTATCCTCATCAAAATTAAGAAATCTAGTTTCTATGGCATAGAGGATGTCGTTCCCATTTAAAGTCAAATTTCATGAAAATCGAAGCTCTAAGTTAAAAGTTGTGGCCATTTGAAGTTCGGAGGTCAGGCGTTGAATTTTCCTTTACATTGGTAATTACGGGTTTTTGCATCCCATACGTACCTATGTCCCAGTTGACCGGACCATTTTCTTCATCCCAACCATAACGCTTGGCTCTTTGTGCGGTGATTTTGGGTTTTCGTGTCCCATGCGTACCTATGTTCCGGCTGTCCCGAACTCTTTTCTCCATCCCACCCACGATGATTGGCTCTTTGTGTGGCGATTTTGGGCTTTCGCATGATTCACAGCGTACCTATGTCTGATTTTCTTAGACTCTTTTCTCCGTCCCACCCACAATGCTTGGCTCTTTGTGCATTTCGGTGATTTTGGCAATGCGGGTCCCGACTGTCCCGATGTCATGGACCACCCGGGATAAATTTTTCACTTTTTTCACAATACACTATTTCCTTTACAAATAAGGTTTTTTGCCTTTTCGATCCCAACTTTCCTCATTGAACTTGTGCGGCACAGGACACTTTTTTTTAAAAAACCGCAACACACTAGAACAAGCCATTTTTTTAGAATTTTTTGCAATTTTTTCTAACTCCTTGAACTTTTTCCTTGGATAGGGAAGATAGAGAAGAGACAAAGGGACCTCTAAAACCTGATTTTTGGGCCTTGGACCAATTCTACCCTTCTAAATCTCGAGAACTCTTCCAAGTTATCAAAATTACCCTAAGGGGTGAATTTTGGATAACAATATTTATGGAGGTCATTTTAGTGGCAATGTTATCTCTAAGCGTATCATACGACTGGGTTATTACTGGCCCACTATGACTAAAGAATGTTGCACATATGTGAAAAGGTACGTTAAATGTCAACTCCATTATGATCTCATTCACATCTTGAGTCAAACATAGACTTATGGCCTTTATGTTAATGGGGGTTAGACCTCATTGGTGAAATCAATCCAAAATCATCTCAACAACATCATTCAATCCTCACTGCAACTAAATTATTTACTAAGTGGGTTGAAGAAATTCCTTTGACTTAAACAAAATCGGGACCCATCATCAACTTCATATATCAAAACATCATATGTCGTTTTGGCATTCTGCATAAGCTTATCACAGAGAATGGTAAATCCTTTAAAAATAAGGATGTTAAAAAACCTTGTGATACTTTCAATATTAAGCTAATATTCTCGTCACCATACTATCCCCAGGAAAATGGACAAGTGGAGGCTTCTAACAAAACACTTAACAAAATCCTCATGAAAACTTTAAATGATGCAGGTAGGAATTGGAACATTCATATCCCATTCACCCTTTGGGATTATCAAACTAATATCCGTATGCCTACTGGCACTACACCTTATTCACTTGTCTATAGCTTTGAAGCCATTATACCCTTAGAAATTCAAATTCCATCACTCTGTGTATCTTTAAAGGATTTCATCCCTGATGAATAATACCGCCAAAATCATCTTGCACAACTAGAATTGTCTGATGAAAAGCACTTAACCACCCTTGAACATCACCAAGTTGATCAACAATGCATTAGTAGAGTGTATAAAAACATGTCAAAGAACGTGACTTCAAAATTGGTGACTTAGTACTTAAGGAAAACAAAAATGTGACCAAATTAGAATGAAGTAAACATGGGAAGTTTTCCCCTAATTGGATTGGTCCCTACATTATTACTCACAAATATGGGTTAGGAGCGTATCGTCTCACTTCTCTTGATGGGGAACCTGAACAAGAGCCTCTAAATGCTTTGCACTTGTGGCATTTCTATTGTTAAATGATCGATTATCATGATGATAGTTTTGGTCAAACCTTATCATTCCATCATAAATGATAAACACCATTTTTCCTCCAAAGCCTCTGTATTTATACATAAGGAATATGAATACGTGTCGTTCATACATCTATCCCCTCCTTAAATAGATGATTTATTGGGGTCTTGCTCTTATCTCAAAATAAAGTCAAGATATACATATAGATGCTTCTTGTTAAAATAAAAAATAATAAATAGACTGATCTACTAAAGGGCAACTATTTGAATTTTCAAAAGAAGAGGAGATTGATCCTCAAAGGAAAACTACCATTTTAAAATTCATGGACCGATCCCTTGAAGGATGACCATTCAAATAAAAATATAAAATGTAGACCATACCCTTGAAGGATGGCTACCCATGAAAAAGGATTCCCATTTTGATCAGCCTCTACAAATATATCAAAATCTGAGAGCATCCTGGAAAGCTTCCCACATTGATCAACTTTCCCATAAGCAAGCTTCCCACATTGATCAGTTTTCTTCATAAAATTTCTTATCATAAAGAGCTAGGGCATTGATTCCCTTTAATTTTGTCAAAAATGAGAACCCTTTTTCCCTATAAAAAGCATGTATACATATCATCCTTTCATCCATTTTGTCCAAATCCACCATAATTAGTATGGAATGTCCACTAATAGTCTCATTTAACATTTTAAATGGCTACAAGTGCAAGCATTATCAAAACCCATTACGTATATATTATCAATGGGGAATTTACTTTTCCACTTTTACTTTGTTTTATATTACATTTTGATTTTTATTCACATTTTTCTAAGAAGATAACCACATCATCCAAACTTAAACATAAACACATTTGACAAATATTTCATGCAACACATAGGATATTGTAAACATAATAACAACTCATAAAGAAGCATCATCATCATCATCATCATTATCATAATCATCATCATCATGTAAAAATCATATAATCATATAATCATCGACATAACTAATCTCATCATCAAATTTGATAAAATGTATAACCATGTCATCCATGAGAAAATCAAGAGTCTATCATAGACCTAAAAATCAACACCATCATATATATATCAAATTCCAAATGTCCACATAATCAATATAATGTCATACATAGGAAACAGGGCTTCTATGACCCTACAATCAAATGGTAAATTCCATCAAACTAGGATTGGGAGTCCCTCCCAAAACTACACCACCAGACTCATCCTGCACCATCATCCCCTCTTGGTGATCTTTGAGGTGGCTGCCCCACACTCAATGCACTGTCACTTGGTCTCACTGCTGCTGCAATGCCCCTTGGGCGGCTATGTGATCAACATACAATATGGCATCGGGGTAGTTCCTGATGATCATGTCTATATAATATTCCCACTCTACCTTCACAACCTCATAATGAGATACCACGATCATACTAGAAGATCTTAGAGATGGCCCTCTCTATCTGACCAATGTTAATAACTTTTTCCCAGAAATGGAAGGCCCTGTGATCCCCAACGCCTTCCTAAAAGTGTCTCTGGCTCTTGTACCAGTCTCTCTTAGAAGAAACCTATACAATCTGGGCCTTAAGCTCGTCCCGCTCCACAATCAATCCATCCCTCTCTCCAATGGGAGTATATCGCACTCATATCAAGTCATCTCACTCTCTACAAGTGACATCATCTCTCAGCCTCTGTTATGGCCTTCTCGACCATCACAATAACAACATCTGGAGTAATGGCTACATCACCCTCCACCCTCTCCCCACCCAACCGGATGATAACATACATGTAATACACATTTAATCCATGATAGATAATTCTCGTCACCATACACATCGACAAAAAGATAATGAACACCAAGAGAAAACACTAGAGATGCATTCACATGATAACAATTATGATTTTTAACATCACAACAATAATATGAAATAACACTTCCTATCTCCTCCACCACCACGCATAACTATCACAAATCCAATCCGCTATGAGATTCAAGAGTATGAACTCTGGATTTGATACCAACTATCATTCCCACATTTTGGGACACGAAAATACAAAAGAAAAATTATCCGAATAATTTTATTTATTTTTTAAATGTTATCTAGACAACATCACATGGATTCCAATAGAGAAACTTAACATCACATAATACACTTTACACAAAACATCGACTCCACGTAGAATACACGATAACACCATATACACGTTGATTCCACACTTTCCCTAGTAAAAATACTAGTAATGACCCAACCACAAAGGGACCAAGGCTTGGAAAATCCACAACTCAACATTACCATGGTTATATCTAGCTTATGATTAACATTCCAAGAGTATTTATCGTGCATGGATAAATTCTCCTTTTTCCACCTACATATTCTTAAATTCAATTAACATTCAACATACAATACCAACACTTAATTTGGATATTTCCCTTATGATAATCTCCATAACTTAGATAATTATTTTCCACATTTCAAATCACTTACAAAATTCCTAAAGTGCTCATTCTTATGTCAAGGTTCTCGCTTCTCAAAATGTTTATTCGATGTTTAAATTTAAACCTTCTTACAAAATCGAAACTAATGATAAGTCAAGTAAGAAATCTTAGGATGTAAAGGATATTTTGATTCAAGATACCTCTTCCCATAAAAATTCATCCATCATGGTACCTTTATTTTCTTTGCTCTAGTCACAGATCAATACCTTATTCAATCCATTCAACATTTTCACATCATGAAGTTTTATTTGTATATTTAATATCTTATGTTTTTGTGAAATTTTAATGTCACCAAGATCAATCCTTATTTATTTTTAACAACAGAAAATTTCTATTTAAATTATGACATTATTCCCAACCCAAAATCTCATTTACTCTTATACTCATTACATTTACATCGCACTTTGGTCTCACTATTGGCATTATTTTAGAAAATCATCATTCAAATGAGACATAATTTACACTCAAGGATTCATGACTACAAGGAGTGGTGACCCTACACCTAATATCTAATTTCATCACTCTTAAACTCTCTAGTATTAAACATATGTAACAAATAACCTAACAATTATACGCTTCTCAAATTTCTTCTAATGAACGATTTAAATCATTTAGTAAATATGGATCAGCATTTTTTTCACCAATACTGAAGAGAAGCTCCGTGATCTATCAACATCAAAAAAATTAATGGATGGGGAAACTAAACCCAGGAGAAGCACATAAGAATATGCTTACTACACACTAAGGCACACATTTATCTAAGAGGGACTAAATGCATTCAAATGAAAAAAGTTATAAAATTTACGCATTAAAAGCCTTATAAAGGAATAGTTGCAATCATTGGTAACAACAAATCATATCTTATTTTTACCTTAACATCATCAGAGGTCACTCAATATATTATATTCATTAGTGCTCGAGGGTTTCTACACCCTACCTTAAGTTAAAATTAGAGAAATCAAATTTCCATGTCTTGCAAGGCCTTCATGCCATTCTGAGTTATTCCAAGAATTATTTTTGTCACTTTCAATTAACATTTCACTTATAAATGGTTCAATTAGGTTTGGTTAGATTCTTTGAATGCCCATTAAAAATATCACTCGAATGCTAATTTCAATTATCTTAACATGTACACATTTTAAGTTTTGATTCTTAAATGAGAAACTATGTTTTCTCAATCACTTGTTCTCACGTGGATCAATTCACATCCACTTTCACATCATAAGAAAGATTTATTATGTTGCAAGTAATCTCCATGGCACTTAAAACTATTAGGCCCAAGATGTAAATTTTCCTTTACAATTAAATTTTAATAAGTGCATTAATGTATAACCTAACATACTATGTGGTCAGAATCGCTATTCATTATATTCCAATTCTAATGTTGTTTAGTCTAAAAAAAACCATGAGAATTCAAGCTCAACATGTCATCTTGTATTCCACTAAAGTGACATTATTCCTCACACTAGGGAATCTTACACACTTGCATACCCATGTGAATGATCTGAATTAGGTTCCTAAGGAGGAACACACAAACACATATGGCACCCGAAAGTCTTTAGGACCATGGAAGGTGATCAAAGAAAATATAACTCAAGGAAAACTAGAGAGGATCATTCCATTCAACAAAGGTAAATATTTCAAGCTATATGTTTGTTTTGTCACTTCCCACTCAAAATAAAAAAACACAAATGTAAGTTGATATTTCTTTCAAGATTAAGTGATTTCCTAGGTCAATGCAACACTAACAATCGTGATCCAAAATTTTGATGACACTCATCATTTTAAATGAAAACATTCAGTTTCATCCTCTTATATTTATTTTGATAGTACTATGAAGGATTATTTTCTATCACTTTCCAAAGAAACATGATACAATCAACTTCATTTACTTAACATAATATACACAATTACAACTAAGAGTAACATTCGTAAAACAAGAAAAAGTACAACTATGTATGAAATGGTACATTTTCCCAATACGCAACACTATCATATACATCATGGAAATAATGAAAATAATACATTATATTCATAAAAATATTACTAAAATATTCTAAAAAATTACATTGCCTTCAGATAGCATGCTAATAAAAGACACAAGTCTCATTTTACTACTCCTATTTTTTTGGGTACGTGCATCCACCCAAGGTCATTTCTAAAATTGAGTATGGAAATCCCCTACACTTAAGCATAAATCCACACATTCATCATTTTGAAAAAAATTCAATTAAATAGAAGAGATAGGGAGAGGTAAGGAGAGATAAGAAGACAAAGTTTTTTTCTCACGCATTCACACTTTCACATTCATTTGCACTTAACATTTTGGTACTAGAGAGAGAGTAAGGATGAGAGAGAAAGTTAAGAGACATTTTATTTTCCATTCACAATGTCATAACCATTTGCATTTCATGTCTATTTTCATTTCATTTCAAACCAATTTACATTTTCCAATTCATTTACATTTTCAAATCGATCAAAGTATCATAGTCACTTCTAGAGAGAGACGAGGGTAGAGAGAGAAAAATCATACATTTCAAAATCCATTCATACAAAATAAAGTATCAAATAATATTATTCATATAATTATGATGGTATTACGAGGTGAAAAAGTCGAAAGAAGTCAAATACGACTCTTAAGGATATTATAGCTAAGTAGTAGAAGTCGAGAAAAATGAGCAAAACACAACAAAAGTGCTTACAAAATTGGTTTTAAATACTCCTGAGTATCAAGTTTGATCACAAATTTTATTTATTCCTACTTATTCCCCATATATAGATAATTAATTATGTCCTGACGGAAGGACAATGATGAACAAAGCTCAATTACTGAGGAAACTCGAGGCCAATTTATGTAATTACGTCAATGACTCTTCACACTCAATCAGCCGACTAGTGGGCCCCAAAACCCACTAGAAAAATAAGTCTTCAAAGGTGTTTTCATTGAAATGAAGGTGGGTGATGATTCACTTATTATAATTCTAGAGTTAGGTGGCCTTTGGTCTTATTTTTTATCCAAACTAAGCGGCAACCTTATGCCGAAACTAATCGTGTTTTATTAAAATGAACACGTCACTAAAAGTGACTTATAAGCTATGTCAGATTCAAAATTTGACATGAAAGTGCATTAATTAAGTTAAAAAAACTTGCTTAATTTTGCCCAACGTGTGCCATGTTAGTAGGGGTCTTGCAAGGAGTTTTAGGTTTGCGGTATTTAGGAGTGGTGCTCTATGCGTATAATTTGGGGTATTAATTTTTTTGATGTTTGACAGTTCCAAATAAAGTAAGGTTTTATCATTGTGTAGAGTTAAATTTCCTAATAATTAACATTTAATTTCCAAATGCATGAAATGATGAAAGTGAAATTTAGTACAAGAGAAAAAAGAAATTACATACCATTTTCAAGATGCTTGTTGGAGACATCAAGAAGGGATTTTTTTCCATGGATCTTGACCGAAAAAAAGAATTTAGGTTGAAAGTTTCTTGATTCCTTTTCTACTAATCCATTTTGTGCATATATAGTAGTCATGATATTCCAGTGGGACCATTTTGCATCACAAAATAGACCAACCCAATTACATTGAGACTCTTCATGAAATTTGAGTTTACCTTTGCCCTCCTATTTTTATTGATTTTCTTTTTCCAAGGCCTTCTCACCAAGCATAATTTTATCCCATATGAAAACCATTCCTTTTATTCCCATAACCATAGTTGATCAAAAGCACCAAGAAAAACCCACATAGTTTCCACCAATTTCTCTTATCTACAATATCTAAAATGACCTGGAATAAACAGTGTGGCTGCCATTTGTATGTAATGAACATAGAGGAGGTTTTTATAAAACTAAACTCATGGTGTCCCTAAAAGGGATCAATACAACACAATAGGGAATAAATAAATAAAATACTAAATGTTAGAAAGGTTGAGGAGTTTGGAGAGAATAATAAATTCTATTTGCCAACAAACCCATCTTGTTAAATCCAAAAACCATTGGATTCCATGACCCTTCAACAATAACCATCAAAACAAACATTCAATTTTATCATAGTCTAAAATCTTTGCTAGCATGGCGTGTGGTTCAATGAGGAAAACTACTACTTTTAATGTTTGGATAGTTAGGGGACAAAAAAGTGGACATCAAATCCCAAATTAGGTGAGTGCAACAAGTTAGGGGACAAAAAGTGGACATCAAATCCCAAATTTTATGAACCACGATCATGGTTTATAAACCATGATCACGGTATTAAAAACCGTGATCACGGTTTGTTCTTCCAAACTTGGGAAATTCTGAACCTATAAGCATGATCACGGTTTATAAAGCACGCTCGCGCTTTGTGAAAACTGTGATAGAGCTTTATAAAGTGCAATTGCGGTTTTTAAAAGTGTGATCGTGGTTCTCTAATACCAAAAATAACCACGACCCTCATTTTTCCCACCATTTTAGAACCGCGATCGAGGTTAATAAAATGTGATCATGGTTCTTACTTTATCACCAAATCTGACCCTCAAGGCTCAGGAAATCTCTATTTTTCGAAAACCATAGCTTTGGGAGGTCATTATGGCGTGTGAAATGCCAAAAACGTAAAAATTTCTCTTCCTCGGACTTGAACCATGCCGCCAAGAATCAAAAACCTTTATAAAATAGTACCATTGCATAGGGGAGAAAGTTATATTCATGTCTAATTTTTACTATTGGTGAGGTCTTTAACACACTTTTTCCCATGAATGTTCATGTCTACGTTTAAGACTACAACTTTTGTTTCACTTATCATAATGTAATAAAACTTATACCATCCCAAGCGTGGAAAATTCTATTCATGTTTAAAATAAATGTATTTGATTTTGATATATTTTATGTAGTTATGATGGGAAAATGGAAAATGCTCCGTTTTTCAAAAAATTCAGACCACTTTCATGAAAAAATCATTAAAAAAATATTGCTCAAAAAATACAAAATAAAATCCATCCCAAGATAGATAGTCGTATCTAACTTTTCACCAAAGAAAAAAAAAGTAACAAGTTTTGGTCATCCAAATCATGGGAAAATAGACTACAATCTTATAGGTGTTTAAAAAAACCCAAGTCATATAATTTGGAGTGTTTAATATAGATAAACTTTTTTTTTTTTTTAAAATAGTAGTTTAGAAACTAAATTCTAGATTCTGCATGATTCATATTTATATAATGTTTTCCAATTTTTACTGCACAATTTGCTAATAATCCCTACAAGTTGAGATTTTGCTGTTTTTTTACAATATCATGTCCACTTATGACCCATTTTTTGTCCCCAACTTGTCATGTTTACCCTCCAACACATTTATTTAGATCACAGAATGAGAAAATTGTAGAAAAACCATGGGTGTCATCCATAAGTGTGTAAATTATAACAAAATAATACAAAAGCTTCCCCAACTATTTTGCATTGGTAAAAATGCAAAAACATAGTGTTTCATGCAGAGGAATACTAAAAGAACAAAAACTAGTAGAGACATAAGTGGGATAGTAGAAAAGGGCACTTTCAATGTCTTATTAATCCATAGAACAACTATTCAAAATAAAAGAGAAAGTGAAGGAATAATTTAGTGGTAGTAGTCATCTACCCTGAGCATGGTGTTGCAAAGGTTATAGTGCACATAATACAAGTGGATAGAAGCGTAAGAGGTGAGATCAATACAACTAGAAAATATGAATGAATGAAGTGCCTCCTAATCCTCAATGTCATTCTTCTTCTTCGCATACAAAAACAAGGTAGTAGCAAGAAGAAGTTTTGTTTTATCTTAGAGACAAAACAACCCGCTCTGACATAGTATACAAATCTAGATCAATAAATTTCTATATAGAAAAACTAGGAGATATTTGCTTACATGCAATTATCTCTACTGTAAGGTCGATCTCGACCCACAAGTGGACTGGTTTTATGATGGATGTGTAAGCACTCGCTTAGCACATTCCACCATCTAGGTCTGCATTTCTCAGAATTCAACCCATTATTTCTAAAATTGACAATGTTAACTCAGTGTCTCATTATGGTTAAGCATCATGATCTCAAAATGTGTTCCTTTCTTATTATAGAAGGAAAATGATAGGACTAAAAAGGTGTTTAGGATATGTCACTCTCATACATATTATGATTTAAGTGGCTACAAGAATGTGTACAAGGATTTAGCAGATAATTTGATAGATCCTATGACAAAAGCAAGTTTAAAAAAAATTAAACATCTAAAATACCTCCTACACTTACACGCATCTAGAGAAATTTTACAAGGTAGAGGAATCCTTTTTTCTAAACTATTTTGATTATATTAATCCATCAAAAATGGATCAAAGACATAGAATGAGGGGCATTACAACATGGGGATTACAAAGTAACGTGACATACTTTATTTGGGAATCATTGCATCACACACACTACATAGGAAATTGATGTATATTCTACTCCATCCACCATTTTCAGATCGACATCTAGTTATTGTCCCTTACTCGTACGCATCATTGGCACCAAGGTATTTTATGCACAATTACACACACAAAGCACACATAAATATATTTCAGTATGGAATTTTGTGAAATGCTTAGTCATAACTCCACATTGTAGTTGCTAAGGTCTGTTTTGACCCATTTATATGAAAAATTATTTTTTAGGTTTTGATGCTTTGTGTTGGGTTCTTAAGATGAATATTCATTATAGGTTTATGGAGTTTTCAGTGAAGTTACTACAATGACACTCACACGATAAATATCAATGTCTTGTTAACATCTAGTGAAACTTCTAGATTTAGGTCCTAAGTTGTTCCATGCACTGCAGAGTGCCCATACCTGCAAAACCAAGGTGCCCATGTACACCCGAGTCCTCCTCCAGTGCCCCATTTAGGAAAATCATGATCTACCACCATTTTATGGGTTGTTTCATCATACTACCTTCCATCCGCACATCATCTTGTTTAGTCCTCGATAGTTAGCGAGGCAAGTCATTTATAGATTAGTACCTTATCCCTTATATTTCATTTATTCCATTTCATTTAAATATCAAAATAAAATTTTTAAAGATCAGTGATTTAAGTTCATATTCATTTATTTCATTTTTGTACCCGCTTAAATTAACTTTGAATATAGGTACAAATTTTATAATTCAGCTTAATCACATTGAATTAAAATTCTAGTTAGGTTTTCATCAATAATATTATCATTACCAAAATATTTAGACTTGTCAATATGCGTTTTTTAATCTTTCATGACCATACACTCCCACTTATTTAGAAATAGTATTCTTAACAAGTGAATTATGTTAGTGATACGATTATAATATCAGTACAGCCTTTGTTTTTTATTATACCCAATAAAAATACACGACTCACTCTTTGTATCTAAATTCTATCTTTTACTTTTAGGTAATAGAGCATAGGATTAAAAACAAATAAAATTGAAATAATTGACATTAGGATTCTTTCCATACCATGTTCTATAAGGAGTCATGATGTGAGCTACACTAATGGTAGTTAGATTAAGAATATATGTTGTTTTAGTAACTCTATCACACTAGAAAGATATTTTAAACCCTTTATTCAGAAAGTACGATCCTTTCCATTTCAAACTCTATGAAGTTCTTCCTTCAACTACATCGTCTTGTTAAGAGTGTAGATGTTTATGAACTTCCTTTTGATGCCACTCAAATCACAATAATCATAAAATATTTTCAAAAATTCACCTCCATGATCATTTATTAAGAACCTAAATTTTATCCGACCGGATGAAAATGAGCGAGCTTGGAGCACATGATGGACGGAATGACCGGGAGAAATTTCAAAATCTTGTGGGGGTTCTCTTTGGCCTATGTCCTCCCATGAGGAAGTCTCGGGGAGGATTAACTTAGGATGGGAATGTTGCAGAAGAAGGATCTTTGTATTTCCTTTTCCTCCCCTCAATCTCGACTGGAAGGAGAATGAACCGACATTGTTTGTGCCACAAAACTAGTGAAAAAGCTAATAACCGGTATGGATTTGACTTTTTTGTAGTTTTGTTGGCATTAGGCCTAATTTTGACATTGTTAGGGATTGAGATAAGAGAAAATGGGCTCCAAAAGGAATATTATTGTGGTGACCATATCAAACAAATCCTTTGTTTTCTAGTTCAATAGAGAGGAGGAATACCAGTATGCCATTAATGGAGGACCCTGGATTTATGGGAAGACTCTATTAAATCTAGCTAAATGGAGACCTAGTCTAGATATAAATAATTTTGAACCCAATGCTTTCCCAAAGACGGTGAAGCTCCCCTGATTTGGCTTTTGAGTTATGGGAAGTTGAGGTCTTTTGCAAGGGATAGCTAGGCCACTGGGGATCTACCGGGTTATAGATCTAGATACTCAGCTAGAACACTATTGGTATCTGTTATAATGTTTGTTAATGTTTCTTTAGGAAATAAATTGTGTGCCTTTATTTTTCCGAGGTCAACCTATGGGGTTTTGGAACACAAGTTCGTGTATGAACATTACCATGTTTACTTTGTGAAATGAAAGGTGGTTAGATGAGGCTAGCTCTTCCAAAGGGTTAGCCATGGAATGGACATTAAAGCCTCATGTACGTATTGAATCCTAGCATGGACTCTCCTATCCCTACTCCTGAAATCATTATTTCCTATTTGTAGGATTACACTATGTAAAATTACAACTAGTTGACTATAGAGATTGTACTATAAAAATTGTTGATGGACGGTCAATAAGGATGGGATCGTCTCCATGTTTCCTATGTTAGAGCCCAAAAATGCCTCTAATGACAAAATAATAGATACGAGCAGTATTATTGAATATTATTCCTCTATCCTATGGGGTATTAGCATGAATTCTAGTGAAACCACTAATGGGTCTAATGAAGAGGAGGAATATAGGTACAATACAAAGGAGTCCAAGGTCAATATCACTGTTGTTTCCCCTGTTTCAATGGAGAAATCTCTTGAAAGGGGGATGTTTTTAAAGAAGCAAGATGGAAGTATTGTGAAATGAAATATAGGAGTCAAAATCTTTAGTAAATATTGATAAAGCATCAATCCAAAGACCAAACCTAGCTTTGGTGGATATCCCTATAGGTAAATTGGAAGTGGTTCTAGAGATCAACATGGAGGACAAAAATATATTTAAAACCCAAATCAATTCGTATTAACTCTCAAGGTTCTGCTTGCTGGGAGGGTGAGTGTTATATAGACTACATCAAGGAGACATTTGGGGGTTGATGATTCTAATCTATGGGTGGCACACTATGCAATCACGAGAAGGTTTAAGTGGTGGTATTGACTGTTTGTGGACTTATTGCAGTTTTTGTTTGTTTATTTGTTTTGGATTGGTTTCCTCTTTGGGAACTTGGTTTCTCGAGTTAAGGATGTTTAACTCTCTTTGGGATATATTTCACTTTCTGGTCCTTGTTTCGTGCTTTGTCACGTAGAATTTTTCTTCTTTGTAAGGCCTCTCGGGAGCAACAATACATATTTTTACTAATCTAATAAAAAAGGTACCTAAATTATATAAATAACTTTTATTTTGCATTAAAAGGCTTTAAACCTCTTAAATCTATGAACTATTTTATTTTTTGCTTAAAAAAATCCCACCACGTTTTTAGTATTCATTAATAAATGTAATAAAATATGATGATTTTACCCAAGTTTTTGTTCGCATAGGACCAAAAATACTAGAATGAACCAATGCAGTACATATTTAGCTCTCCATGAACTACATCTTGAAAAAATTTCTCTTGCATGTTTTTCTTTACCAATACCTTCACATATATATTTTTCCTTTTCAAACATTGAGAAACCATAGACTCATTCTTGTGATGTTAGTAACTTAGAAATTTAAACATTCAAATGTGAATATCTAGGATTTCATAACCAAATATAATCTTTATCTGCCATAGCTATTTTTATTTTCTCAAATAATCATGTGAAAATCACGCTTTGAAATAGATACAATTGTAAAAACGTTATTTCCTTGATTATTACTATACATTACACATTTCTTATCATCAAAACCACCTTCCAATTATTGTTACATAGTTTTCCAACACTCAACAAATTATGTTTTAAATTTGGAGTATAATAAATATCATTAACACATTTATTACCTTCTCTAGTACTCAAATCCATTCTTCCTTTTAGTGAAACTTCAAAATATTTGTCATTACCAAGTTTGATTTGGGTCTTGAAAATTCAATCCAATGTAGAATGACAAAGAATTATTCCTTTTCATGTGATTGGAACAACCTGAATCTAGGTACCAAACCTCTTTAGGACTGATTTCAAAGTTATTATAAGAAAGAAAAAATTGCATGAAAAACTACATTACTCCTTGTCTCCTTATTTTCTTGTTTTTATTCAACATTCCCATTTAATGTACCATACATCGTGGCCATATTAAATTGAATATTTGTATTATAAAATCTACCTCTACCTCTTCCTCTTAAATTTGAACCCACCTCTTCTTTGTCTTCCACTTGAATAATTTTGATTTCTATATATTCTTTTCCCTTGGTTTCTTCTAATGATTTCATTCTTTTAGTAGTCGGTTGCTTTTTTACTACTTCTAGTTCCTTCACTCATTGTAATCCTCAATTTTAAACCTAAAACCTTCTCATCACTTTTTCGTAACCGTGTCTCCTAATATTTCTTTGTCGATATAAGAGATCCACATAGATGACCAAACTCAAGAGGGTGAAGTCTTTGATTTCTTTAATAATAATGGAAATATGATTCCACCTTGATGATACAGACCTTAACACCTTTTTCACCACAACCTCTCTCGTTTAATGATTCGTAAGAGTAGCCATTTTATTGACAAGATCCTTTACTCTCACATAGAAATTACTCACACATTCAACTTCTTCCATCCTCAAATTCTTAAATTATACCTTCATAGTGGTGCAACCTAACCAACTTGACTTGTTCACTATGTTGGTAAGATTTTTGTAGAGTTTTTCAAGATTTATCAATATTGTTCTACCTGCAATTCTTGAAAATAAGCCCATATTTATAGTTATTTGAATATGAAACAAAGCATTTGGTGTGAGAATATCATTTTTCACCTTTATTTATTTATTGGGTGATTTTCCTCACCCATGGCGAGTCATTTCACTTAGGTAAGATCATAGGTCATAGGGTTATATGATATTTGTCGACACGTCATAGAATTTGTCATTGTCATATATGTCATAGGAGTTATATGACAATTACGTCTCACATATGGGTCGAGTGTGTGTCATAGGAGTTGCATTCCTTATTTGGAATTTTAACTCCTCTTTCCCTCTTATAGGGAATGATTGTCATGCAAGGAGTTACCCAACACTCTTATTTGTACCCCTCTTTTTTTTATCTATGAGAAAAATGGACACATTTCTATCTTTTTTTTTACACTCTTTTCATTTCTTGTTAATCTCTTGATAATTCTTGGAGCACATCTTCAATTCCTTTAGAGTGTAACAATCTCGATGTTCACTTAGTTCCATTAGATTCTCAAAGCTCGGCCTCACTATTTTTGGTACTCGTGTTACTCGCCTTGCTAGTTTTTGATTACTCTTTGTTTCGTGTTTCTCTCTCTCCTTGTGTAAGCTTTGGACCATATTTGAAAATGTGCTTACTTCAATTTTCCTTGAGTTCTTATTTCACTTTTGCTGATTACTTGGAGGAAGTTCAAGATATCGTTTGAGTGCAACCCCATCATTGTGTATGTTGTTCCATGAGATATTTGAGCTCTATCTCACATGGTATTAGAGCTTCATTTTCGATGAATCGTGGACTCACAACTGATTGTTGCTAATACTCCCGATTTTTATTTTTAGCTTCTCGTGCAAGTTCATTAATCGTTTTAAATCAATTTTTACTCATGTTCATATGGCTAACGGTTCCATGTTTGGAGTTTGTGGTCATGGTTTATCTTGTGCATAAATAGGGGTTTTCCTATGAAAAATCTATTGCAATCATCGATTATTAATCTCCTATCTTAACAGATTATTTAACTATCGAAAACTAATTCACACTTAATATCGAAAAATAACACAACTACAACTTCACTAATAAGAATACTGGGAAAGAAATGAATAACATAATGAACATAATATTTTCAAACAAATTGTTCTGGAAAAACCCCTAAGGGAAAACTAGTTCTACGATGAGAAATTATATTAATCGTAGCAAATTAAGAGAAACAAATATTCCTTGCCTCTTCTTTGGTAGAACATCAACAATCTCCAACTTCTCCCGTTGATATTCCCCATTGCTATCCCTAACGCTATCATCGTGCCCTTCATAACATTGTAAGAATATTTTCTATCACCGCAAACTTACAAACTCATTTTCTAGCACTACGAATGCTTCTCAAAAACTTGTTCTTTCCAAATGCCCAATGACCTCCTTTATACTACTACTCATTGGAACACTAACTACGGCCAGAGATTGATTCTTAATCGATGGTGAGATACATAACAACTTAACAACCATAACAAATTTGGTTGCAAGGTGTCACTAAAGGAAATGAATAATTAGAAAATAATTAATACATTATCAACAATAAGATAACTATTATCTAATCTTGGCAAATGGACGAACAGTTGTCCAAGCTAACAAACTAACACTCCCTCTTAGCGAGGAAGTTGTTGGTATGACACCCATCTTATCTCTGAAGAAGATATATTTTTCCTTCCCCAATGCCTTAGTCAAAATGTCTACTACCTGCTCCTCTGTAGGTATGTATTGTAGCTGAAAAATACCTCATTGTATACAATCCATGATGAAGTGATACCTGATATCTATATGTTTAGACCTATCATGAAACACTGGATTCTTAGGCAACTTGATGAAACTCTGATTATTGTAGTGTATCACAATAGTCTCAACCTTATGACCAAACAAGGCCACTAGAAACTTCAGCCATATAGCTTCACATGTCACCATGCTAGATGTAATGTATTATGCTTTTGATGAACTCAAAGCCACAGATTCTGGCTTCCTGCTGAACCAAGAAAAAACTCCTGATCCTAAACTAAAACAACACCCTCAAGTGTTCCTTTTTTCTATTCTAACGCCTTCCCAATCTTGCATCAAGATAGCCTATCACTTGATTCCTTCACCTTGAACATATCTGATCCCATACTAAACTAAACCGCACAAATAACGCAACACATGCTTGGCCACTATCCAATGCACTCTCTTTGGCTCAACCATGAACTAACTAAGAGAGTTTATCATGTAAATGCTATATTCGACCGGTGTTGACCAAATACATGAACGAACTAATTAACGGCCAGATAAGGTGGGATCTACATCTTTGTCCTTAGATGTATCTACCTTCTTCCAATTAGTGATCATAGGTATAGACATGGCTTTGTAATCCTCCATCTTGAATCTCTTTAAGATTTCAATGCAATATTTTCTTGACCAAGGAGAATCTCTCCATCTATCTACCACACCTCCATGCCTAAAAATAGTGCATGAGTCCTAAGTCCTTCATCTCGAACATTCCTACAAGGTCCCTCTTACAATCCTCTATGATCCCTAGTGCACCTGTAAGAAACAAGTCATCTACATCTAGAACAAGAATGAGAGCCTCGCCCCAACCACCAAGTAGTAGAGGTTAGCATCTACCTCACTCTTCACAAAGCCCATTTTCTGCAAGTATGTATTAATGCACTCATACCATGCCCTAGGAGCCTCGCTTGAGTCCATACAAGGCATTCATCAATCTGCACGTGGGTCTCTTTGTTGTGTGCTACAAATCCTTCTGGTTGTTCTATGTATACCTCCTCCTTCAATTCACCATTAAGGAATGTTATCTTGACATCCATTTGATGGATCTTCCATCCCATCTGCATTGCAAATGAGATTACAAACTCGTATAGAAGTATACCCGGCCACCGGAGCAAATGTGTCTTCATAGTCTATTCCCTCCTTCGAGAGAACCCTTTGCACAAACTCCGGCTTTGTATTTCTCGACTACACATCTCGCACCATGCTTTATCTTGAAGATTCAAAGATGATTCAACTACTTCCCTATCTATTGGTCTAGATACTACCTCCCACACATCATTCTCGCATTATTGAAGTATATTCCATAACCATAGCTTCTCACCATACCTAATGTCGTGGTAGCCTCTTGATAGTTGGAAGTTTTTCTATCTACCAACTGGTGACTAATGCCACATAGTCATGAACTTTGCTGGTTCTTTCCTTTGTCTCAGTACTCTTCCTAGGAGCTCCCACAAACTCCTAAGTATCCCTTCAGGTGTTTTGAACCTCACGGTTCCTATTTCCAATCGTAGAGGATGAAATATCAACCTCTAAATATTCTAAATGCATATCCTGCTACACCGGCTTGCTCTATACTACTGTGGAATATTCACTACCTAAGTCTATGCTTTATACTTAAGTAATCGTACTTGAAATTTTTTGCCCTTGACTTGGATTTGGAGCTTTTGTTAGCTGCTCACTTTCATCATCCGCTCACAAATCTCTAGACCTTCTAAATGCATTTTCCTCCATGAACTTGACATCACGTCTGACAATAATTATTTTGGTTCCGGAATAAAAATCCTATATGCCTGAAGTTTCATTATACCCAAGAAGGTACCCCTTCTCTCGCAATTTGATCTAATTTGGTACGTGTATCTTCTAGAATATGATAATATGCCAAACTCTCAAATATCCCGATTGATCGACATCCGGCTTCTTCCCGTGAAAGCTTCCTTTGGTGTCATCTTCCTAAGTACTGTGTGGAAACCTATTTTGAATGTAAACTAATGTACTACACGCCGCCCATAGTAGTGGGGCATGTCCGGGTCATACCATTCTCTTCCAACAATAAAGAAAGTATGGCCTTCCAGACACCAAATTTGAGGCACCATCTAATTTGTCCTAATCTCTCAAACCAAACCGAAGCCATCTCAAAGGATAAAAATAATAGAAATTTAAAGAGATCAAACTAGGTTATGAAACCCTCAATTTCATTCCTAGGCAAACCTTTTTCTATCCTTAACACTACTTTGATACCATGTGAAAATTCTATCATGCAGTCACTCGATTATTAATCTCCTATCTTAACATTATTTAATCGACAAAACTAATTCACGATTAATATCGAAAAATAAACAACCGCAACTTCACTAATAAGAATACAGTAAAGAAATGCATAACACAATGAACACAATATTTTCGGACAAATTGTCCCTCGAAAAACCCCTAAGGGAAAACCAGCTTCTACAAATGAGAAATTATATTAACTTCAACGATTTAAGAGATACAAAGATTCCTTACCTCTTCATCGCGTAACTTCGACAATCTCCCAACTTCTCCCACTCGCTATGCCCAACGCTATCATCTGCGCCTGGGTAACATTGTAAGATTGTTTGGTATCACTGCAAACTTCCAAACTCATTTGCTATCACTACAAATACTTCTCAAAAACTTGTTCTTTCCAAATGCCCAATGACCTCCTTTTATACTACTCTCATTGGAACACCAACGGCCGAGATCACTTCTAAATCGATCATTTGAGATACATAACAACTTAACAACCATAACGAATTTGGTCAGTAAGGTGTCACTAAAGGAAATCAATAATTAGAAAATAATTAATACATTTCAACAATGAGATAACTATTATCTAATCTTAACAAATGGACGAATAGCTGTCCAAACTAACAAACTAACATTTCCAACTAAATACAACCAGTTATGGCTATATTTGACGGACAAGCTTATTCAGGTGGTGTTTATGTGTCTCCTTGTTTGTATTTGGGATCCTTAACATTAAACATTGAATTTATTTGTTTTTCCTCAAACCTTGTGCCACTACCTACCTTCTGGCTGCATTATTCTGCTACCGTGCAACCCTCTTCAAGCTCTTCGAGTTCTGTTTTGCACTCCCGCATCTCTGTTTGCATGGTCGAATTGTGCTTGTCTTTGCATTGCTTTATTTTGTGTTGCATTGTTGGATACCCTTGGTTGGCTGTTCTCTTCCTTACCGTGTTTGGATTGAGCTCATCCATTTTCCATTCAGCTCCCGAGCGTGTTGTTCGAGCTTACTTTGCACATTGTTTGGCTTTTTCGATCTGCATGCATGCTTTTGCTTGGGCCGTGTCTTTCTTTACCTCTGCTTGAGCTTTGTCCCTTTCTTTCTCAACTCTACCATTCACCCTGCGTTAAATCCGCTGCCTCGGCCTTGCCTTTGCTGCCCTGGTTTGGTATTTTTTATTGGCCGTTTAGAGCCGTTCTACCCTATGCTATTAAAATCCGTGGTTTTTTAATTAATAAAGCGGGTCCTTTTAAAAGGTGAGTGAAATATTATAAACTAAAAGCCTTTTTGCCGTAGCTTTTAATATAAAGATAGGCTTTAATATAAAGATAGCCTTTTGCCGTAGCTTTTTCTTCTTAGGGTTTTTAAATTAAATTAGGCATCAAATTTAAAAATAAAATAAGTTTTCCTTTTTTAGATCTTCATTCAAACTATTAGGTCTAATACTAATTGAAAAGTCGGCTAGATTAATTAGTCTTATTTGAGCTTTTAATAAAATTAGGAATCTAATTTTTAAAGCTCTTTAATCTTAAATTCGTAGTTAAATCTTCGCCTAACTTAATGTTTTTATAGTCTCTATTTTATCTTTTAAATCTTTAAAATAGACTTATCGCGCTTTTAAAAGTGCGATTTTAAATGTTATGGAACAATTTTTACTACTAATATCTTGTTGGAGTGTCCCACCTTTCTTTTGTCTTTCAAGTCACTTCTCTTGCCCTTCGGAGGCCTTTCGGGTCACCCTTTGAGTCACTCTTACATTGTAATCCCTCTTGATCCTTTCTCTTGGGGTTAGTGAGCACGGCGCTACAAACTTGCGGCAAAGGATTTTCTTATTTCAAAACGATGTGAGACACTCTTTCTCACTTCAAAGAACTTAGTTTTTTCTCCCCTTCTCTTATTTTTGCTCATTTTTGCTTGCTTTAGGTGTTGAGCTCTTTGCGATCAACGAATCCTCGTTGTGGTCTCCACTCTTAAACATTATTATGCTGATTTGAAGGTGAGTGACTAACTCGAGGGGATATTTTTAGTGGCGAATATTTGTAATTTGGCGAATATTTCACTTTTGGAAAATTTGAAAAGGTGAATTTTTTAGAGTAGGTCAGACCGTTCTGTCTAAAATTTCTAGTATAAATTTTTTTAGGGAATTCGACTCGCCTACCGTTGAAAACTACTCCTATATAAACCTACGTAATTTTCCTAGTAGTATACTAGTACCTTACTAAGGTACCATCTGAATTACTTGTAAATTACAAGGCACAAATCTGTGGATCAGTCTTGACTAGGTTGTTGTAGACTTGCAATAGGAAAGTGTCACTAACACGTGACAAGGAAGATTTTCATTTCTAGACGAGCAACAATATAGTATTGCTAACGCATGACAAGAGAAGGTGTTGACGTATGACCAGAGGGTTGTTGATGCATGACCAGAGGGTTGTTGACGCGCGACTAGAGGGTTGTTGATGCACAACCATATGGTTGTTAATGCGAGACCAGAGGGTTGTTGACGCCGCAACCCGAGTGTTGCTGACCCGCGACCGGGGTTGCAGATGATCGAAAAAAATGAAGCATTTTTTTGGTGTCGGGACAACAAGGTTTGTTGTCGCACGACAACAAGCCCTTGTTGTTGCTCGACAACAAACCTTCTTTGCCACATGATAAGAAAGCTTGTTGTCAGCGACAACAATCATTGTTTTGTGCGAAAACAAGGCTTGTTGTCGGGTGACAACAACGCTTGTTATCCTACGATAACAAGCCTTGTTGTTTCCCAACAACAAAAAAATGTTGAGTTCTCCCCCTTAAGAAAATAACAGGTGAAAATTTGAATCTAAAATCTGGTTAATTTTCCTTTGGTGAAAGTGGTTTGAGGTATATTCACCGAGGATTTTCCACCTCTAATTTAATAGAGGCTTCTTAAAATGAACCCCGCTAACCGGTTCTTGACCCACAAATGGCATATGATTGTAATCAATGCACTAAACTATAAAGTTTCATAAAAAGGGGTTAAACTAGTATTCTTTGGAGGCTCCTCTCGTCATGAAAATTGAATTTCATCACTTCGTTGTTCAACTAGGACCAGAAATTACCTACAATGGAAGAATGGAATACTTGATCATTGAATTATGTACAACTTATTACCATATCTTCTTGGGATGACACCTAAACTTATTGATCGCATTCATCACCGAGATTGGCTGAATATGAATGACATGGCATATGAGCTTATTTGTCTTACTATACCTGGAGGACCTTCAACGTTGAGTAGAGTTCATGGAGTCTACGCACCGAGCTCGACTTTCATTCGAAATTTAAATGGAGATTTTGATCCTCCTTCATCCGGTTATGGATCTTATGATGATCTTGCATTGATGGAGGAAAGTGATTTCACTGATACTTTTTCTCTTACGAAGGCCACCCACACATATTTCGTGCATGCTCCTTCAAAACTTAATATTACTCCTATCATAGTTCTTAATAACTCTCCTCCACATGACTCTTCGGTTGAATTTTCACCTGCACACCATGTTTCTTTAGATCTTAGGTTTTCCCCTTCACGAGCATCTACTAATTTTATTGATTCTATCTTGGAGATCCTACCATCCCCTGTTTCTTCCAGCAGACCTTGATATTGCTTCTTCATAGGGTTCATGTAATTCTCCGCAATGTGACATTGATTTCCTTGACTCAGACTTGGATGATATGCTCGAGGATGCCAACATCACAGTGTAGCATCTTCTTCCACTTCTACCGCCCCGAGAGATAATATTTTTTATCACACTAGCTTCCGCCAAATCTCCATAGCAATAGGCTAATTTTCCACTTCAGGGATCTCCTTCATCGCATCTCAACTCTCTTGATGATATATCTATATTTGTGGACTCTAACCTTATAGAGATTGATAGGGTTGTCACCACTTCCCTTGATATATTATTTCCTTCCCATATTGGGGCACCATTAGGGACACTCCATGTTCATCCTCCTTCCTCCACCGATCAAAAACCCCGAGTCTCTTGATTCATTAGGATTCCATCGGAAATCATCTTTAGAGGAACCTGTATAGCTCTCTTTATTTTCTCATCTTCTTCTTATTAAAGAAATATTACAATTTATACATGGTTACCTTATCACATCTTTAGTTGTCAAGACCCATTTGGAACATATTTCTTAGGTCGTCTAGGGTGTTCTCCTTCTTTTCGACTTTCCGTGACTTCTACCTCGACTTCGATGAAGGGGGTTTTGGTGTGAGAATATCCTTTTTCACCTTTATTTATTTATTATGTGATTTTCCATCACCCATGGTGAGTAATCTCACTTAGGTGAGATCATAAGTCGTAGGGTTATATGACATATGTCGATTATGTCATGGGAGTTATATGAAAGATTATGTCATATGATTCATCTTTGTGTATCATAGGAACCGCATTCCTTATTTGTAATTGTAACACATCTTTCCCTCTTACAAGGAATGGCTTGTCATGCATGGGAGTTACACAACACTCCTATATGTACCCCTTTTTATCTATGAGAAAAATGGACACACCGCTGTTTTTTTGCACTCTTTTTTATTTTTGGTTAATCTCTTTCAATTCTTCGAGCACATCTTCAATTTCATTGGAGTGTAACAATCTCAATGTAAACTTAGTTTCGTTAGATTCTCGGAGCTCAATATCACTGGTTTTGGTACTTGTGTTACTCACCTTGCTAGTTGTTGATTACTCTTCGCTTCGTGTTTCTCTCTCCTTGTGTAAGCTTTGGACCATATTGGAAAACGTGCTTGCTTCACTTTTCCTTGAGTTCATGCTTCACTTTTTGATTACTTGGAGGAATTTCATGATATCATTTGAGTGCAACCACCTGTTATGCATGTCATTCCATGAGATATTTGAGCTCTATCTCACACTTATCAACTACTCAAATCCATTCTTCCTTTTAGTGAAGCGTCCAAATATTTGGTATTACTAAGTTTGATTTAGGTCTTGAAAATTCTATCCAATGTAGAATGAAAGTAATTATTTCTTTCCATGTGATTGGAACAACTTGAATCTAGATACCAAACCTCTTTAGGACTAATTTCAGATTTATCATAAGAAAGAAAAAATGCGAGGCAAAAACGTCATTACCCTCAAGCATGCGTAATTAACACACCCTCCATATTTTTTTGTTTTTATTCAATATTCCCATTTAATGTACCCATACATGTGGCCATATTAAATTGAATATTTGTATTATAAAATTTACCTCTACCTCTTCCTCTAAAAGTTGAACAACCTCTTCTTCCTCTTCCACTTGAATAATTTTATATTTCTATATGTTCTTTTCCTTGGTTTCTTCTAATGATTTCTTTCTTTTTGTACTCGGTTGCTTTTTTACTACTTCTAGTTCCTTCACTCATTAGTAATATTCAATTTTAAACCTAAAACGGTCTCATCACTTTTTGTAAATGTTTCTTAATATTTCTTTGTGAGATATAAGAGATCAACATAGATGACCAAACTCAAGAGTGGTGAAGTCTTTGATTTCTTTAATAATAATCGAAAAATGATTCCACCTTGATGATATAGACCTTAACACCTACTTCACCACCACCTCTTTGTTTAATGATTCTCTAAGAGTAGCCATTTTATTGACAAGATCCTTTACTATCACATAGAAATTACTCACACTTTCAACTTCTTGCATCCTCAAATTCTTAAAGTATACCTTCATAGTGTGAAACCTAACAAACTTGACTTGTTCACTACCTTGGTATGATTTTTGTAGAGTTTTTCAGATTCGTTGAATATTGTTATACCCTGCAATTCTTTAAAATAAGCTCATATTTATAGTTATTTGAAAATATGAAACAAATCTTGTGAATTATTCATCTTCGCTTCTTTCTTGGCTTGTTTATGATTTATTGGAACAATAGCCCAATCGAGTTAATCTTTATAAACGGATTCTATCGCAACATCATATAAGACTTTTCCTTGTTAAAAAATTTATCATCTTGATACTCCAATAATCATAGTCATTTTTACTAAATTTTGGAATGGGAAGAGAGTTAGAGTTTGTCATGATAAACTATTCTAGAGAGATCTAAATCTAGAAACTATAACCCAAACCTTGTTCTAATACCTATTGTACATATTTTAATTTGGAAAAGAAAAGAACTTCAATATTCATGAACATGAAATAATTAAATAACTCTCAACCATATCCAATTTGCCATATATAGTCCAAGAGAAGCATAGATCAACACAAACTTTCTAATTCATCTTATTATGAAACAATTCACCTATTACACATGCTTTTCCAAAATATACATAATTATCAAAAATAGAACTTTATTATTTTTAATAATAATAACGTAATGTAGTTTTAAAACATGCATAGCCATAGTATATCTCTATTCTCTTTTTTAAATATCATTTAGCTATAATTATTACATCGCTTTTCCTATTCTTATCTATATAGAATTGCATAATTTTTTAATGTGCAAACATAAAGTGAAATATATAAAAAATAAATAATAAAATCAGCAGCAATTAACCAACAAGAATTGTTTTCACATGAAACCCTTACGTTATATATATTATTAGGCATTTTTATTAAAGTTCATTATATAATTAAAGTGTAAACATATAGTATAAACTGAAGTCATTTGCAAACCTTACAAAATTGATTTACATCAAATTTTTGTGTGTTATTTAAAAATAGAACAATCACTACCCAATTCATACCAAAGGTCATATTTAACTAGCAATCGCATGTGTTTCATGAGATGTGAACGCCGAACGGTATATGTTATTTGATTTAGAGGGATAGTTATTATTTTTGTAGTTGATATCGATAAGGGGTGTAATTGATTTTGTAATTGTAGGAATATATATGAAGCATTAAATTTAAAGGTGTTATCTCTACATTTCAAATTTGTTACAAATTCGTACATATACATTTGCAAATCTTATATCATGAATGGTAGCCTTTCGTACATTTGGGCTATTTTATTTGAACTAAACATGAATACATGAAGACTTTTGTACATTTGCAGATTTTATATCATGAGTGGTAGCCTTTTGCTTATGCTCTGCCCATCTTTGAGATATATCAACCTATCCCTCTTATTATTCTTAATCATTAAAGGCCCTCAAAAGATCCATCAAATGCACATTGAATTGTCTATCACGGACCACTAAATGTGCAATGAGAGCTCTATCATAGTCCACCAAATGTCCATTGAGATCCTTTGTAAGTTTAAATCACATTCTTAGTTCCAGGTCTTTAATCAAGGGTATTTTTTATGTTTAATTTGAATGTGCACATAGAACTCCCCTTTCACATTTGCACAAAAGTCTTATGTCCTTAAAAAATTAAGTTTAAAAAATATTTAAAAAACTAAAACTAAATTAGAAAAGTAAAATAAACTTAAAATAAAAATAAAAATAAACAAGTAAATTACTAAACACAAAATAAAAATATACTTTATTATTTAAACTATATAACCTATCTCACAAGGTTCTCTGAATTTCACCGAAAAAGTTTAAATTTGGCCGAAAGGTTGTTTTTGCTAGGGAACGGCCCTCTACGAACCACACACGCATAGATGTATTCAAAGTACTTATTTTAGTTGGTGTTCTCGCAATATATTTACGGTAACCGATCGTGTTTGAGAGCATTTATTGGTAGTGATTGGAGCACCGATTACCAAATGTGTTTCAACAACAACATCCATTTCAATGATAAGAGCAAAGGTTAAATGGAAAAGAAAAATAGGATAGAATTAGAACTGAGCAACGGATAGAAAAAAACAAATAGAAAGAAATTTTAATTAATATAGGGAGTTTATGTACATTGGTAATTGAGCAAGAGATGAAGCTTACAATTCACTTTTGATCATTCTAATGAGGGATTTGTGTAAGCACACAATGGAGCCTTCTTGTATTGATTTTTCGGTTACACGACTTACAAATTTGGAGGGTAGAAGTGTTGTCTAAAAATGTATCCCATCTGAAAGGTCAACACGATGTTGGGCTCCCGTGTTGAGAATGGACCTTAGAGAGCACAAGTGCAGTATCTGAAATGTGGGGTCAACATTGGAACCGCCCTCAATCAATTGAGAAATGCCTTCGTGTGTCAAAGTTATTTCCATGAAAACTAAAAGATGCTTGAGATTGTGGGAATTTGTGCAAGTATATGGTGGAAAATGTAAACTCAGAGGGTAAGGCGAGTCAATCATGAAATGAAGGATTTGTTCGGAAAACATGCATTTGGAAAGAATGAGAACCTTAAAGTTGGCTTCCTTATTATATTATATTTTCTAATAAGTGCAAACATGAAGTCTAACCCTTTAACAATTCAATATGCAAAAAGTGATATAATGTACAAAGCTTTGGTTGAAAACAACTAAAATTTGTATGGTTATTTCTTGGCATTTTAAAACTATATGTATTTGTGTGCAAATATTATGAAGTACACATGAAAATTGCATCATTTGTTTACATAAAGAAGTGAACAATTGTATAAAGGAAAGATATAATGAATGACACATTAAAAATGTGTTGTTGTTGTTTGTTGAAAAGTTAGATTATGTGCTCCATATGTTCTGCCACAATATATATATGCATTTATTTGAAATGAATTATAGATTATTATGTTAAGAAAATAGAATGGAAAACAATAAGAACATTATGTACACTTGAAGTGAGAAAACTATAGGTATTTGTATGGAGACACAATGATAAAGAAATTAGGAAAGCATAGTTGTTGGATAACAAAAAATGAACATGTGTTTGATAAGTTTGATTATCTGTCGGATATATACTACCTCAATACATACATGGAATATTTGGAATGAGTTACAGTTTATTTCAAAAATACTTATAAACTAACCACTACAAGCTATTTTTTAAAATCAAATTTCTTGCTTTTTTCTTGTGTAATTTTCTTTACATGTTTCTTACGGTTTTTGTCAAGTTGCGAGATGCCTCGATTGAAATTCCCATTCTCCTCAATTTTTGGGGTGGTTCATATTTCAAAGTTGCATCTTCGCTCGAATCATAAATCAAACAAAAGCTTCGTGAATGATCTCCAATCGCTCAGATTTTGGAGAGAAAAATTGGGGATGTTGGCATCTGTGGAGGTGATCTCTAATAATTTCGCTATCTTGTTTGTTTCTGTGGTTTCAGCTTTCCTACAATGCAAAACATTAACAACACATTGAATATGCTTAAAATCTTCCTCCCTCTGCAAAAGGCGTAGTTAATGTCAATCTCGTTGTGGGGAGGGAATTGTGTTTCTAGTCTTCATCATATTAAACTGGAGAGGGAAAATAAGTATGTTAGTCCACCAAGATGATCTTAGGTATGATGGGAAACTTTAAAAGCCTTGTCGCTAACTGAGTCTAACATCCAAATTGGTATGCTTTGAAATGGCCTCATTGGGGAATGAGCCCCTCAAAGACATAACAAATCTTGTCATTGATGAAGGCACGTGCCCCCACATGTCACTTCGGAAAAAGGATTGGAGTCTAAATATAAATGTAACAATCAAAAGAAAATAACATGAAAGCACTCTACAATAATTTTTTAAACCATAACATGTAATAAACAAAACAAATGAATAAATACTTGAATCAATATTGAAACCCACCTCAAGTTTGTTTATAGACGATGCTCTCTTCTTTACCGCGGGAGAATGAGAATCACAAATACCCTACAAAAAAGTGAAAAAAGAAGTTAATAAAACTAAATATATCTACATTTATTCAATTAGTTACAACAAAACCAAAAAGATTATAAAGAGTTATTAAAAACTGTATATTAGTAGAGGCCATATTAATGCTTTGTAAATGATGAGGGAATTGCAAAGATAAGGCAATACTTCAGACATATATTCTTGTTGTATGTTTTGTATCAAGCCCGGATATTTTAAAAATGATGTTCACTCTAGCAGTGAAAATTTACACACCATTTAAGCATCACTCTACTTTTAAAGGAAACTCTTGTACATGGAGGTTTGACGTTATCCCCATCCATGTTAGGGAATCTAATGGTTGGACTCATGATCTTGAATTATGTGAACTCATCCTCAAATAGATTGTACTTGTATTTTCCCTCCACCTTTTCATTTTCGCCCTTATGTAAGCTTTTTATGGCTATAATGTACGGTGGTTGAATTCATTGAGATAATGTCGTCATTTTTGTAGACATTGATAACATGAGCTTTTCTCTCACATAATTTGATTTTGGGATTGACAGCTTGGACATTTTTGTAAATTAATGCCCATCTACTCATCTACTTATCTTATTATATTTAGTTGCACTTTCATATGTTTGTTTCTTCTCCTACTATCATTATAAGGCATATCTTGTTTATAGACGATGCTCTCTTCTTTACCGCGAGAGAATGAGAATCACAAATACCCTACAAAAAAGTGAAAAAAGAAGTTAATAAAACTAAATATATCTACATTTATTCAATTAGTTACAACAAAACCAAAAAGATTATAAAGAGTTATTAAAAACGTATATTAGTAGAGGCCATGTTAGTGCTTTGTAAATGATGAGGGAATTGCAAAAATAAGGTAATACTTCAGACATATATTCTTGTTGTATGTTTTGTATCAAGCCTGGATATTTTAAAAATGATGTTCACTCTGCAGTGAAAATTTGCACACCATTTAAGCATCACTCTGCTTTTAAAGGAAACTCTTGTATAGGGAGGTTTGATGTTATCCCCATCCATGTTAGGGAATCTAGTGGTTGGACTCATGATCTTGAAATATACACTGGACAATAAAGCTCCTATATCTATCTAAAAAAACAATAAAGCTCATATGAAGGGAAAAACATATAATTGGCTACTTGAAACCCACTATTAACATTTATTCTAAAGCATTGATAACACAGTGAGCTCAGTCACAAGAGTTGTGCAATGGAAATTTCAAACACTTATGTGAGGAAGTAAAGTAAGAACCAAAGTAATGTAGAAGTGAAGGCCATTAATATCTTATATTTGATTAGAATGAAAACACGAGTACAATAACACCATGATGGTAGTTTTTCACCTGAGACATCTGATACACAATTGCAATGAAGACAAGAGTACAAATACAAAATGATGGCAGTTTTTTGCCTTAAAATTCTAACTTTAAAATCTGATGGAAGATTTTCATCCAAGGTAAGGGCGCCTATACTGCTTCACCCAATACAAGAAAATTAGAAATGTTGGAATGGAGAATCTAAACACAAAAGATATAAGATTTACATAGAAGTCCAAAAGTATAATAGTTGGTTTGGGGTGTATGAGATTGTTCCAACTGAATATAAAGCTAGAAGTGAGCATAGATTTTGACCCAAGGAAGGTTAAGCACTCTGAACAATTCAATATGGCAGAGGAAGAAGTATTCAGGTTGGTATGTCTTGCTTTGAAAGAGGATGGAAGGCTGCCTAGATAGTATACAAGAGATGGGCAGAAGTGGTTTGTTGGGTAGAGTATTACATTAGTCCTATCCAGTAACAGCCCTGGCTTATACCTATGACTGACAACTTAAGCAGGCATATCAGAACATGTCAGCCAATTCATATATACCTATAACTTCATAGAAGCACCTAATCAGTAAAGACCAACAGTCACACAACAATATCCAACAAGTACAGATTAACTTATGAACAGAAATCCCAAATGGGTGTTGCTCTTTTTTGGTCACCAGATCTGATGATGCTGACTGAAAATAGAATGTGAATAGTAATACTCACCAAATGTACATGGGCTTTAATTTCTTTGACAAGGAAAGAAGAGTATTGATGATGCCCTAGACAAGGGACTTCATACAAGTATATATGTTCTCTATACCATATACAGAAGATCCTATCATAAACGATCAATTGGAAACCTCTTCCAAAGGCTTGAATTCTAAAAGAGAGAGGTCTGATTAGACTCCACAAGCCTGTAAATACTCCTAGAACATAACCTGCAAATCAAGTTTCACAGTTACCCCAAAAGGGTTATTGACAAGATTCAAGATTAATCAGCATTTGCCCACAAGCAGAAGTGGTTTGCTGGGCAGAGTATTACATTAGTCCTATCCAAAAGAATGCCCTAGCTTATACCGATCGACAACTTAAGAAGGCATATCGAGAACATGTCAGCTAATTCATATATACCTATAACTTCACAGAAGCACCTAATCAGTAAAGACCAACAGCTGATGATGCACAACAATATCCAACAAGTATAGATTGACTTATGAACAAAAATCCCAAATGGTTGTTGCTCTTTTTTAGTCACCAGATCTGATGATGTTGACTGAAAACAGATCAGCACAACACTACACCAACTCATATCATCCACACAACCTTAATGCAGCATTTGCCATCTGTGCAAAATCCGCAAACATATAGCATAGTTCATTCCCTACGAAGGACATACATCACACACAAAAGCCACATGAAAATGTCTAGCCATGGCAGGCATCACTTTCAGAGCTCACACCATGCCTATGCACCTGTCAGCAAACAACATATCTGGAAATCAAACTGCTATCAAAGCAAAAACTTTCACAGATCAGAATAGCATATAGTCATTAATTATAATGACAGGTGCAAGAATCTTCCACTAAACTATATCAGAGTTACAATCCTCTGCATTAAATGGGTGTAGCCCTTTACATTTCTATTAAACTTAAATTACGGTACCAAGATTGGATGTTGTTTAGTAGATTAAGGTTGTGGTCTGAAAGGGCATGGGTTATGAGAGAAAGGAGCATATTTTAGCTAGCTAGCTGAAGGGACAACAGTTTGCAACAAGTGACATACAAATTATCTTCAGGTATGAGAAAAGACTGAAATTTCCTTATTAGAAGAGCACGGCACCCAAGACATCAAAGCCCTCTCATTTTATACATAAAACAAGCAGGTTCACAAATCCAAAATTGATGTGGAGGCTGTATCGAGGGATATACTACTGCATTTCCCTTCCTGTTTAGAACATCAGAGTAACTGCTGGTAAACGATCAATTGGAAACCTCTTCCAAAGGCTTGATTTCTAAAAGAGAGAGGTCTGATTAGACTCCACAAGCCTGCAAATATATTTACCTTACACAAGGTGGATACAGTCCTCATCAGAAGATGGCGTGAAGAAGAAACTAATACATAATTCATAGCAAGGAGGTTGAACAGTTACCTGTACCGCAATCGCTTACACGAGCTTCAAAGATCAATGCTGGCACTACTCTCATAAATGAGAAAGTAAAGTCGGTAGATCAAAAAATTCAAGTTTCAGAGAAAACTAAATCAGCATTTGCAGCAGCAGAACAAAAGGTTAATAATGCAGGTTTTGCTCTTATGAAGAACAAGTATGTCTTCACTGGAGCATCATGGGTGACTGGTGCATTCAGAGGGTCACAAAGGCTGCCGAGGATGTTGGTATGAAAACTAAAGAAAAAGTTCAGTTAGTTGAGGGACTAAAGAAAGATCAGAACTCCACTTCAAGTGGATATGTATCCCATGATTTTGCACAAGTTCATCTAACTGAACCTGGAAATACATATGAGCCGCTTAGCTCAGAACACACTCAGGAAAGTATTCCAGCTTATCACGATATGATAGTGGATCGTTTTCTTCTCCCAATAGTTCTACGCAGGCATCTGGGGAGCCAACTAAACCACCACCCACCGAGGGTCTGATTCTCTAGTCAAAGATGGACACATGTATCTACTACATCTTTTGAAACTAATACATAATTCATAGGAAGGAGGATGAACAGTTACCTATACCGCAATCGCTACACAAGCTTCAAACCTAATAATTTGCAATGGAATCACTTTGCACGAGCTTCCAGACCGAATAATCTGCAATTAGAAAAGTGTCACGCAGCCCATTAAATAGCGCCCTAAAAACACTCACTATTAAAAATAGCGCCCCCTCAAAACCGTTAAATTTATGTCCATCTATTACCGCCGCATTCAACATGCAGGAACGGTTAAAAAACATAAAATATGTGTTAAAAATAGCACCCCTCAAAACCATTAAATTTATGTCCGTCTATTACTGCCGCATTCAACATGCAGGGAACGGCTAAAAAACAGAAAATACGTGTAAACGCCTGAAAAAACGTCCAAACGGCCGTCGAATTTAGAATCGTCGCAGAAACGTCTAGAGGTCCTCTACCATAGGGGAACGCCTTCGGCGAATGAGTATACCATCCATAGCTCCTACCAAATCATGTTTAACAAGTATGATGAATAATATATTTTCTCGTGAAATCGCTATCCAAATGAATAATCAGTTATATAGTCGTTGTCCGTGCTATTATCATGTAGTCGTATGAAATCCCATTATTAAAGTTTATCATTACTCTTCCTGAAATACAATTTTATTATTATCCTTCACGCACCCTTATTGATCGAAGATAGTCATAATGATGTATTTTCAGCCTCATTAAAACATGCATCATATTTTGAATGTTACTGAATTGACTTATACATGATATCAACGTGTCAGATTTTATATAGACCTATCAAAATTTTAGTCCAATTAACATCAAGGGGGCGATGTTTTTAAAATGTTTGTTTACTAACAAAGACTTACGGGCAAGTTTTTTTGTTTTTTTGAACAACATAATATTGTTCTTAAAGGATGTATGTAGTTTGTTTTTCAAAAGGGAAAGCGTCAATTACATTTTTTCTACTGTCATTCCAGGCCACTTGTAGTTGGACCAAGCTCTACTGTAATATCATGATGTTATCTGTAGTTAGAAATTGTGCGTAGTGTTGAGAAGCAACCTCAGCCTATGGCGAAGTGTGAAGGGAGTAACATGAATGGAGTGGACCCTTGAGACCCTGGTAGGTTTAAGGTTAAAGATATGTTAACTCTAATCTTATATCTTAGTTTTATTTTCATTAAAACTTTCTCTTTCCTATTTTTTAATCTCATTACATTATGATATGCATCAATATTCATACTTTCCCTACTCGATGTTGGTTCCTATTTCCCTTGAAAAGTAATTCTATCAAGATAGGCGATGGCACTTAATTTTTATCTTGAATAAATACTTCTGTTGGAATTTTCAATGATACATCAGTGGACTCATTAATGGACATTACACATGATGTAAAAATCACAAAGAAATTTCCTAAAAATACTACATGGTCAGCTTTCCCAGGGACATTATGTTACAGCATTTACTTTTAAATCACAAGAGCATTATGAAGTGCCTGCAAATAATACACCTGTCATAATTCTATTTATATTGAATTATTCTTACCCATGGTCTTTTACACAGAGATTTCATTTTCTTCATGGATATTCCAATTTTCTCCATGTTATTGGCGAGAAAATTTGTTAGGTGGAAAAAATTGATGGATATCTTCCAACATCTTCATGACTCTAGGTCCCTTTGGTTGGGTGGTGATGCTCCACTTATTATACGTGCATGAAATTGAAATCAGTGGTGGTGTTGCAGCAGAGGATCCAATAAGGACATTCCAATGACCTTGCACGAAAAACATGTAAATTCTTGCAAGAGAAGGTTTTTCTGGGAGAGCGAAAAGCAGGTGAGAAAAGAAAGGGGGTTAATTTTGTAGGTAGAAAATCATATTCCTACAATCATTAACTAAAATATTTGAAAACACATAGATTAGAAGAAACTTAATTTTGCAAATGGCAACAAGACAAGTTAAGATTAAGAACTAGAAGTTTCTACGATCTCCTCATCAAACAAAGACAAGAAAATTTCTTCTTTCTTCTTTCAATCTTTTACAAAATTATACATAGTTATAGTAGAAAGAACATAGAGATGAGAAATAGAAAAAAATGCTATCTTTTTGCTTCTTCACAAGTTATAATCTCTCACCAACACACAAAATTGACAACCCTCTAGAATGAGGCTTTCATTACAAAATATAGAATCTTGAAAGATCTTCATCTACCCCCCACATGACCTTTCATGTCTTGCACAACCTATAACTTTTCATATTTCTAGGAGTAGAATTAAGTCCCCTTTTATGAATTAAGGGTGACTTATTACATTAAAAATTAAAGTCACTTTTAAATAATTAAGACATAATGAAAAAGTGCAACCCCAATGAAGAAATAGAACATGGAGAAGAGAGAGAACAGAGAGAGAGAAGAGAGAGAAGGAAGAGATATAGAGAGATAACTATGTCGATGAAGTTAATGCCTATGCCTATTTCACCTCACCGCTTGCTTAATCGATGGCATGATCCAATGCAATGAACTTTGGATCTTTGAAATTTTTACACCATGAGAAACCTCTTTCAGATGATGTATGGACACCTTGAACTTGCATGTTTAGAAACAATGTTGAATGATAACTTGTATTACCATTGGTGTTGCTCATGAAGATCCGCTGAAGAAGATGACGGTTGAAACCTGACCCTATCATGTTTGACTCCGACAAAGTTTGATCTCGTAAATGATTAAGCTAAAATATGAAAATTCGATCCTAATCTGATGCTATTGTAGTAGTAAATAAATATGCAATTAAGTATAAAAATTATACTCAAGAAAACTAACAAATAATTTACCAAATACTAAGTATAAACAGAGAATAAGAAGCCTTAGGTGATTCACAATGAAATATGGACTTTGTCTCGAGTGATAAATAGGTGAACAAAATGGAAGGAGCATCACATAGAGACCCATAAAAACTATAGATTTGGATAGAAACTAGTGACTTGGGTTCCCTGTGAGAGGGACAAGATCTTCCTTGGGTGCCCTAGATCTGTTTCGGGGCTCCTAGATCTACGGAAAAGATCATAAAACCTCCTCTCGAGCTATCACAAGTTATTGACCCTAGTTACCTTTGGTTGCTCGAGATTGCACCCGTGATCAACAAGGTCACTAAAACCTACAAAGAAAGATGAACCTACTAAATCCTCAAATAGACATCCAATCCTAAAAGGAAAGATGCCGAATGAGGGGTCAAACTAACCTTAGTTGTCACAATGGTGAACTTATGACTGAGCATTACACTCCATCTCGCACTCCAATGTAGTTCTATGTGTGTGTTCATGAAATTGTACCATACGTGGCTCTTGTGTGACATGCACATGATAACGAGAAAGTAGATAATTGTAAAGAAATGTAATGGATGTGTAAAAGCAATAGAATAAAATTCCCTCCTATGATGTGTATGAAGAATAACAAGCCCTTGTGTCCCTTTTAATGGTGCTATATGGATGCGGTGAAGCTCTTAGATGCTTGATGGATGCAACCTTAGGTGGTGATAGCTAATGCTTAGTGTTTGGTCTTTTATTATGATCAAATATCCTTATTTTTATATGATTCCCTAGCTTTAGTTTTGTAATTAACCCTGAAACAAATAACTACAACTCAAACAACTAGAAAGGACCCAAAAAGTATTATTAAAGCACAAAGGTTTCTGTGGGTGCCTAAGGGGGATGAGGGTGGCTAATGTTGACATCTTGACTGGGTGTTGTTGTGTAAGATGATAAAATCAGGAGTATAATAAGGAAGACTGAGAAAATAAAGGTGCAAGATAGAAAAGAGCAAAGTAGAAGACAAAGAAAGGTGGTCGAGGACATGGATTAATTAGTAATTTTCTTACTTATGAATCATATGAATAGTAGTATGTAATTAGGACTAGATAATTACCCAAAGTGCATGATTTTATGTCTACATTTTCCCCACTTTATGTTGGTGAGCGGAAATCTTGGTAACATAAAGTAGATAGAGATGTGTACTTGATAACCATGTAGATCGAAGATGTAAGTGTGCTAAGGACTAGCAAAAGCATGGAGTGATAACAATGTGAAGTATGGATGTTAAAGAGGAGAAAGTGCAAAAGGTGGTGATGAAAATGAACCTAGGGCCAAAACACATGTGTAAATATTGTGATGTACTTGTTGTTGATGTCTATGTTGTTATTGTTGTGATGATGTTAATGATGTTGACTACCGCTTCCCATATGGATGGACCTACAAATGAAAAGAATGAACAACTAGCCAAATACACATGCATATGTGTAAAAAGTAAGTAAAAATATGGAAAATGTGAAAAAGGAACATGTGCACATGATTCGTGATGATGAAAAAATGGGTGTAGAAAGGATCCTTAAGACATCGATGAAGGGAATGTATTTTGGGCCATCTCACGCCATGGTAGAAGAAGTATAGGGAGGAATTTTAGTGTCATCCTCCAACCTTTAACCACTTACCAAAGTTGTAGAGCCCTCTGAAATTTTAGTTTTCCTTAGTGATAATATGCTACAATGGAAGTAGTGTAGAGAGTAAAGTATGGTGTCATCCTTTAACCTTTAACTACTCTCCGAAATATAGAACAACAATGTAGATGGTGTGTACCTTCCCCAATGTAAATTACCAAAGTGCTAAAGGAGTCTCTTCCATATTAAAAGACTATGTGAAATGCTTAAGAACTGTAATTTCTCCCTGATAAAGGCATCTAAAAATGACATTGTTATGCTAAGGACCCAAGTCCGATTCTTAGCCCTATAAAAAATTAAAATTGTGTAGTACAGAGAAAATGTTAAAGATATGCCCCTTGGTTATTAGAATCCGTGAAGGGCAACATTGTGATAAATACAAAATTATTATTCTCGAGCCATGCCTGAAACTAAAAATGAGTTATACCAGCATTACCATGTTATATATAATGTTCTATCGTGAGTATTTCACCCATATGAAGGCCCCTAATTTCGGGTTCATACGGAAGTCATTGAAGGGGTATGCGGTCCAAAAGAGGACCAACCATTGTGTTGAAACTATGCCCTACATGGGGAAGGTATTTTTCTTGGAATAAATCAAGGCACACACAAATAAAGTCACTAGGAGACAAGTGTTAGTAGAAGAAAATTCAAACTCGCATGTATAAAACAAATTGTAAGCTAAGCTAAGACAATGCATAAGCCAAAACAAAACTAAACACACAAGAAGAAAATTTAGACTACAAAAATAAGGATACAAACATGGGACGTCACTCACAATGTCACAAGATAATCAAGGTCGTAGTGGCCACAAGAATACAAGTGTGCACGCAAGACAAACATAAATTCCTATAAACAAGAGAATATAAATAACAAGTAATGGCAAACAATGTAATAGAAAACCATGTAAAACAGAGATAGTCCTACATAAAAAAATTTGCACATTAAGCACCCAAGTTAGCATGTTAAAAAGATAAAAAAGTATGTCAAATCATGTATATTTTGATAAATTAATGTGTTATGAAACAAGTTGAAATAATAACACATGTAGTGTATAAAAGAGGATGCCCCCAAGAGCCTATGTGGGATTAGTAATATGTATTGCACCAAGTATCCATGTTGTGTGTAATATATTTTAGAATCCGCAATCACAACTAGAAAACAAGTGAACATGAATGTGTTTATGATATAAATAATGACATACAAGATATCTATCTAGCATGTGTAATAAAGTGAACATTTAAAAGAATTAAGCAAGAGTGAATACAACAAAGATATACAAAGTATATTATGGATGTAATGGAATGGAATGTAATGTGAATGATAGGAGCCGCGTACACCCGAGTGTGTATGTGTATGTAATGAGGTTCATTTATTTATGACCCCTTATTAGTAAAAATGAACCATAAATGATAGTGTGTCGACGATGTGATCTTAGAAGCACAAGGTGTAGAGTGTGTGAGTGAATGATTTAGTGATTAAACACATGAGTGTATTGAGTTCCATTTGATATTCATACCATCAACATTCGAGTATGGACTACAGGGACTAGAGTGCGTCATAGGGTAGTGACCGCATCATGCAGAAGTAGATGTAAGAGAGATGTGGTGTGAATTTGTGTAGTGAATGAGAAACAATTGTATAGTATATACTATGAGAGAATATGTCCTAAGTGTATGATGGACGATGTGTGAAGTATGTAGTGTGTAAATTAGAATGTATATTATGCATTTTTTTAGGTTCATGTATATAAGATGCCATCAATAGTCAAGTGTGAACCATAGCGAAAAGAGTGCATCATCGGGAAATGATGATATTGATGTGTACATTGTGTGTAAAGATATAAGTTTGATTTGATTAGAGTATAAGCCACATGTTAATTCTAGAGGAGGAGAGAATAACCATGATGCCCCTAAGTGTGTGATGATGAGTGTGCTATACGATAAAAGTTAAATACAAAACCCTCTACTCGATATTGGGAGGGATGATGATGTGTGGTCATGTTTGAGAGGACTGCTAATGTATGAGATAGACACTCAAGTAAGGAATGAATCCTATCTACATGTGACCAATGAACATATGGTGGGAACCTTTCGTAGGAAAATGTGGAGGTGATGGAGACCTATGTTGAATAAAACATGGAGGTGATGAACACCTATGTTGGAATAAATGTGGTGGTGAACTATGCCTAAAAATATGATTTTTCCTTGTGATGGAGGTAGAATTATTTACTAGACTAACAAAATTACGAGACCATGTAGGTTAAAGCGAATAAGAGAGTTAGGTGTAGATTGTGCTTTAGGTTTAATAGGCTGCAAAGAACTATATGGACTAGATGATGCATCGGAAGCTGTTATCCAAAATTCACCCCTCAAGGTAATTTTGATAACATACATCAAATTCTTTAGTCCAAGCAATTATATTGAGTCGTGGCAAAAATTCATGTTTCTAGGGTCCCCTCGATTTTTTTCTAACTCCCCTGTCCAAGAAGAAGAGAGCAAGTTCCGAGAAATGTGAAAAACTGAAAAAAAAAAAAAAAAAACGAGGCTCGGGCCGGAGAAAAATTGTGAAAATGGCTAAGTCTTAGTCCCAGGCGGCAATGGGACATGAGGGACATCAGGCGCGAACCGGTAGAAAGGCCTGCCTGTGGTCTGCGCAGCATTTGGGACAAGTGGGACAAAGGGGACGACGGACGCGGAAATCCGAACCGGTAGAAAAATGGGAAAAATTGACTAAGCTGTTGAAACATGCAAATCACGGGACATCTGGGGCGAGTTAGTACGTGAAGGATGCAAGTCGGCTAAAAAGACTTAAGGCAGCCTGGTAACAAGCAGTTTGGGCCAAGGTACGTGAAGCATGCGTGAACTAGCGGATCAACCGAAATGAGAACTTTCATCGGGACAGGGTTGGGACATCAGGGCCGAGCCGAACCCGGGCGAATGGAAAATTTGTCCCAAACAATCCGGGGACAGTTGGGATTTAGAGTACGCAAACCAGCCGGTTCGGCCGAAATAGGGAACTTCAGCACTGAGACAAGTGGGACAAAGGGACGTGCGGGACGTGGATAGCCAAGGAGCCGAAAAGCCAATCGAGATCATGCCACGTGTCACCTGGGTAGAAAAGGGACATGGGAGCCCATTTCGTGCGATTCGGAAGAATTTTTCCACGCAGCATTGGGACAATTGGGACAAAGGGACGCGTGGGACGCGAAAAGCCAAAGCGGCCGAAG
Organism: Taxus wallichiana var. yunnanensis; assembly: GCA_018340775.1. Taxonomy (NCBI): domain Eukaryota; kingdom Viridiplantae; phylum Streptophyta; class Pinopsida; order Cupressales; family Taxaceae; genus Taxus; species Taxus wallichiana. The sequence goes on along the minus strand of CM031241.1, from coordinate 113,209,713 downwards.
GCAGAGAAGAAAAGTCAACGTTTGGCCCGTGAAACTTCAAACGGCCATAACTTTTTGACTCGAGCTCCTATTTTCACAAAATTGGACTTTTCGGAACGAAAGCACGACGTCCTTTACGTCACAAAAACTGATTTCTTATTTTTAATGAGGGTGGATATATTTAAATAAGAGAAATATATTCAGATCCAGTCAAGTTAATGCTCATTCCCGTCACAAATGACAGAAAACGCCTACAAAGCCCAAAATAGTTGCCCGCACTCAGAAGGCCATAACTTTTGCATTTCTCAATGAAATCGCACAAAATTGGTACCGTTGGGAATCTTGGTTCTGAGTCCAATGTACATCAATCAATAAATTCTAGATTTGATCAGAAAATTATTGAGTTTCTTAAGAAAACGTGGCCGGGTTCGAGAAAGTGTTTTATTTGGTAAGTGGGAGTGCAATTAAGAGGCATGGTCATCATTCTTCTCTGCTGCAGCACATGGGACAGTATGGGGAGCCTTTTGCAAGTAATATACAATCATTTCACTCAATTTAATGTCTCTTATAGGTGGTTGAAGGAATGAGATTTGGATTTCCATTTTCCTTCTCTTCTCCTTCTCATTTTTCTATAAATTGGAGTCTTTGGGCTCAAAAAAAAAAAAAATATTGTTTTGGGTAGCAAAGCTCTGCCAAAATTTCTTTGTGAAGCTATTGTGTTACAGCAGGCCTTGTAGTGGACTCCTTGCATGGTGATCCGTGCCCTTATCTTGTAATAGATTGAAGCTGTGCATATCATGAAGCAATAAAATACCGGTTTGTGGATGTATCTTCCCTATTTGTGTTTTCTTGCATTTTCTTTTCCTTTAATCTTTCTATAAGAATATTGTGTCTATTTATTATGTTCTTGAGGATCCATTATCATTGTGCATGCTTGGAATATTTTGAATGCATTTTGCTAGATTATGGTGAACTGTCATCACCTCTTCTAGTGTGCACTTTGCCTCCGTATTTCACACATTTGGGAGACTACTCTCCCACCTCCTTTTCGGTGTATCACCGCTTTAGTGTAGGCTTTCATTCTATGCATTCTCTCTCCCTGGTCCCTTGGAAATTTAGATTAGAACAGCTTAGCTTATCCTCCATTACATGAGATTGTGGCGTGTAGTTTAGGAGAGCAAGAACCAGCTTCTCTAGAGGTCATCCTCAAAGTAGCAAGTCCTGACAACTGGAGATAGTACCCATGTTATCCAATCACACCGTGAGTTCAAGTATATGCAGTACGGGTCTTTGTGATTTGGTGATAACAGAAACCTTAAGAGGAGGTTACCAACCATGGAGTAGATTGAAGTACAACAATGATATATTTAACTTGATTTTTGTGAACAAATTTGAGACACACGTGATTCATGGAGATAATAAGACCGAGACCGATGAATCCAATTAAGATATAATATCATGTTACACCCTTTAATTAATTTTTCTACAAGGAAGGAAAAATCATGGTGAGAGGATCGATAATAACTTGAAGCCTTACAATCCCATATGATTTATCCATTGCATATGAAATTTTGACAAACGGATAGCCAATAGCAGCAAAGAAGTGGAATAGAAAACATGTTAATAAGCTAGGATAGATAAAATTTAGTGTTATCGATAGGGATGGATCCAATAGAGACGCTAATGTGTAAGTGATCGAAGAGAATGGGACATGATGATCGTGATAAAATAAATAAAAGATTGGTGGAGAAATGTAGGCATAAGGAACATGAAATCAAGATCCCCCTCGGATGTAGGAGGAGACCTTGCATGCATGATATGTATGATTATCTCGAGGATTCAACCACCTTATTTTCTTGGTTTAGAAGTGGATTGTTAAATATTTTGAGCTTATGATTTTCATTGACTATTGTAGAGGTTGTAAGCTACGGATGTTCGATTTTTGTCATTGAAAATATCTTGGATGATATTGTGAAGCTTGGAAGCTGCTATTTATATAATTTTCAACACATTGATAATAATCAGTATTGACATTTCACATTGTAATGTCGACCTTTTGGATGAGATGGGTCTAATTCAAGTAGAGGAGGAAGTGTAATAAGATTGCTCTCAAGAAGTTTTTGTAATATAAATTATGCAACAATAGTCAACTTTGTAAATGTATGCTTAGGTGGTTTCCATTGAAGTTATTTGGTGTTGAGACAATGTTAATAGTGAATTTATCTTCATTAGGTTACATTGTTTGTTTAAAAGGTTTTTTGTTTTGAAATAACTTAGAGGTTGAAGCATTGTTCTGATAATTCATATTTCCCATAGTTAAGATTTTAGTTTCACATAGCTTGAGAGTTTGACACAAGTGATCAAATGAGGGAGATGTCTCAAATAGAATGCTCTCCTGAAGAGGTGGCAAACAAATTCAAAGGAATAAGTCTTGAAGCTTAGATTATGTGAGCACATTAGACATCTTAGCGAGGTTGTTTTTGTATTGTAAGATATAGAATGCTAGACATTCATTAGCTCATTTTTAAAGTTGTGTAAGTTTCTTATATGAATTTTAGAGTGAATTGATAGAAAATGAGTAAGAAAGGAATTTTTAGATACTTGAAAGAGCTTAAAAAGTGGATAGGTAGGTCATAGAACCAATGCATCGGAGATAATCATGGAGACTACAAGGGAAAACATTTTCTATAATAGTGTGATCATTTGTATAGTCAAGAAATGCCACGTGAAATGGTTAGAGATCCTCTTATAGGTCGTCATGACATTTGAATATTAGCAACTTAGGGGTAAATTTTTTTGTAGTGGATGTGCGGAAATGATGGGTGTAAATGAGTATGATGGATTCAAGTGAGTCAAGAGATGGATATACACCAGAAGTAACGAGTTTTGTTGGTGAATTTTCATCTACAAAACTTGATATAAATAAGTTAAATCGGGTGTATTTGTAGAAGAGCTAGGTTGTTTAGTGAGAGTGTTAGGTTGAAGCGATGGATCGGTAGTGGTAGGAATGAAAATTGGAATATGAAGAGTCTGAATGAAGGCCATGGCATATAAAGAGTGAGTGATAGGAGGAGCTAGGCAACATCACGATTATTTTTAGTAGTAATGAAAACATACAGTAATACCACAGAAGATGACTTTTATTATTACACTGAGCCCTGTCAAAAATCATTAAGTGTTTTTACTTGCTCTTGATCAAAATTACTATCCTCATCATATGTATTTTAACTATTATATTTTTCTATTTCTCTAAGGTGAACATTACGAGAGTTAGTAAAGGGATTTTCATTTGCTGAACCATTGATGTAGAGACTTAAACCATTGATTTTGATATTCTACGGGAGGATGGAGGAAGATCAAGATGATCAAGAGACCTAAATCGATCACTACGGGTGATGCGTATAATAATAAAACCCTAGAAAGAAGGTGGATTTTATTGTGGGATTCAAAAAAAATGATTAAACTAAAAATTTAAAATAAGATCCTAATCTAATGTTATTGAAGAAGTAAATAAAAATTCACTTAAGTATAGAACTAATACTAAATAAAAATAAGCAATAAAAAGTACCAAGCGATAAGTGCAAAGAGAGGATGAGAACC